>JAMPIV010008619.1:0-467314 GCA_024509875.1 Oreohelix idahoensis | reverse complement strand
GAATGCGTCCAAGAACTAAATCGCAAACTGGATTCGGCAACAAACATACTTTTATTTGTCCCGTAAAAAATGGCGTCGCGATATGAACCACCGCAGTTTGAAATTTCTCAATTCTACCACCAAACGTAATGCACTTAACCCATGTGCCTGTACAACAAGAAGAATCCACCAACATTGTCGCACACCTACCGTCGTGCAACCTGAATCCTTTTTAATAAAGTTACTGGTATGCCATTAAGTAAGCCCTTGTGAAACTCTAAAGACCCGGTTCCTTCATGAGCTGACATTGCAGGTAGGTGTCCACATCTCAGTCTGGATACCACTTCAGGCTGAAATAGATTCTTGCACTCAAAACATTCTTCCGCATTACCAAAGTCAAATGAACAGCAAGCATTTGCTTGACTAACAGCGTTGTTATTATTATTTGTAATATCATTTTCTGCTCTCTGTACCGAATTTCCATGATGAGCAGACCGATGCGAACTATTTGAACGAAATGCACTGCCATTATCTTGATTATTGCCATAAAAATTTCTCTCCTGTAATTCTGAGAATAACTAGATCTATTATTAATATTACCATGTTGATTATTTAGTTGCCCATTTCCTCTCTCTCTGTGTCCAAAATAATCGTGATGACCATTATCAGGTCGTTTATTTCTCCATCTTCGGAAATCTGGTGATTTATTTCTATTTCCAACTTCAAAATGAGAAAAATTTCTTTGGTAATTATTATTTCGATCTGAACTGGCACTTCTATAACGAAACCTATCTCTGTCACCACCATTCGATCTAAATTTTCCCTGTCTGTTATTTACAGTAGCAACACCCGCTGACTGTAACGATTCATGTAGTTTAGTGTTTCTGACATTCAAGTTCGGATGAGCAACCGAAAACTGGCGCCCTAGGGTCTCAACTTCCGATAACGATTTAGGATTCCGCTCCTGTAAAAATGCCAAAAACTTATCACTTACTGAGGATAATACCTTATCCCGTAATATTAAATCTGCCAGATCTTCAAAATTCCGTTGTACTTTTTCAAGTTCGATCCAACGATTAAAAGTTAAACGAATATCCGAAATGAATTGTGAGAACTCTTTTCCTGTTTCCGGCAACAACTCTTTAAAACGCCTTCTATAACCTTCAGCTGTAAGCTGATATTTTTTTAATAGCGTAGCTCTAGCTTCCTCATAGTTTTGATTATCGCCTTCTAACGAAGCGACTGCACTTAACGCCTCTCCTGATAAAAAAATTCATTAGTTTGCTACACCACTTACTTTTATCAATTTTATATTCTGTGCATACCAATTGGAATCTTGACAAGAAGAACGTAATATCGTCGACCCCTGGTTTAAACATGGGCAAATGGATTTTAATGTCACATTTTTGACCATCATTCTGAGTGTGTGATTGACTAGTAGCATTTCCATTTTGCAACTTCTGTCTTTCAATTTCTAACTGCAACATTCTCTCTTCATGCGCTCGTTTTTCTCCCTCAAGTGTAAATTCATATTGTCTCCTTTTCTCATTTTCTTCCATCTCCAAGTGTTTAATTCTCTCTTCGTCTTGCCTCCTTTTCTCATTTTCTTCCATTTCCAACCGTTTCATACGTTCTTGATTGGCTAATTCTCTATCTTTTAATTCCAACTGACGTTTCTCTCTTTCCTGCGCCTCTTTATATTCTGTTTGAGCAAACTCTTGTAATTTGTCTCCTGATAAACCAAGAATTTTACCCTGTTTAATGAAGTATTCCGCCGTCGACATTTCAAATTCTGAATTCTAATATTTACCTCATCAAATAAACTGTAGTCTTATAAGTAATATCTTATAATCGAAACCTTATCGATACTCATTATTGGAGATTAATCATCTTTTATTTAATAAAATATGCAGCTATAAATCAATCAACTAAGAAATTATACAAGATAATAGTACTACTGAAAACATAATGATCCATGAAGAGAATCAATTACATAGAAATATACACGTTAGCAATGACAATCACCGAACCTCAACAATTAAAGAAGAGATCATATCGTAAAGAACCACGGAGTCAACACAAAAATCTACAACATTTCAGCAGCCCCAAAGAAATTGGCTATAAGCCTTTGCGATTCATCGACCTGAAATCAACCTAGGAAAACACCTCAGGACACCTATGATGAAGAACAAGCATCTTACGAGTTAAAATGACAAAGAAAGGTGCTCACTAATAATAACCAGGGTACTGACACCATAATAACAATGTCTACTTATCTGAGGGAATCCCAATACTCCTCGTACATATTTCGATCCAACACAGGTTATGAAATTCATACAGCTGAATTCAAGGTTAGCAATTCTCCAAAACGAACAGTAATTTGCTCTGGTTGAAAGTATCTGTTACCGAATGACGTCACTCAATGTAACCTCCGCAGGTACACAGCAGAACTTGAAAATGGAAATCGAAAACTGTAGCATAATTCCCCCGGCACAATTATGATACTTCTCTGGAGACTTGAATATGTACATCACACGAACGTTGACCTTCTAAGTCAAGGTTACGACTTTGACATAACGATCGATTGATTGAGCCTGCAACAAGTGTCATTGTTCCAATATGCGTGGCAATTAATTGAGCTCCAAATATCTGAATTTATAGAACGGGAAGGTACATTATAATGGCCACCATGTTAAAGTACTGTCCGCCCGTTCGTTTATTCCCGTGTATTAAAAGAGTTTGTCTGCATTTGATATATGTATACCATCATTATTCCCATATGTGTCTATATGAATGTTAGAACATTGGTATACAACAAAAGTGTCACGCGAATGTTTTGTTCGTGGGTGTGCCAAAAACTGCACTGTATCGTCCCTGTATTATTTATGCAGTGTTCTCTCACAAGGGATCACGAATTAGTAATGTCTCAGATATGCCCAACAGCTCAACTATAACCAGGTAAGAAGCCAATGCTGTTCCGGTAAATTAACAACACAGTTTAATGAAAACTCATGATCCATGAGACATGATGAACCGTCCTTAGTTAATGTCATTCTGTCTATTCGTAACATAGTGTTATACTCCTTGACGGTAATACATTGTTGCTTATTAGTCCCAATACTTCTATACATCTCTATGTATTGATTATATCCGTGCCCTTCTCCCGTACCTTCTGTTCAAACTCATTTAACTTCATTAACATGAATTCCCCCAAAAGTCAGTACACATTAGCGACAGAGCAGGCAGGATCTTTAAGACTCCGATTTTTACGGTGTATAGACCTGCCAGTCTAAAAAATGCATAAGCATCACATTATACATTATTAATAGTACTCATCCTGGTATACATTCCCATTCATGGCACGAATCAATATAACCCTTTTCTATGGGTTTTCAAGCAAACCAGCACACACAAGGCTGTTCGCGTCTTGTTTATTTCTTGGGTCCATTTTTGTTCTCCACGTCATTGTTTCAACACACAAAAACTCCTACGTCATCCTTTTTTACTGCGCGCATGAATAATGCACCTAAGTGTACTATTCACATATCATCAAATATTTTCCCCAAACTCAACTCAGCGCTATTTGATGCGCAACACCAGAAATGTTGTAAAAAACCATACGCAACACCTCTCCATAGACCACTCTTAATCATGCTCTCTGTGATAGAGTTACTGTAACTCTTATTTTCAACAGGTCCCAGCCTTCTTTTCTCTGTAACTATATGAGTTTGATTCAGTCTTCTTCTCTCTGAAAACTATACGTGTTTCCCAGGCTTTTCTCTTTGTAATATATCGAGTTTGGTCTTTTTCTGTAGGGTTAATAATTGCGGTTTTAATAGAGACTACAGGGGAGAATATTAGATTTTCACCAGTTCGTTTTTTTCACCAGTTCTTTTCGCTAGATAATCGCAATCAGGGAATCTCAGTTTCTTTGTTAAAAAGAATCGCGGTCGTCGCGTAACGTGACGCAATTTTTTTGGACACGCGGTCTATATCTTATGACTCACGCGTTGTTTTCAAATCTATTGGCGGAGGCTCGGTTGTTTAATTTTGTAGGGTTTTCATTGTGTCATGAAATATTCTAATCCACATATATAAATTATTAGGTAAATATGAAGCCTAACAAATAAAATTAATAAAGAGAAGAGCAATGGTAAAATGACAGTGCTGTCACAAGGAATGTACTCGAAATCCCCCTTGTTTTCTGCTTCGTCTGCAAATTGTAACGCTTTCACGTTGATAGTAAAAGCTTACTGTATTATACCCGCTTTCTTCAATGAAACGTGTGCTGTATTTCTTGGAAAAACATTAAGAGGCAGACTGCGTAATGACCTAAATTTTAAATTCCATTCATGTCTTTTTCTACATTACGTTACCAAAACGAACGAACAGATGGACAAAAGGATAGCGAGAAGGGAGAGGCAGAAAGCCGAACATTAAACACGCGTCGCGCGATACACAATTACTACTATCACGCGTGTAAGTCTACAAGCACTAACTTTTTCAGACGGACAGTGATAAAATACACTACCCTTTCCCAGAGTTAGGTTTATAAATCATAAAAAAAACTCTTATTAGAAAAGATAACATTAGATGGGTTTACGGTTGAGAACATAACAGTACCCAGACAGAACATCTTCGAAACAGGAGGTAAAAGAAATTGCATATTTTGAACGCAGCCACGTAGCTCCTTTAAATTTGTATTTTTGGGTTCCTTAGGGCTTGCTGACAAATAATATGTAAAACGTTACGCAAATAGTCCAGGAATTAATAAATTATACCCAAAATAAAATATTGGGGGTGCCTGACAGCATAAAATCATTTCTGCTCATAAGATTTTTTTTTAACGTGTTTGAAAAAAATTTACGTTACAGAAATAGCCTACCATGTAAACTCCAAATTGATTGGAGCGCAACAAATGAAAGCCTAACCACGATTGGTCGGGCTATAAATACTATCTTGGTTGTTAGGGGAAACGGGGAAAGGTAACATTTTTTCAAACACTTGTCGAAACGGGGCTCATTGGTCAGACTCGCTGATATACACACTTGGGAGCGTTAGTTCGAAACCACTTGTTTAAAATAGCTTGATAAAGCATCAGTGCGTTGAAGCCAGCATATATTTTGCTCAATAAAAGCCTGGAACATAGGCAGATGGAAATTTGTGCCAGTTTGTGCCAGAATTCATTGCTAATCAACGTATCTGTGTTATTCGTATGAATTGTGGGACAGTGGTCTTGATGGTACTGAGCAGCACCTAGTCAGAGCTTTGCTGAATCCTGAGTCGGACAGCATACTCCTTGGTCTTTTTAGCTATCAGTGAGGTGTCTCCAGAGCCCAGAGGAGAATTCGAGCAGAGGAGTCCTTTCCTGCCGCCATCACGCCAGATAAGCGAATTGGCCGGCCGAGCTCAACATTATGTCCCCTCATCTTGAACTGACTTTTTAAAATTAACATTAAGAGGGGAATTTACTTGTCTTAAAATCAGGAACTGTGAACATCTCCAATACTGGTCCCTAAAGACAAACTATTGAAGTCATGATGACAAATACCAACAGAGCTTGAACAAAACAAAACCAGTATTACCTCATTTTACTACTACACAACTGACACACATAGAACATTTGTAATAATATATGTCACTACAATATTCATATTAAATACATTCTGTACATAACTTGTAATTTAAATTGATTGTGCTTCCTGGTTCCCTTGTAGTTGAATCAGGACACATATTCATTCATGCCAGTAATGAATACATATTGTTATTCGAAAGTTTATCAGTGACTCTTTTAAGATATCTTTGTAGAGTGTTATATGTATGTGAGTGTCACAGTGTTGTCAAGAGTAGTGGATTAAATTAAATTGTTTATCTGTCTGTTGTTGTGACTTACACTTCATCATACACATACCCTAGACACATAACGTAGCATCACACTATTCCAGAATAATTCTGACTGAGATATAGAGATATGTGGTAGCAAGTAAGGTTATCTATAATACACTACTCTTAATAGATATAGATACCTTCACAGCTGATCTCAGTCAGTACACTAAGTTCCCTATAAGTATTTATAACATCCCACTTCACCACACATTGGTCGGAGAGGAACGCCCACGATGACGTATCTGGCCTCGTTGTCTGTAATAAATACGAGAGGAAATTAATTGCGGGTCCCTTTTGTCCGAAGAATATTTAGCCGTGAGAATCTAAGTCATAGCACTTGCTCTTCAGTGAGAAATTTGATCTATTGGGTAAGCCATAACTATTTAGCGTGGCACTTGTAATTCGCTTCTAATAGAGACTAGCCGGTTAAAGTATAAGCTTTCCTCAGGAGGTTTTAATTTAGTTCTTAAACTGAAGGGCCATCAATTACGATCTCAGAGAAAATATTTAATGTAAGAGGTGCAGAGAAGTCTTTATATGATAATAGCCGTGGCTAGGAATGTGTAAAGATTTTGAGACATTTAATGTGAGCTACCCACAATAGATTAAAAAAAAATAAAAATCCAACAATTTTCATTTTCATGCTTTAAATCATCGTCAACATGTTCTTGTACTAAAAATAATTGATAGAAGCTTAGAGATACTCTGGTATGATAGGAATCAGTGTTTTTCTACACACACCCCCTTGAGTGATTTGCATAGCAACCAATGTTTATAGTTGGTTACCATGTGAATAATGACCCAACATGAAGGTGCGTAATTGTAAAACTGCGAAATTATAATTATACTGAGGCAACAGGAAAAAGATATTTATAACTTTTCCAAGGGGAATCACTCAATGATTTCTTATGAATTTTTCAAAAGTGTGTATCTAGAAAGCTTTGATCGTAAATTTCAGCATTTGTTACATGCATTGTGCATTTTCCCCCACATCAACTCTATTTATTGCTAGTTTTATACTGATTCTGTATAATAGTAGTTAGCAGAGCTTCTTTTGTTCACAATGGGAAATAAGACAAAGTAAGTTCCTTGGAAATCGGTACACCAACAAACCGTTGCCTGAAAATGAGACACCTATTGTCGATAGTGACGCTATAAAGCCTCTGTGCTCCTCAGCAAAGAAAATAAAGGTCCAAGAAAGTGAAGGACAAGCTAAAAATGACAACAGAGGAAATGTGTTTATCCTTATGGATGTAAAACTGCTGTTTGGGTTTTTATGCGCTAACTTTAGATGTGACAAATGTTATCAGTCCTCACTGACCTGTGAGATCGTCGAAGAGACTCGGGATGGCTTTTGTCATGAAATCAGTATCAAGTGCACAAACTGTGTCGAATGGAATGCCAATTTCAATACTTCTGATGTTTTATATCCAGCTACTCACAAACACAAAGAAGTAAATGTGCGAATGGTGGCATTTGTGCGTTCTATTGGGAAAGGCCACAGTGCATTGCAGAATTTTCGATATACATGAACACAAGTCAACCCATGGCAAAGAAAGCATACAGGAGAACGCTGCACAGGATCTATTCAGCAAGTAAGGACATTGCAATGGAAAGACCCTAAGAGCACCGAAAAGGGGATTCATAGACACTGCAGCTGCAGTTGAAGGAGACCTTTATTCAACAGGAGCTCATTAAACTTCATTTTGTGAGTTCTTTTTCTGTTTTTCTTCGATTTCTCGGAATTGTCTTTTTAACATAATTGGTAATCTTTGAAACAAGATATCTCTGGATCTGTACATTCAATTGACATGAAAATCAACACAGTTGGTTGTCATATAATCTTACAGATTCTGACCAAAAATGGATACAATTGAATTCAAAGTTTTAGTTTTATGACCATCATGCATATATAATGAGGCACAAATATCAAACATTCCAGAAATATAAATTTTGAAAATTCATTAAAAATTAACCTTTCAGTCAATCTCTGTCATTTTAGGTCATGATCTCACGCTATATATAATAATTCAATTTCCCAAGTTTCAGTCAGATCCTTGTACAAATAACATAGTTATGATGTTTTGAAAAAGGTGTATAATTTGTTCACTACGGCGGCCATATTGGATAGCTAATTTGCATAATTAATGAGGTCATTATGTGGACAAAAATTTTAAGTCCATACTAACACTATACCCATGGTTGTTTGATTCTGAAAGGACAATTTGAGTTTTTTACCCTATCAAGGTAGCCTACTACCTTAGAAGAAGGTCTAAATTTTTTACAGAAGGTTGGTAGGAAAAACCCGCATCTTTGATTTATGATAAACTTCTGTATATAAACGGGAGCGGGATTTTATTATTGTACAGTAGAACTCCATTTATCCGAACCCCTTGGGACCGAGCATCGTTCGGATAATCAAATGTTCGGATAATTGGATTACATAATGTATCGAGTACATGTACACATACGCTCGTATTTCTAAAAATAATTAACCATCACAAGGGAAATACACATTAAAACATATTTACTTGTACTGTAATAATAATACCCACACTGTATTAGATCACCGTATCACCAAAATCTTTTATTACACAGCAGTGCATGTACTACTTGTATTAATTATGTTTTTTTAAGAAAGAGAAATGTTTTCAAAATAACATTACAAACGATTCAAAATCATGCGCAACTTACGTATACATGTACTTGCACAGATGTAGCCCACTATTTAAAATAATGAGGAATCCTCTTTTGCACCAAACTGGATAGTCTCCTTTTGGCTGCTAAGTCCCGCATTCTCTTCAACAGCAGAAGCTGTGTAGGACAGCTGTCATCTTCTTGCTCGTACCAAGCCATCGCTGTTTCTAGTGCTATAAAGGCCTCTTCAGGACTTGGTCGACGTTTTGGGTTTCTTCATAATCTACAAGTACATCATGTACTTCTGAGGAGTCTTCATCATCGGTCACTACATGTATTTGGTTTTCTTCTTGCACAAAAGACAAAATTTCTTCGTCATTCAAAAACTGAAAACCAGAATCATTATCATCTTCTAGCCACGTGTGTGCATCATCTTTGTCACAGTCCGAAAATCCGGGCATTGCTTGAAACAGTTCCACAACTTCATTTATACAATCATCATTTGTGTCCACTGCAGTAGTTTCATTTCCTTCTTTTTTCCCAAGCAATCTATTCCAAGCCTTGTTGAGATTATCTTGTGACAGGGTGGTCCAAGCATCAGCTAACATATAGCAGCAGTCTTTGAGATTAAGCTTCTTGGAAAACGCCACCACACTTTCTTCATCTTCAGCCAACAATAAACGACGCAGGACTTCCTTCTTGTACATCTTTTTAAGTTTTGCTATAACACCCTGATCCATTGGTTGAATCAGTGCTGTTACATTAGGAGGCAGAAAAATTACTTTAAAATTTGCAACAACTGCATTCAATGTATCCGTCTCTGGATGAGATGGTGCATTGTCCAGTAGAAGAATTACTTTTCCAGTTTTCTTTTCTTGTTCTCTCAACCTCTTCACATTTGGGATGAACTGATTTGTATACCAATCAAGAAATATTTCACTATTCATCCAAGCACTCTTCTGTGCTTTGTAGCACAATGGGAGACATGTCACATTCTTTAAACAACGTGGTTTTTTTTACTTTGCCGATCGTTAGCACCGGTAAATGATGACTTCCACTGGCATTCGCGGCTACCAAAATTGTTACTCTCTATTTGCACTTTTTAAACCCAGGGGCAGCTGCTTTGCGCTGAGATGCAAGTGATTTTTGAGGCATTGATTTCCAGTATAAGCCAGTCTCATCGGCATTATACACATCATCGAGTGAATAACTTTCTTCTTCCAAAAAAGCCAAGAGTGTTTCTTTAAAATTTTCAGCGGCAGTTGCATCGCTAGATAAAGATTCCCCTTGAATCTCCAATCCTCGTATGCCATGACGAGATTTAAAGTTTCTTAACCATTCCTGGCTAGCCTTAAAGTCAGGAGGACCGTCAAGTTGATTGTTACTTTTGATGTCAGAGACTTTAGCTTTCCCAACATTGAAAATTCTGGCAAGTGAAGACACAGTTTCACTTTTTCCTAGTCTCTTGATAATTTCTGTTTTCGTTTCAATTGACAAAACATTGCGGTTCCTTTTATATGCATTAGGCCTACTGGAAGATGCCTTATCGCACAGAGAAATACTTGTACACCAAAATTATTCTGCTGTGGTAGCAGAGACAGTTATTTTAAGTTGAACTGTCTGTTTAGCCAGTGTTCTGCCTAGAACGCACTCGTACACTGGATTGGTAAACTAGATATTAACTGACTTTATGATATAATGATCTAACTGACTTCCTGTATGTAAGCGACCGACCATTAGCCCATCCCATCCTCTACAAATTGTTCGCACACATTTGAAGCTTGCCGCATCAAAAGATTCAGAATTGTAGTCTAACGTGACTGGTGGCACCTGGTTTTTTTTTTTCTGGACAAAGTGTTCGGATAATTGGATGTTCGGATAATTGGGGTTCGGATAAATGGAGTTCTACTGTATTGAGTTTTAATTCAGGAATGTTACCCAGAGAAGGGTGAAGTTAACATTATGTTGAACACAGGAACACGTGTATTTAACTACAGGGGGATACATTGATAACCTCGATTGTGTATAGTTTATTTGCAGTTTAAATACGCTAGCATAATTTTGGCGTATGTTAATTATTGTGCATTTTTATTGTTGTATAGCCAGAAGACACGAGATGTAATCTATATTTCTGTTATGGGATTTTCCTTTTATTTTCAAGAGATGTAGATTTTATTTTGGTAAAGGAAGTGCTTTCTGAGACGTGTTTCAGCCTGCCTAGATTTAATGTTGTATTGATAAATATATCCCAAGGGTCAGTGAGAAAAGTAGCCCAAGTATTTTCGGACAGGTATGTCCTCAGTGAAAAAAATTGTTGTGACACGTGGTTAGTCATGCAGAACAAAAAGATCTGGGTCAGCCGATGTTTACTTTGGAAACGGGAGAGAGAGGGGATTGCCTGGGAGGTTGACCTTTTGGGGCATAAATATTTTGTGTCGTTGTGCATAGCGGGAATAGAGAAGGGGAGCTGTAATTGATTTAAAGGGAGAAGGGAGTTTAGTGTTTGAGATGTCGCGAGGTGTTTTGAGGAGATAGGACAGCTTGAATGGAATGGAAGAATAAAGATAATAATGTCTTATTGATAGCTTCCGAGTTTGAAGAAACTGCCTTTCCTCGGGAAATAGTGTACTAGAAATTTACTAAAAAAAAAGAGAATTCTGGTGACACTAAACAAGATATTTTCTGGACGATAAATTCTTCCTCAGGAATCCTACAAAAGGACTGTGTAAAGCACATAAGGTTGAGAAAGAGATTTGGTGTCCAGCCACATTTAAAATATCCCGACCCAATAGAAATTAATTGAATTGTGGCTGAGCCCCCAGGGTGTAGATTTATATTTAAAACAAAATACAACCCAAATAAAGTTAACAAGAAAAATAACAACAGACTCTGTTATGTAAAGTTGGATAAAAGGGTATGGAATCTTACATTTTTATATACACATATAAATATGAAAAAAAGTTTAGCTCTACTGTTTATAAAAAAAAAAATCAACTAGTGTGGTCATCACTTGGACCAGAGATCTTTTCTATGGTAGTGTTGCTGGTAGGTGTTAATACTCATCTCCTCAAGGACTGTAGTGGCTGCGGAGATGATTTTGGTTCGAACTCTCTTGGTTTGGTCTGCCCCAGTAGGTTGGTCTTATAACAGTTAATGGGTTCAGAGGGTGTCAGAGTCTGCTTCCCTGGACTCAGTGCACATCACAGATAAGGATGGGGTAAGTCACCTCTGCTGAATGCCTCTTCTGTTTATGGGATGTGTGGGATGGTTACTGGGTGATAGGATAAGGTTGGGTAAGGGTAATCTTGGTACCATGGACTTGTACCCTGGACCTGGTTTAGGTATCTGGTAACCGCAACCTGGTTTAGTATCTGGTAACCGCAACCTGGGTTAGTATCTGGTAACCGCAACCTGGTTTAGTATCTTTGTAACCGCAACCTGGGTTAGTATCTGGTAACCGCAACCTGGTTTAGTATCTTTGTAACTGCAACCTGGGTGGACTGGAAACAATTTACATCCCATTAGTGGTTTCAAGAGCAGTCATCTCCTAAGTCTGATGGCCGGTAAGCGTCCATCAGAAATTAAATTAACACAAGGTTAACTATCATTCCGTAACAATGTATGAACTACCACGTCTTAACTGACATTATAGCGTATCTTGAGTTCTCAGTCTCTATCTGGCTGTCTGCTTATTTACAGCAGTGGTTTTCCCCATGTGGGCAATGAGTTTCACAAACTGTGAGGTAGGGGCTGGGGTCATCAAATGGTTGAGAACCACTGGTTCACCTAGTGCCCATAGAGCAGTGTCTTAATTTTGGGGTCTCTGTCAACAATGGTTTGAGAACCACCGGGTAATAGTTTCCTATGCTGCTTTAACTTGGTGGGGTGTCATTGCTGCCAAGGTCTGAGAACCAATGATTTACATTCTTGCTTACTCGAGCAGTAAATCATTTGAAGGGTCGTCATGGTCTCAAGGCTTGAGAACTGCTGACTTACATTTTGTCAGTCAAGTGGTAAATTCATTAAATAGCTAAATAATTGTAAACATTCTTAAAGTCCTGGTTCCTGTAGAAAATAACATTCATATAACGATAATAAAATAGTTCTTCAATCATCAAACATGGTATGTGCATAAGATTGCATTAAATACATATAAAGAACATTCCATGATGAAAAACACATTAATGTCCCTTATGTGACAAAGTGAGAAGAAGTGATTGAGAACACTGTTATCAAGTTTGTAGTCTTGGCAGAGAACACAGAAGTCTTATAAGAAATAGAAAATAGAAGAACCACTAATACACTTCTGTTTTGCTTGGGTCAATATGCAAATCTCAAAGAAACAACAATAATATACATCAATTATTTTAACCCTGTCTTATTTCTGCCAGGCTGTGAGATAAAGATCAGGAGTTAATTAGGTCTATTGACCAGCAAACTCATACATTAGTTTGAGTGCTCTGCAAATATGCAAATAACAATTATGGTCACTGAAATTAGAAATGCATTTAAAACTTTAACAAAAAGTTACTGCAATGCAAGCTGTTGATAAACATATGATTATTCATGTTATAAAATCAGCATTATTAGTTAGATCTACTTACTTCGCTCAACGAATTCACTACAACTATTTCGCAACATGAAATGCCCACTTGGGCCCAGAGTCTGTCTGCTACGAATGATGGTTACAAGAGGAATGACCGCTTAAAATTCCCTCCCAAAATTCCAGCTGGTTCCCGGGCAGGGGTGGGCTGTGATTTTGGGTGGCATTGTTGCAAATACATCTTCTGGTCCCAGGGGTATTAAGTTACCTTCTTTTCAACTCGCCCTAGCGTTCGTTCATCGTTGCCGGCTGTTTTTTTTTACATGAGTTCCCTTCGTGAACCCAACACAGGTCACTTCCGGTCGTTCGAAGGACTGATTTTAACCTTCGACTTTCGCTGGCGAAGTGAATAATTTATTACCTTATGGCCGTGAATCCGCTAGCGAGCTAGCGAATAGCGAAATCTAAGACTAGCGAGAGAGAGAGACTTTAGGTTTCTTGTCAAATGATAGGAGAAATTCGTAGAGGGAAAAAATAATGGACAGAAGAAAGAAGTCGGGGAGAGTCGTTCCACGACATAAGCCCCCTTTTGAAAGTTCGGCCAACGGCCAACTAAGTTCGAGCCGACTCTTCTCTTATGTCAGACACTACATTCATGTATCGTGTCCTCCGTTCCTTCAATCCAAATATTTCCTATTTTTCCTCTGTCAAACGGTATGCCTGTAATCCACACATGGCTATCCGTTTCCTCTTCAATAAGTAGTCGAGGTGGGGTGAGCAAGCCTGCTTGCAAAAATATACCTCTCTTCTTTTCTCCCTTCTGGATCCTCCATTGAAGCTTGCCTCCTGGCAAAGAGCTTGCCCTAAAGCCTACACTCTGCTTACAATTGGATCTATAGCAAATAGTTTTGCGTGATGAGGTTGCCAGCCTCATACACAACCTTATTTTAGTCATATTGCTTGACCTGTCTAAGGACACATACCTATCTCCCCAGGTATGAGAGCGTGTATGTTCTTCTATCCCTGTTTCTCCAGTGACAGAGAAAGATAAGTCTACCAGTTGTTCCTGCCCACCAGGTACCAAGGAAATTTGGACCTTCTTCACTTTCTGATCCCAGATAGTGGGTGAGGTTATCGGAATTGACTGAAGACTAAGTGCTTGAGGCTCATGTTCCTCTTTAGCCATTTCTCCCGTGTTAAGGGAAGATATTCCTGAAACATGTTCCATCCCACCAGGTACCAAAGAAATTTATACCCGCTTCACTTTCTGATCCCAGAGAGTGGGTGAGGTTATCGGAATTGAGTGAAGTCTTAGTACTTGAGAGTCCTGTTCCTCTACAGCCGCTTCTCCCATGTTAAAGGAAGGTATTTCTGAAACATGTTTCATCCCACCAGGTACCAAGAAACTCTGGCCCGGCTTCACTTTCTGCATGCAGATAGTGGGTGAGACTATCAAAACTGATTCAGAATTAAGTGCACTGGGGTGGTCAATCCCTTTGCACTCTTCCAACTTTTCAGTGAAAATATTGGAAGATGAGTTAGGCATTGGAGTCTCCATAGCCTGTTCAGTCACGCCATCTCTGGATCGTGCTGAGTCTCCTAAGATGATATATTTCCCTCCTTGAGGTATCGGGTAAATTCGTTCATCTAATATTGCGGCCTTTACTTTGCCGTTTACAAAGTTCGACCTAACTTCTACATAAGCTAAAGGCAAAATCATCCTTCTGTTGATTATCATGGGTGCTGTTACCTCAACATCCTCTTCGGTGACTTGATCAAGGTCGATAACAGAGGCTGAAACAAGGGCATCACACCCAAGACCTTGATAATACAAACAGGTGATTTCTTCTCCATTTACTGTGGCAGTCTCCACATTTTGAGAATCCCTGTATCCACTCCGGGCCTTCGTCAAGTTCCCATCCATGGTAGGGACCTTAGCTTTGTATGAAGTCTGTGGGATTGGGTCTCGGCGCATACAGTCTAACTGATGTAAGTTGGCCGACAGGTGATGTTCAAGAACATCCCTTCCCTTCCCATAGGGTTGCGTAATCCTTTTCCGTTGAGTGATCCTATTTGGTTGAGCGATCCTATTTACCAGGTTGTTGGTGCGGTTGTTGTTGGTATGCCTGTTGTGAGTTTTTGCTGAGGATGAGGAAGGTCTCTTCAGATTATCAGCACTCTTGTGCTTAATCTTGTTTTCAGGATGGTCTAGATGTCTCCGTTTAGATATCCGTACCTCTGCTCTGTCTGAGCCTGAATCCTGAGACATAGACTTGGCTTCATGTGGTGCAGTTATATTTACCACTGAAGATGGTGATGCAACTGGCAAAGGAGTGGCATGATGAGTATTCCTAGATTCAAGTTTATCCCTGGATTCCATATTTGTAGGTTGAAACTGAGTTTCCAGTTCTTCCTTACACTGGAGGGCTTTTTTTTGTCTTTGTCTCTCATGTTCCACATTCTCTTCCGTGTATTTTGCTCTCCATTTCTTCCTTTCCGCTTCTCTCATCCTGCATTTTTCCATCTTTTGTGAAACAAAAGTATCCAGTTCTTCTCCGGAGAGTTCACACTCAATGGCTAACTCTGTCCAGAATGTTCTCCACTCATTCAACTCTACAGATTCTTCCATTATATCCGTAGTGGTTCGTTGAGCGAGTATGAGATCTCTAACTCACAAACAATAATTAAGGCAAAAATACTTTCTATAGTCTTAACTATACTAAAGTATTACAAAACCATATATTAAATCAAACCAGCATTTATAACCATCAAATTAAAAATTAGTTAACAATAGGTAACTAATTTCCAGCAGTACCACCAAGAAGAGTTCTCATAACACAACTTAAAATCTGTGTTTCTTGCAAAAATTTATATGTATTTTAGTCTAGGGTAATTTATATGTCCCCTCTTTAATCTAATCCTAGACTTGGACACCAATAAGTGACAAGTACCTACAGCAGTAGTGGTCTAGGAAAGATAAAGAGTTTTCATATCTCAGACAAGTGTCTAAATATGAAATAAGAGTTATTCCCGGACACGAGCGTCCCAGTTGTCGCGAGGTGTTTTGAGGAGATAGGACAGCTTGAATGGAATGGAAGAATAAAGATAATAATGTCTTATTGATAGCTTCCGAGTTTGAAGAAACTGCCTCTCCTCGGGAAATAGTGTACTAGAAATTTACTAAAAAAAAAAGAGAATTCTGGTGACACTAAACAAGATATTTTCTGGACGATAAATTCTTCCTCAGGAATCCTACAAAAGGACTGTGTAAAGCACATAAGGTTGAGAAAGAGATTTGGTGTCCAGCCACATTTAAAATATCCCGACCCAATAGAAATTAATTGAATTATGGCTGAGCCCCCAGGGTGTAGATTTATATTTAAAACAAAATACAACCCAAATAAAGTTAACAAGAAAAATAACAACAGACTCTGTTATGTAAAGTTGGATAAAAGGGTATGGAATCTTACATTTTTATATACACATATAAATATGAAAAAAAGTTTAGCTCTACTGTTTATTAAAAAAAATCAACTAGTGTGGTCATCACTTGGACCAGAGATCTTTTCTATGGTAGTGTTGCTGGTAGGTGTTAATACTCATCTCCTCAAGGACTGTAGTAGCTGCGGAGATGATTTTGGTTCGAACTCTCTTGGTTTGGTCTGCCCCAGTAGGTTGGTCTTATAACAGTTAATGGGTTCAGAGGGTGTCAGAGTCTGCTTCCCTGGACTCAGTGGACATCACAAATAAGGATGGGGTAAGTCACCTCTGCTGAATGCCTCTTCTGTTTATGGGATGTGTGGGATGGTTACTGGGTGATAGGATAAGGTTGGGTAAGGGTAATCTTGGTACCATGGACTTGTACCCTGGACCTGGTTTAGGTATCTGGTAACCGCAACCTGGTTTAGTATCTGGTAACCGCAACCTGGGTTAGTATCTGGTAACCGCAACCTGGTTTAGTATCTTTGTAACCGCAACCTGGGTTAGTATCTGGTAACCGCAACCTGGTTTAGTATCTTTGTAACCGCAACCTGGGTGGACTGGAAACAATTTACATCCCATTAGTGGTTTCAAGAGCAGTCATCTCCTAAGTCTGATGGCCGGTAAGCGTCCATCAGAAATTAAATTAACACAAGGTTAACTATCATTCCGTAACAATGTATGAACTACCACGTCTTAACTGACATTATAGCGTATCTTGAGTTCTCAGTCTCTATCTGGCTGTCTGCTTATTTACAGCAGTGGTTTTCCCCATGTGGGCAATGAGTTTCACAAACTGTGAGGTAGGGGCTGGGGTCATCAAATGGTTGAGACCCACTGGTTCACCTAGTGCCCATAGAGCAGTGTCTTAATTTTGGGGTCTCTGTCAACAATGGTTTGAGAACCACCGGGTAATAGTTTCCTATGCTGCTTTAACTTGGTGGGGTGTCATTGCTGCCAAGGTCTGAGAACCAATGATTTACATTCTTGCTTACTCGAGCAGTAAATCATTTGAAGGGTCGTCATGGTCTCAAGGCTTGAGAACTGCTGACTTACATTTTGTCAGTCAAGTGGTAAATTCATTAAATAGCTAAATAATTGTAAACATTCTTAAAGTCCTGGTTCCTGTAGAAAATAACATTCATATAACGATAATAAAATAGTTCTTCAATCATCAAACATGGTATGTGCATAAGATTGCATTAAATACATATAAAGAACATTCCATGATGAAAAACACATTAATGTCCCTTATGTGACAAAGTGAGAAGAAGTGATTGAGAACACTGTTATCAAGTTTGTAGTCTTGGCAGAGAACACAGAAGTCTTATAAGAAATAGAAAATAGAAGAACCACTAATACACTTCTGTTTTGCTTGGGTCAATATGCAAATCTCAAAGAAACAACAATAATATACATCAATTATTTTAACCCTGTCTTATTTCTGCCAGGCTGTGAGATAAAGATCAGGAGTTAATTAGGTCTATTGACCAACAAACTCATACATTAGTTTGAGTGCTCTGCAAATATGCAAATAACAATTATGGTCACTGAAATTATAAATGCATTTAAAACTTTAACAAAAAGTTACTGCAATGCAAGCTGTTGATAAACATATGATTATTCATGTTATAAAATCAGCATTATTAGTTAGATCTACTTACTTCGCTCAACGAATTCACTACAACTATTTCGCAACATGAAATGCCCACTTGGGCCCAGAGTATGTCTGCTACGAATGATGGTTACAAGAGGAATGACCGCTTAAAATTCCCTCCCTAAATTCCAGCTGGTTCCCGGGCAGGGGTGGGCTGTGATTTTGGGTGGCATTGTTGCAAATACATCTTCTGGTCCCAGGGGTATTAAGTTACCTTCTTTTCAACTCGCCCTAGCGTTCGTTCATCGTTGCCGGCTGTTTTTTTTTTACATGAGTTCCCTTCGTGAACCCAACACAGGTCACTTCCGGTCGTTCGTAGGACTGATTTTCACCTTCGACTTTCGCTGGCGAAGTGAATAATTTATTATCTTATGGCCGTGAATCCGCTAGCGAGCTAGCGAATAGCGAAATCTAAGACTAGCGAGAGAGAGAGACTTTAGGTTTCTTGTCAAATGATAGGAGAAATTCGTAGAGGGAAAAAATAATAGACAGAAGAAAGAAGTCGGGGAGAGTCGTTCCACGACAGATGTGTAACTTTTGTCGTGTTATTTAGCTGTTGTGTTGTTTGTTCCACAGCGAGTTTTCACGGTCTGTAGGAGGGGCAACTAGCCTCTGTCCTTTACAACAGCAAGTTGTCATCTCAGGAGCATATAGCTCGAGAGATAGGAAAAAGTGCAAGAAATACCATATGTTCCCCAGGTAGCGAAGACAATCTTCAGCTGGGAACAGGATTTGTCTTTTAATCCAGAGCTCTTAGCTCATTATACCACTCCGACAACAGCACGTGGCTGGGAGATTGGTCTACAGTTTTATACAGCCATAATCAAGCTGTTTGTCCCTAAACCTTGAGCGAGTTAACGGAGCAAGTAAGAAGTCGGTCAGCAGCAGTGAAGCTTCTACAAGTGATTCAAGTACCTCGAGCTTGAAACCCAAGTCATCAGTGCAGAAATCAGAAGCAGGAGACAGGGATATCATTCCTGGTTCTGAACGTTTTCAAGAGAAAAGGCGTAACGGAGACGCCACATCAGCAGACGTCGAGTGTTAGAGAGACACTGAGACTAGGCGGAGAGAGAGAGAGAGAGGAGGGAGAAAATAGACAGGACCAGTAGGGTCTTTTTTATTATCCATTAGATGGATAGACTCTGAGCCATAGTTGTAATTTTAGTCTACTAGGTAGCAGTCCAGTGTTTTAGTTAGCGGCGCATATCGCATTTTAGTCACAAGTGGAAGGGAGAGTCAATCCAGGTTCTCACCCTTGAGCCAATAGTCTCATCTGTCCACAGTCACTGTCATTTTCATCTAAATTCTATCTTCTAAGACTTTCTCATACTAGGGTCTTGCCTATACTCAGGCAAACTCTAATAAACTTAAAACCACTTCGTGACACTCTCCGACGATTCAGCTGTTGGTTTATTCATATGCCATACTATCTATCCGTTATCACTGCCACGTAATATTTTCTGGAGGTTTATTCACCCTTTCACTATCACTTGCTAGTGCCACGTTGTCAGTATAGACCACGTTATTCATATGATAGCGTTCCACTCTTATTAATTGTTCATCCATGCTAGTGATCTCTTCTTCTTGTGGGATCTTTAGCCCATAATTGACAAAGCAGTAAGTGGCCATCACGCCTAGTGGCGTCTTGTAGGGCAGCAACAGACTGTCCCCATATTGCTCGATCGTAAGCCATGCTTCGTGCCATGCCCCAACTCTATTTCAAACTTTGCATTTAAACCTCCACTGTTCTCCGCGTGGTTGTCTTTGATCTGCCTCCCTTTCGCTGTCCTTCTGGGGTACAGAGCATGGCAGTTCTGGTGATGGTGTCATGGTCACTTCTGAGGACATTGCCAACCCAGTTCCAGCGTCTGCCCGCAATGATGGTATGCAAGCCTTTTTGACTGCACTGTGTAAGCAGTTCCCGGTTGGCGATAGTTGTTAATGGAAGAATGTACTTTTTCATGATCTCATGATGTTTCGCGTTGGCATATGCTTCGGTATAGTCTTTTACTGCTCCTATGCGTCTGTCGTAGATTTTTGATAGGAGAATTAAGACTTGGGTTGGTCCCTTCTGATTAGATTTAAATAAGTGATAGTCACAGTGAGAGATAGTAATAGCAATAGATTTCCACGAGTGCAAGACGACAGTTATACGTACAAACGTGGGAAACTATAAAAATGATTATATAGATATTTCAGAACGAGCTGACCAACACGCTGATTAAGTTTAATGGCAGTTTTAATTATCACCTAAAATCCCATCACAGCACATAAAATTACATCAAGGCATATACAAATAGTCATAAAAATCAAGGAATTTCTACAAGAAATGATAGACCCACAGTTATGATCTTCCCTCGATGTTTAGCCCACAGTCCCGTTAGGAGAACGATGATAGCCCAAAGAGTCACAGATACATATGATTTGGGTCTAATATTTTCCATTTTTGAAGGTATGAACTGACTTTGATAGCAGTATCTATTCTAAGGAAAAATATAGTTTAGCAACAAAATCTTGCACAAGGAAAGTTACAAAGTGAGTGAATCAAACGAAGAACATCCTTCAGTCTACTTTCACTCGATTCTTTTATCAGGGCCCTGACTCACACAACCTTACCTACAATCGTGCGGTTGTTCGCCGTCTGGCGCAAGCCTTAGTGTACACCTCGTTTAATCTGTCTATCTGTGGATGAAGTGGATACCCAGCTCTGCATATATTGGTTTCATTCACCGTGTCCGGGGAGCGTCCTCTTCAGGCGATCGTTCTTTCTTTACAGATTTAAGTTTATGTCACTTATGCACGAGGTAAGAGTTAGGGTTTCAGCGGGCACACAGTGTCAGAACACGAGGTTTCCCTTAATTAGAAAGATGACCGGTGGACAACTTCTCTCAACAGATAACACTAGTCAACAACCAAAATGTACCAGATATGAAAATAGCTGATCTTAACTAATTTTGATGTGCTGAAAACGAAAATGACATTACAAAATGTTGATTGGCTCTAGTTTTCAAGATATATGCTACTAGTTTATTTAATTACGGTAAATTTATATATATATGACGCAACTGTTGTGGGCGATTGCATAATTTTTTCTAATGACCAATAAAAATGTTACTAGAAGTTGATGATGCAATCCTACCTATGATTACATCACTTTTGTGTATAAATACCTTATCTCTGATAAAATTTTGCCATTAGTTAGTGCATTTGTCCTTATCAAAAGTATCGTAGTTAGAAATGCCAGAAGGCGTACAGTTTGTATTTTGGCTGCAGAATAGGAGATCAAGATAAGAGCTGGGTGCCACACATATGCTGCAATACATGTGCAGCACATCTTAAACTGTGGTTGACTGGCAAAAGGCAAGCTATGCCTTTTGCAGTCCCAATGATTTGGAGAGAGCCCACTGATTATCTCAACAACTGTTACTTTTGCATGGTCCCTCCAATTGGGAAAGGCATATCAAAGAAGAAAAAATGTACTGGAATATCCAAACATCCCCTCTGCAATACTTCCGGTACCACATGGCGATGACCTACCAGTTCCCAAAGTGCCAGAATCCTTTTCAGCTGCTTCCACTGATGAAGAGGACATTGGTGGTCCTGAACCATCAACCTCAAGTGACACAGATTTTGAGCAAACTACATCCACTAACCCAAGTAGAACTGAATGATCTTGTAAGAGATCTGAATTTACCGAAGAACAAGGTGGAGCTTTTGGGTTCCAGATTGCAACAGTGGAATCTCCTGGCAGAAGATGTTACAATTTCTGTGTATAGGAACCGCCAGAAGCCGCTTATTACATTCTTTTTCAAAGAGGGTGACCTTTCTGCGTGCCACAACATTTCTGGTTTAATGGCAGCCCTCAACATCAATTACATACCGGAAGAGTGGAGGCTTTTCATTGATTCATCCAAGACAAGTCTTAAAGCTGTTTTGTTGAATAATGGTAATGTGTTACCGTCAATTCCAGTTGGTCACGCAGTTCATATGAAAGAAACTTATGAAAACATTAAGCAGCTTTTGAAGTGTATAAACTACGATCATCATCATTGGTCACTTTGCGGTGACTTAAAAGTGGTCGCTCTTTTGCTTGGACTACAGGGTGGATACACCAAGTACTGTTGCTTTCTCTGTGAGTGGGATAGCCGTGCACGAAGTGACCATTACATCAGAAGACATTGGCCAATCAGGCAGTCATTGCAGCCTGCAGTAAGAACGTTGAGAACCCAGCAGTTGTCGACACCAGCAAGATTTTGTTGCCACCCTTGCACATTAAGCTGGGTCTCATGAAAAACTTTGTCAAGGCAATGGAGAAAACAGATGAGGCTTTCAAATACCTCATCAGAAAATTTCCAAGACTGAGTGAAGCTAAAATAAGAGAGGGAGTATTTGTTGGTCCGCAAATTCGAAAACTTCTTCATGATGACGAGTTTCTTTGCGTGTTGCATGGCAAGGAAAAAGCAGCATGGCTAGCATTTAAGTCAGTGGTGGACAATTTTCTTGGAAACAACAGATCTGATAATTACAATGAAATTGTAGAAAATCTCCTTCAGAAGTATAAGAGTCTTGGCTGCAACATGTCTTTGAAAATTCATTTTCTGGATTCTCATCTGGATTTCTTTACGTCAAACTGTGGAGCGGTCAGTGATGAGCATGGTGAACGATTTCACCAGGACATTGCTGCTATGGAGACAAGGTATCAAGGCAATTGGAGCCCTTCAATGCTTGTTGATTACTGTTGGACTGTGACAAGAGACACCTCATCGATTGACTACAAGAAGCAAGCAAAGAGAGCTCGAACAGCGACTGAATAATGACGGAATGGGTTCAAATGTGCCTTTTTAAAGCATGATATGTGAACTTTAAATAATGTTTTTATTTTTTCTATCATTTTATGTTAAAATATCAATTAATTGAGTATGTAACCACAATTTTTATAATGCTAAAGTAGAAAGACTAGCTGTTTAGCCCAGAGAAGTAAACAAGCATACATTATTTGTATTACTGTAATGTAAATTCATCATTTTAAAAAAAACCAGAGCCAATTGGTGAATTTCATTATGATATTTGAAATCAGCATGTCAAAATCAATAAGAAATGGTACATTTAATTTCTGGTACAAAAAACTTTTGAAAATTTGTTGACTAGTGTAATCTTGGTTCGCCACACACTTGGTCAAATAATGTCGGAAAAGTTAATGTTTTTTTCTGTAATTATTTCTCGCCACAAGGCAGCATGTACATTAGAGTTTGTGAAGAAATATGATCTGGCTCAAAGGCCCAGTATAGCATTTATTCTTTTAAAAAAAACCCATTAGTGGGATTTGGTATTCTGTCTATCTCTTGAAGGCACACGCCCTGTCAGACAGGTGTTACTTGAAAACCCATGTGGTTAAAGATATAAAACGTTTATGTTTCTCACAGGTATGTCTCTGTACAAAACGCCGGCAAAGTTGGGTTACCCCAGTATTCACTGAATAAAGAAAAAAAACATATGAAATATTTTACATATTATGTACTCACTATAACTTACATTTTGAACTGCAAGCGTAGAGCTTGACTTGACGTTTAAACTTTCCCTTGAAATAAGTTATATATAAAAATCAATCATCATGAATTAGGAATACATACGTATTCTGTCAACACTCATGAGGCATCTAGCATTTATAAGTTAGTTTAGAAAAATTATTCTCGTCTGATTATTTAGCAGTTAAATTAAATTCATTATAGCTACATGATTTTAAGCTAGAAATTATAATTTATTCTGTTTTTCCACTGTAACTCGTCGACTAGAGAATAAAACAGACTTATAAATTAATCACTCTGCACAAAAGAAACTAGTAGGATAAAATAGGTGATTTAACACTTAATCACTCGCAAAATCTAGATATATTAAATATAATATTTACCTCAACACAGAACTACGGTATCACAACGAAACTATGAGTTTTCACTTATAAGTTTAAGTATCTAGAACGAAGTGACCACGTCTACTGCAAATGGAGAATGAGTGCAATCAAGTTTCAAACTCTGGTTAATATCTTAAACCAGACAAAGGCTCCTACTATTTCCAAAAACCCGATCTCTCCCCTCTCCTAAAACCTACGTTAGCTTAGACGCATGCCGTAACTGCCACCAGTGCGTCTTCACACCTCCGTCTAACTATCTGACCGTGAGCGCGCGTGTCAGAGGCGAAATGCCAGACACTCTGTCTGCTCTGAGCGAGCATGGCTGGCGCGATTCACACCTCCATCTAACTATCGGACAGTGAGCGCTCATGTCAGATGCAAATGTCAGACGACCCGTCTCCACTGCAGAGGGCAATTTCACACTTCGCCGGGAGCTAGCCTGACGAAAAAACTCTCGTGACAGCTGCAAATGTAGACAATTTGTCTGCTCATCATGTCTGATAGACTGAAATCCCACCTAAAATTATATCGTGCAAAGGACTGACACGTTAGGTAATCTACTGCGTTTCTAAATGAGAAAACGAAACCAGGCGAAAGTTTGAATGGGAAAATAGTAATGTTTATAGTCGCAAACGTACGAATGCGAAAAATACAGGAAAAGGATAAAGAGTGATAATAAAATAGAGGACACGAGTAGAAAAAAGAAGAGAATATAGAAAATTTATAGATCATAAAACTCTCTGTGACAGAACGTCCCCCTTTAAGATATGGAAGCACTCCATGTCTACGTTATGGAAATAAATTTCCTATATCCGTAGCTTCAGGGTGTCTGTCTTCTTCACTCTCATCTCCCCGTCCATCTCTCTCCAATTCCTACTCAAGTCTACTCCCAAAGTTTCCTTTCTCTGGAATGTCTCCCATGCGCGCTTGAAAGAGCGTCACCGCTTTTGACATTTTTGAAAGATTTCGTGTGTGTGCAGTGGAATTTCCCTGCCACTATCGTCATCTTCGTCAATTTTGGCGATCGTCAGGAGATGTTCGGAGGTCGGCACCGGTCTTTCCAAGTTCCTCTTTAACAGATTTAAATGGAAAATCTTTTCCTTTCCTTGAATAGAGATCTGGTAGTTAGCCTTAGAAATCTTTTTCAGGACGGTAAACGGTCCTTGCCATCCGATCCTCAGTTGGTTGTTTCCGGTAGGGAGTAACACCAAAACTTTCTCTCCTGCTTCCAGTTCTCTATCTTTCGCGACTTTTCTGTATCGGTTAGCGTGCTTTGTGCGTGCTCGCTTAAAGTTAGTCGTTGCTAGGTCCCATCCTAGTTTCAACCTTTCCCTTAAATCCGATACGTATTTACTGGCTGAGACAACTGTCTCATCTGCCTTCTGGTCTGTCAACGACCAAAGTAAGGCTTCATGCGGCCCCTTGATAGGTCTGCCGAATAAAAGCGTAGCTGGCGGAAATCCTGTGGAAGTATGAGGAGATTCTCTGTAGCCAAATAAAGCTGCAGGAATACAAAGATCCCAATCTTCAGGTTTCACTTGTGCCAGTTTACTTAACATCATGTTGAGGTTTCCATTGAAACGTTCCACGAGCCCATTTCCGGCCGGATGGTACGGGCTGGTGTGGATGTGTTTGGCCCTCAAGATCTTAAAGATCTCCATTAACAGTCTCCGGAATTGGGATCCATTGTCCGTCAAAACTTGTTGAGGGAATCCCAACCGTGTAAAAATATGCACTAGGGCTTCTGCGACATGCTTCGAATCTGTGCATGTTAGCGGTATAGCTTCGGCCCACATAGTGCATGTGTCGACTAAAGTCAGGATAAACCTGTTCCTTCGTTTGGTCCTTTCTAGGGGTCCAACAATGTCGACAGCAACCCGTTCAAATGGTGTCCCCACTATTGGCATTTGCCCCATGGGAACTGGGGCGGTCCAGTGCTTGGGTGCTATCCGTTGGCACTGGGCACAGGATTTCACGTATCTGAGTATATCAGTGTTCATCCCTGGCCACCAATAGTGAGTCTGTATTCGTTGCGTTGTGGCGTTCTGTCCCATATGTCCGCTAAAGGGAAGAGAGTGCCCCATTTCTAGGATTTGGCTTCTGTACTGTTTCGGTACTAGGAGCTGATTGTAACCTTGGTCAGGCTTGCCCGTTCTGCGATACAGTACATCATCCATTGAAAAAATGTCCCCGTGCTGTCTAGGGTTCTTGGCCATGGGGAGTTTCGTAAAGCAGGGCTCCAAAGTAGGGTCCTTTTGTTGCGCCTCTTTAAGTTCCATAGGTAACAAATTTGGCGCAGGCTCCCGTTCCTCCTTAGTTTGCCCTCTTGTGGTTACTGTTGCCACAATTGGCTCTTCCGGTTTCCCAATAAACACATATCTACAGCCAAGTATGACTGGGTAGATGGGGTCATCCATAACAGCCGCTTTAATCACACCTCTGACAAAATCGGAGTGGATCTCAACCAATGCAATGGGAAGCGTTGTTGGCGAATCACTCTTAAAGACTCCACAAAGTTTAACGGTTTTTTCTGTCTCTTGACCGGGTTTGACCAGGTGCCTGGCAACAATGCAATCAAACGAAAGCCCCGTGTCAAACAAATAATAAGTTGAAGTCCCGTTTAAAACAACCGTACCTCCCGTAGAGGGCCTCTCTCCCTCCGCTTGAGAATCACTTACAATAATTCTTTCCTGCGAGTCTGTTGTTTTGCAAGCATCCGATGCGCTTCGGCTCGGTGTGCTTGCTCTGATCCTTAGTCCCGTGCGCAGGGGTTTTCCCTTTGTCACCTTGACCTTTCTGGCCACGCTGCCATGAAGGGCGGTCGGGTTGATCAGACTGTTTACTGTGGTTGGAGTACTTGGTTTTGTAGAACTTAGATTTTTCAGGAGGGGGGTTTTGGGGTCCAGTTTCTCTGTGGTTATTCTGATTAGAAGCATGAGAAGGATGAGAAGATTGGTCTAGATTATTTTTCCGAAAATGCTCTTCTGTCGGTTTACGTTTTGTGGCCGGTAGTTCAGCCAGCGCATTGTGATATCGCTCAGACTTTTCCAAAATGTCTTAAAGCTTTTCTGCACCTTGCTCAGCTAGAAATCTCCGGGTATCTGCAGACAAAGTGTTCTTTATTTGTTCTGTTAAAACAAATTCCTTCAGACCTTCATAGGTAGAGGGGAGCTGTGAAAGCTCAAGGCACTTTGTCAAGTATCCCTTCAAACGAGACGAGAACTGCAGAAAAGTTTCAGAGCTCTCCTTCCTGCTGTTGCAAAACAGTTGCAAAACCTTACGCGCATTCATTTCAAAGCGCTCAAGTAAAGCTTTCTTCAACACGTCGTAATTGTCTTGTTGGCTGCTCTCCAGTTTTGCAGACACATCGTAAGCAGAACTTTTCAAAGCCTGGGAAAGCTTCATATTCCAACGCGACCTTTCTAAACCGTACAGAGTTGCAATTTTCTCAAATTTTTCTAGATACGTGTCAATCTTCTCATTTGGACAAGGGAAAGATTCTAGCGCAAAAGACATAGCCGTGAGATGAGTAGATTGTGTGTTAGAAGAATCAGTTAAAGAGGAATGAGGAGAAGACTCTCCATTGCTGGAGGTAGAGGCAGCACCACGGCTTTGGAACTCTAGAGCCTTAAGAGCCAACTCATGTTGTCGTCGTTGCTCGTTTTCTCTTTCCTCATGCTGTCTCTCCTCCCTCTCCTTCTCATGCTGTCTCTCCTTCTCCCTTTCCTCATGCTGTCTCTCCTTCTCTCTTTCGTTCGCCCTGCGAATTTCCATTTCTTTCTCAATCTTCTTCTGCTCTTTAGCTTCAGCTGCTTCTTCTTTCCTCCTTAGTTCTTCTTCTTTCTTCTCCTCGTCATATCTCTCAAGTTCGTCCCTGACAAACGCTTTCGCCTCCTCTCCTTGTAAACCTTCTTCTCTCACTTCGTCCCTGAGGATCTGCCTAAGCTTCGCCCTCTCTGCCATAGTAAATCGGTGACTGAGACTTAGACGAGAAAGAAATAAGAAAAAGGATACACTGGTTCCTACCACTTACGAGAAATTACCAAAATCAAAAGATGATATGCTTCACCCTGGAATACCTCCTCCAAAATATAGTGTCTAACTATCGCTGCTATTAATCGGCAATAAAGCACCTAATGCAGACGACTACGCCAAATAAATGGTAGTTAAGATTACTCACTGAGACTAAGTTGCTACAGTGGAAACAAAATAATTATTGCAAAAATTTAAGGAGAAAACAAAAATCCCTTAATTTTTTTAATCTACTATAAGTTTAACCCTGAAGACAGTTAGGGTAAGGGAGGCAATTTACGGGACGTAATTGTCTGAACGCACTCCTTAGCTTAGCTCAAACACCTACTTCTTCAGAACCCTGTGACTGTTAGACAATCACAAACTTTACCAGCGTTTAGTATTACAAAATCACTAATTAACATATATTCCGACAACATCAACCTGTAACTCAAATGTATATATGCTCAAAAATGCTGTAAAAAAACAATCATTAATTGTGTGGTTCACCCGTGTGTTACCGGGGCCCGAAAGGGGAGCAAAGAATAGTAACACTGCACCCTACCACGCATGTCGTAAAAAGCGACTAAGGAGGGTATGGGCATGGGGCTGTTTACCCCATCCCGTAAAAACTTCGCACAGTGGGCTGATCACCTGCTTGCCAACCAATCTGATTACGGAAACAATGATAGATTGTTTGGTCTGTTTTTGTTCCACAAAGACGCCACTAGGCGTGGTGGAAACAGCGATAGATTGATCAATTTGTTGTTGCCCTAAGACGCCACTAGGCGTACTGGCCACATACTGCTTTGCCGGTTGATGGCTAAGGATGGAAGAAGAAGAAGAAGAATTGTGTGGTCAGCATGCCCATAAACAGATCGTTTCGTCTAGGGGATATTATTTTTAAAGATACACAAAACCACGAGACAATCACACTCTTACTCTATTACCGAATAAAGAATCTTACAGACGAGCTGATATTTGCCGTCTCGTCTTCCTATTCTAAGTTCAAAAAAAAATCCTTCGGACGAGACCAAATTTGTCGTCCTTGCTCAGGATTGTTAGTTCAATTCCCGGAAACGAGCCCACATTTGTAGGGATTTTGGATAGGAGAATTAAGACTTGGGTCGGTCCCTTCTGATTAGATTTGAATAAGTGATAGTCACAGTGAGAGATAGTGATAGCAATAGATTTCCACGAGTGAGATGGTAGACTGTGATAGAGGCTGTCTCTGAAATCGAGAAATCTTCTCTCTTTCACCTATCTTCTACGACAGATTTAGAGGAGTCAGACAGTCTAAACATATATATATATATATATATATATATATATATATATATATATATATATATATATATATATTTCTATCCACTCACGTGCACGCACATACAAGACGACACATAGACATACACACGTGGGAAACTATAACAGTGATTATATAGATATTCCAGAACGAGCTGACCAACACGCTGATTAAGTTTAAGGGCAGTTTTAATTATCATCTAAAATCCCATCACAACACATAAAATTACATCAAAGCATATACAAATAGTCATAAAAATCAAGGAATTTCTACAAGAAATGATAGACCCACAGTTATGATCTTCCCTCGATGTTTAGCCCACAGTCCCGTTAGGAGAACGATGATAGCCCAAAGAGTCACAGATACATATGATTTGGGTCTAATATTTTCCCCTTTTGAAGGTATGAACTGACTTTGATAGCAATATCTATTCTAAGGAAAAATATAGTTTAGCAACAAAATCTTGCATAAGGAAAGTTACAAAGTGAGTGAATCAAACGAAGAACATCCTTCAGTCTACTTTCACTCGGTTTTTTCATCAGGGCCCTGACTCACACAACCTTACCTACAATCGTGCGGTTGTTCGCCGTCTGGCGCAAGCCATAGTGTACACTTCGTTTAATCTGTCTATCTGTGGATGAAGTGGATACCCAGCTCTGCAGATATTGGTTTCATTCACCGTGTCCGGGGAGCGTCCTCTTTAGGCGATCGTTCTTTCTTTACAGATTTAAGTTTATGTCACTTATGCACGAGGTAAGAGTTAGGGTTTCAGCGGGCACACAGTGTCAGAACACGAGGTTTCCCTTAATTAGAAAGATGACCGGTGGACAACTTCTCTCAACAGATAATCTTGGTTCGCCACACACTTGGTCAAATAATGTCGGAAAAGTTAATGTTTTTTCTGTAATTATTTCTCGCCACAAGGCAGCATGTACATTAGAGTTTGTGAAGAAATATGATCTGGCTCAAAGGCCCAGTATAGCATTTATTCTTTTAAAAAACCCATTAGTGGGATTTGGTATTCTGTCTATCTCTTGAAGGCACACGCCCTGTCAGACAGGTGTTACTTGAAAACCCATGTGGTTATAGATATAAAGCGTTTATGTTTCTCACAGGTATGTCTCTGTACAAAACGCCGGCAAAGTTGGGTTACCCCAGTATTCACTGAATAAAGAAAAAAACATATGAAATATTTTACATATTATGTACTCACTATAACTTACATTTTGAACTGCAAGCGTAGAGCTTGACTTGACGTTTAAACTTTCCCTTGAAATAAGTTATATATAAAAATCAATCGTCATGAATTAGGAATACATACGTATTCTGTCAACACTCATGAGGCATCTAGCATTTATAAGTTAGTTTAGAAAAATTATTCTCGTCTGATTATTTAGCAGTTAAATTAAATTCATTATAGCTACATGATTTTAAGCTAGAAATTATAATTTATTCTGTTTTTCTACTGTAACTCGTCGACTAGAGAATAAAACAGACTTATAAATTAATCACTCTGCACAAAAGAAACTAGTAGGATAAAATAGGTGATTTAACACTTAATCACTCGCAAAATCTAGATATATTAAATATAATATTTACCTCAACACAGAACTACGGTATCACAACGAAACTATGAGTTTTCACTTATAAGTTTAAGTATCTAGAACGAAGTGACCACGTCTACTGCAAATGGAGAATGAGTGCAATCAAGTTTCAAACTCTGGTTAATATCTTAAACCAGACAAAGGCTCCTACTATTTCCAAAAACCCGATCTCTCCCCTCTCCTAAAACCTACGTTAGCTTAGACGCATGCCGTAACTGCCACCAGTGCGTCTTCACACCTCCGTCTAACTATCTGACCGTGAGCGCGCGTGTCAGAGGCGAAATGCCAGACACTCTGTCTGCTCTGAGCGAGCATGGCTGGCGCGATTCACACCTCCGTCTAACTATCGGACAGTGAGCGCTCATGTCAGATGCAAATGTCAGACGACCCGTCTCCACTGCAGAGGGCAATTTCACACTTCGCCGGGAGCTAGCCTGACGAAAAAACTCTCGTGACAGCTGCAAATGTAGACAATTTGTCTGCTCATCATGTCTGATAGACTGAAATCCCACCTAAAATTATATCGTGCAAAGGACTGACACGTTAGGTAATCTACTGCGTTTCTAAATGAGAAAACGAAACCAGGCGAAAGTTTGAATGGGAAAATAGTAATGTTTATAGTCGCAAACGTACGAATGCGAAAAATACAGGAAAAGGATAAAGAGTGATAATAAAATAGAGGACACGAGTAGAAAAAAGAAGAGAATATAGAAAATTTATAGATCATAAAACTCTCTGTGACAGAACGTCCCCCTTTAAGATATGGAAGCACTCCATGTCTACGTTATGGAAATAAATTTCCTATATCCGTAGCTTCAGGGTGTCTGTCTTCTTCACTCTCATCTCCCCGTCCATCTCTCTCCAATTCCTACTCAAGTCTACTCCCAAAGTTTCCTTTCTCTGGAATGTCTCCCATGCGCGCTTGAAAGAGCGTCACCGCTTTTGACATTTTTGAAAGATTTCGTGTGTGTGCAGTGGAATTTCCCTGCCACTATCGTCATCTTCGTCAATTTTGGCGATCGTCAGGAGATGTTCGGAGGTCGGCACCGGTCTTTCCAAGTTCCTCTTTAACAGATTTAAATGGAAAATCTTTTCCTTTCCTTGAATAGAGATCTGGTAGTTAGCCTTAGAAATCTTTTTCAGGACGGTAAACGGTCCTTGCCATCCGATCCTCAGTTGGTTGTTTCCGGTAGGGAGTAACACCAAAACTTTCTCTCCTGCTTCCAGTTCTCTATCTTTCGCGACTTTTCTGTATCGGTTAGCGTGCTTTGTGCGTGCTCGCTTAAAGTTAGTCGTTGCTAGGTCCCATCCTAGTTTCAACCTTGCCCTTAAATCCGATACGTATTTACTGGCTGAGACAACTGTCTCATCTGCCTTCTGGTCTGTCAACGACCAAAGTAAGGCTTCATGCGGCCCCTTGATAGGTCTGCCGAATAAAAGCGTAGCTGGCGGAAATCCTGTGGAAGTATGAGGAGATTCTCTGTAGCCAAATAAAGCTGCAGGAATACAAAGATCCCAATCTTCAGGTTTCACTTGTGCCAGTTTACTTAACATCATGTTGAGGTTTCCATTGAAACGTTCCACGAGCCCATTTCCGGCCGGATGGTACGGGCTGGTGTGGATGTGTTTGGCCCTCAAGATCTTAAAGATCTCCATTAACAGTCTCCGGAATTGGGATCCATTGTCCGTCAAAACTTGTTGAGGGAATCCCAACCGTGTAAAAATATGCACTAGGGCTTCTGCGACATGCTTCGAATCTGTGCATGTTAGCGGTATAGCTTCGGCCCACATAGTGCATGTGTCGACTAAAGTCAGGATAAACCTGTTCCTTCGTTTGGTCCTTTCTAGGGGTCCAACAATGTCGACAGCAACCCGTTCAAATGGTGTCCCCACTAATGGCATTTGCCCCATGGGAACTGGGGCGGTCCAGTGCTTGGGTGCTATCCGTTGGCACTGGGCACAGGATTTCACGTATCTGAGTATATCACTGTTCATCCCTGGCCACCAATAGTGAGTCTGTATTCGTTGCGTTGTGGCGTTCTGTCCCATATGTCCGCTAAAGGGAAGAGAGTGCCCCATTTCTAGGATTTGGCTTCTGTACTGTTTCGGTACTAGGAGCTGATTGTAACCTTGGTCAGGCTTGCCCGTTCTGCGATACAGTACATCATCCTTTGAAAAAATGTCCTTGTGCTGTCTAGGGTCCTTGGCCATGGGGAGTTTGGTAAAGCAGGGCTCCAAAGTAGGGTCCTTTTGTTGCGCCTCTTTGAGTTCCATAGGTAACAAATTTGGCGCAGGCTCCCGTTCCTCCTTAGTTTGCCCTCTTGTGGTTACTGTTGCCACAATTGGCTCTTCCGGTTTCCCAATAAACACATATCTACAGCCAAGTATGACTGGGTAGATGGGGTCATCCATAACAGCCGCTTTAATCACACCTCTGACAAAATCGGAGTGGATCTCAACCAATGCAATGGGAAGCGTTGTTGGCGAATCACTCTTAAAGACTCCACAAAGTTTAACGGTTTTTTCTGTCTCTTGACCGGGTTTGACCAGGTGCCTGGCAACAATGCAATCAAACGAAAGCCCCGTGTCAAACAAATAATAAGTTGAAGTCCCGTTTAAAACAACCGTACCTCCCGTAGAGGGCCTCTCTCCCTCCGCTTGAGAATCACTTACAATAATTCTTTCCTGCGAGTCTGTTGTTTGTAAGCATCCGATGCGCTTCGGCTCGGTGTGCTTGCTCTGATCCTTAGTCCCGTGCGCAGGGGTTTTCCCTTTGTCACCTTGACCTTTCTGGCCACGCTGCCATGAAGGGCGGTCGGGTTGATCAGACTGTTTACTGTGGTTGGAGTACTTGGTTTTGTAGAACTTAGATTTTTCAGGAGGGGGGTTTTGGGGTCCAGTTTCTCTGTGGTTATTCTGATTAGAAGCATGAGAAGGATGAGAAGATTGGTCTAGATTATTTTTCCGAAAATGCTCTTCTGTCGGTTTACGTTTTGTGGCCGGTAGTTCAGCCAGCGCATTGTGATATCGCTCAGACTTTTCCAAAATGTCTTAAAGCTTTTCTGCACCTTGCTCAGCTAGAAATCTCCGGGTATCTGCAGACAAAGTGTTCTTTATTTGTTCTGTTAAAACAAATTCCTTCAGACCTTCATAGGTAGAGGGGAGCTGTGAAAGCTCAAGGCACTTTGTCAAGTATCCCTTCAAACGAGACGAGAACTGCAGAAAAGTTTCAGAGCTCTCCTTCCTGCTGTTGCAAAACCTTACGCGCATTCATTTCAAAGCGCTCAAGTAAAGCTTTCTTCAACACGTCGTAATTGTCTTGTTGGCTGCTCTCCAGTTTTGCAGACACATCGTAAGCAGAACTTTTCAAAGCCTGGGAAAGCTTCATATTCCAACGCGACCTTTCTAAACCGTACAGAGTTGCAATTTTCTCAAATTTTTCTAGATACGTGTCAATCTTCTCATTTGGACAAGGGAAAGATTCTAGCGCAAAAGACATAGCCGTGAGATGAGTAGATTGTGTGTTAGAAGAATCAGTTAAAGAGGAATGAGGAGAAGACTCTCCATTGCTGGAGGTAGAGGCAGCACCACGGCTTTGGAACTCTAGAGCCTTAAGAGCCAACTCATGTTGTCGTCGTTGCTCGTTTTCTCTTTCCTCATGCTGTCTCTCCTCCCTCTCCTTCTCATGCTGTCTCTCCTTCTCTCTTTCCTCATGCTGTCTCTCCTTCTCTCTTTCGTTCGCCCTGCGAATTTCCATTTCTTTCTCAATCTTCTTCTGCTCTTTAGCTTCAGCTGCTTCTTCTTTCCTCCTTAGTTCTTCCTCTTTCTTCTCCTCGTCATATCTCTCAAGTTCGTCCCTGACAAACGCTTTCGCCTCCTCTCCTTGTAAACCTTCTTCTCTCACTTCGTTCCTGAGGATCTGCCTAAGCTTCGCCCTCTCTGCCATAGTAAATCGGTGACTGAGACTTAGACGAGAAAGAAATAAGAAAAAGGATACACTGGTTCCTACCACTTACGAGAAATTACCAAAATCAAAAGATGATATGCTTCACCCTGGAATACCTCCTCCAAAATATAGTGTCTAACTATCGCTGCTATTAATCGGCAATAAAGCACCTAATGCAGACGACTACGCCAAATAAATGGTAGTTAAGATTACTCACTGAGACTAAGTTGCTACAGTGGAAACAAAATAATTATTGCAAAAATTTAAGGAGAAAACAAAAATCCCTTAATTTTTTTAATCTACTATAAGTTTAACCCTGAAGACAGTTAGGGTAAGGGAGGCAATTTACGGGACGTAATTGTCTGAACGCACTCCTTAGCTTAGCTCAAACACCTACTTCTTCAGAACCCTGTGACTGTTAGACAATCACAAACTTTACCAGCGTTTAGTATTACAAAATCACTAATTAACATATATTCCGACAACATCAACCTGTAACTCAAATGTATATATGCTCAAAAATGCTGTAAAAAAAACAATCATTAATTGTGTGGTTCACCCGTGTGTTACCGGGGCCCGAAAGGGGAGCAAAGAATAGTAACACTGCACCCTACCACGCATGTCGTAAAAAGCGACTAAGGAGGGTATGGGCATGGGGCTGTTTACCCCATCCCGTAAAAACTTCGCACAGTGGGCTGATCACCTGCTTGCCAACCAATCTGATTACGGAAACAATGATAGATTGTTTGGTCTGTTTTTGTTCCACAAAGACGCCACTAGGCGTGGTGGAAACAGCGATAGATTGATCAATTTGTTGTTGCCCTAAGACGCCACTAGGCGTACTGGCCACATACTGCTTTGCCGGTTGATGGCTAAGGATGGAAGAAGAAGAAGAAGAATTGTGTGGTCAGCATGCCCATAAACAGATCGTTTCGTCTAGGGGATATTATTTTTAAAGATACACAAAACCACGAGACAATCACACTCTTACTCTATTACCGAATAAAGAATCTTACAGACGAGCTGATATTTGCCGTCTCGTCTTCCTATTCTAAGTTCAAAAAAAAAATCCTTCGGACGAGACCAAATTTGTCGTCCTTGCTCAGGATTGTTAGTTCAATTCCCGGAAACGAGCCCACATTTGTAGGGATTTTGGATAGGGGAATTAAGACTTGGGTCGGTCCCTTCTGATTAGATTTGAATAAGTGATAGTCACAGTGAGAGATAGTGATAGCAATAGATTTCCACGAGTGAGATGGTAGACTGTGATAGAGGCTGTCTCTGAAATCGAGAAATCTTCTCTCTTTCACCTATCTTCTACGACAGATTTAGAGGAGTCAGACAGTCTAAACATATATATATATATATATATATATATATATATATATATATATATATATATATATATATATATATATATATATAACATATATAGTTCTATCCACTCACGTGCACGCACATACAAGACGACAGTTAGACGTACAGACGTGGGAAACTATAACAGTGATTATATAGATATTCCAGAACGAGCTGACCAACACGCTGATTAAGTTTAAGGGCAGTTTTAATTATCATCTAAAATCCCATCACAACACATAAAATTACATCAAAGCATATACAAATAGTCATAAAAATCAAGGAATTTCTACAAGAAATGATAGACCCACAGTTATGATCTTCCCTCGATGTTTAGCCCACAGTCCCGTTAGGAGAACGATGATAGCCCAAAGAGTCACAGATACATATGATTTGGGTCTAATATTTTCCCCTTTTGAAGGTATGAACTGACTTTGATAGCAATATCTATTCTAAGGAAAAATATAGTTTAGCAACAAAATCTTGCATAAGGAAAGTTACAAAGTGAGTGAATCAAACGAAGAACATCCTTCAGTCTACTTTCACTCGGTTTTTTCATCAGGGCCCTGACTCACACAACCTTACCTACAATCGTGCGGTTGTTCGCCGTCTGGCGCAAGCCATAGTGTACACTTCGTTTAATCTGTCTATCTGTGGATGAAGTGGATACCCAGCTCTGCAGATATTGGTTTCATTCACCGTGTCCGGGGAGCGTCCTCTTTAGGCGATCGTTCTTTCTTTACAGATTTAAGTTTATGTCACTTATGCACGAGGTAAGAGTTAGGGTTTCAGCGGGCACACAGTGTCAGAACACGAGGTTTCCCTTAATTAGAAAGATGACCGGTGGACAACTTCTCTCAACAGATAATCTTGGTTCGCCACACACTTGGTCAAATAATGTCGGAAAAGTTAATGTTTTTTCTGTAATTATTTCTCGCCACAAGGCAGCATGTACATTAGAGTTTGTGAAGAAATATGATCTGGCTCAAAGGCCCAGTATAGCATTTATTCTTTTAAAAAAACCCATTAGTGGGATTTGGTATTCTGTCTATCTCTTGAAGGCACACGCCCTGTCAGACAGGTGTTACTTGAAAACCCATGTGGTTATAGATATAAAAGCGTTTATGTTTCTCACAGGTATGTCTCTGTACAAAACGCCGGCAAAGTTGGGTTACCCCAGTATTCACTGAATAAAGAAAAAAACATATGAAATATTTTACATATTATGTACTCACTATAACTTACATTTTGAACTGCAAGCGTAGAGCTTGACTTGACGTTTAAACTTTCCCTTGAAATAAGTTATATATAAAAATCAATCGTCATGAATTAGGAATACATACGTATTCTGTCAACACTCATGAGGCATCTAGCATTTATAAGTTAGTTTAGAAAAATTATTCTCGTCTGATTATTTAGCAGTTAAATTAAATTCATTATAGCTACATGATTTTAAGCTAGAAATTATAATTTATTCTGTTTTTCTACTGTAACCCGTCGACTAGAGAATATAACAGACTTATAAATTAATCACTCTGCACAAAAGAAACTAGTAGGATAAAATAGGTGATTTAACACTTAATCACTCGCAAAATCTAGATATATTAAATATAATATTTACCTCAACACAGAACTACGGTATCACAACGAAACTATGAGTTTTCACTTATAAGTTTAAGTATCTAGAACGAAGTGACCACGTCTACTGCAAATGGAGAATGAGTGCAATCAAGTTTCAAACTCTGGTTAATATCTTAAACCAGACAAAGGCTCCTACTATTTCCAAAAACCCGATCTCTCCCCTCTCTTAACACCTACGTTAGCTTAGACGCATGCCGTAACTGCCACCAGTGCATCTTCACACCTCCATCTAACTATCTGACCGTGAGTGCGCGTGTCAGACGACCCCGTCTCCACTGCAGAGGGCAATTTCACACTTCACCGGGAGCTAGCCTGACGAAAAACTCTCATGACAGCTGCAAATGTAGACAATTTGTCTGCTCATCATGTCTGATAGACTGAAATCCCACCTAAAATTATATCGTGCAAAGGACTGACACGTTAGGTAATCTACTGCGTTTCTAAATGAGAAAACGAAACCAGGCGAAAGTTTGAATGGGAAAATAGTAATGTTTATAGTCGCAAACGTACGAATGCGAAAAATACCGGAAAAGGATAAAGAGTGATAATAAAATAGAGGACACGAGTAGTAAAAAGAAGAGAATATAGAAAATTTATAGATCATAAAACTCTCTGTGACAGCGTCTCAGTGGAGAAGAAGAGGAAGAATGGGAACTATTTCTTCTGTCATCTATTTTCTCTTAACTCTTTTTGTTTTCTTTAGTAGTAAAAGAAGTCCCATAGCAGGTAGGGTAGTGTTAGAGTCTGCACTGTAATTGATCTCAGCTTTATAAAGTGAAGTGACAGGTTCCTTTCGAAACTGCCTTTGCTGTCCTTAACTCAAGAGCAGAATCAGGTACCCATTGACAGTCAGGGTAGACTGGAGTGTGACAATACCTGCTTTCTAACCCAGTAACTTGTCCTTGAGAAACAAGCCTGTAACCAAAAATGAACATAACTTTTTCGTCATTTTCTTCTTCGTTCACTTTCAGACGTCAACTTGAATATGTTCAAAGAAATCATCGGCCTGCTTGAGGCTGCTAGTATGACAACAGAGTTTTTTTCAGGAATGGCTCTGGTGATGGCCATATGCGCTTTCACTGTTACTCATATGTTGAGCACCTTTGGAGTAAATGTTCAGCAGTAATTTTATTGATGCCACAGTTACACTCATTAGTAGTTCTGTCACGAGGGGTTTCAAACAATATAATTCAATACAGAACCGTTCAACTCGACTTTGCTAGAGGATTAAACTAGAACCCCTCAGAACATATAAGTCCCGAAGTCCGTTCACATATATATTAATATTTATTGTCATAATGATTCCACTGATTATTATTAATCCGAAGGTTACAATACATCACTGGCCTGTGAACATTAAGTTACATTCACACTTTTTACTTACATCCTTAGCAATTACATATTTGACCGTCCTCGTTAATTATTATTTAGCCATCGATGTGATACTGTTCATCAATGTTCCTTCAAAGTTAGAGGACTGAGCCACATGATACTATATTCTTAATGAATAAACACTTTCTGTCTATCTTACTTACTTACTTAGTCATTCCTCTTCTACCGTGAGGTGTAGAGATTTGAAAGAGAGAGCGCCATACTATCCTATCGGTTGTCTTCCTCCTGGCCTTGTTCCATTCTAGTCCTCGGTCCTTCAAAGATTGTCTAATGTCCTCCCAGCGGATCTGGGTCGTCCTGGAGGTCTTGATCCCTGGCCCTTAATTTTCCATGCTTGTCATGGTAGCCGATCTACTCCCATTCTGCAGACATGGCCAAACCATCTTAGTTGGGATTGTTCTACTTAGGTCTGCAGGGGTTGGGTTTTTTAGGCCTTGACGTATCGTCTGGTTGCGGGCCATGCCTCTTCTTGTTACTTCAATCACCTTCCTCAGATACTTCATTTCTGAGGTTTGGATTTGACTTTTGTGGGTTGTAGTCATTGTCCATGACTCGCATCCATTCGTCAAGACTGGGACATAGGTAGAGCGGTATACAGCCATCTTCGTCTTCTTGCCAACTTCTCTTTTTCTGAGAAATCCTCGATTTATGGCCTGAAACAGTCTCCCAGCTGCTGCTCTTCGGGTAGTCAACTCTTCTGTGATGCCTCCCTTCCGGTCTATGACAGCTCAGAGGTATTTAAAGTGGTTGACCTGCTCCAGGACCTGTTCTTCCAGCTTAATCCGATGCCTTCTTTCCTCTCGTGATATCACCATGGTTTTGGTTCTTCCTGTCTATCACTACCAGTTATTTTATAATATGAACACAGGAGTCTTACATACATGATTGGTCCACTTAGACACTGGGCATCTTTTCAAGCACGCCAAGTCCCTCCGGACACTGAATATACAATGTATGTTGCTACATCAAACAAAGTAACGGCATCCTCACAATCACACGTAGATACATACGCACCGACGTCTTTGTGCGCGACAGATAGCTTTCAGATATGTCCCTATCTAGCGTACATAAAAAAAAATCGTAACAAGTTCCTATCTTTAGCTTGTCGATTAGATGGTATCCCAATCTGTTGTGGCCTGTGCGAAGTCTGAATTCTACCACTTTCGCTCGCTTTCGTCATTTTGAAACAATAATTATCGAGATTGCATAATTCATGTTGGTTTTCAAGCGTTTTTGGAAAATAATTGAACTAGGGTGAACGTTTTACTCGCCCCATGCTGAAAGTGTAGGGTTTTACAGTGAAGTCTCCAAACCTGTCATCGAACATGGAACTAATAAATCAAGTACTGGGAAGAACTTGTAAGCATTCTCTGAGATCGTCATTTTCCTTCTCGCTCCCTATGGAGCATGGAGCAACCACTACCGCTGATCCCCTTGTAGGAAGCCTGCACCAAAAATTCACATGCTGTTACAGCAGTGGTCTCTGTGGCAATTAGTTTTACATGATGAGGTTGCCAGCCTCATGCACAACCTCATATTAGAGCAATAGTCCGTTTTCTGTCTTTGTCTCATCAGAGACTCCGGAAACTCTACAGGGAGGATGTTCTCTCGCTCACTCGTGCATCATTTTCCATATCTCGTGGATTCCTTTTCTGGGGACCCTACCATAGCCCCCTTTCTTATTGACGGTGTGACGCGGATTGTGTTACCCGGCATCAGTATCTCCTTGTGTGACGCCCCTGTCCTGCCCACACGGTGCCTTCTTTTCGTTGGTGCCGTGAGCCAAGATTTGTCCTGCTGCTGTTGCAGTGAATGCTGTCACGGCTCTGCTGTGTGATCCACTGTCACACACGTTCACGTGGACCTAATAGTGACAGCGATAGTTCAGATCACACAAGAGGTATGCTGTTCATAAAGCGTGGGCACACTTAAAACTGTCAAGATCTAATTCTACTTTCTCAGTGAGGCTGTAATCTACCAAATACTATTTGTCACCTTATCTACTTTTACGGTTTTTCAAAAGCAATTAATTTTAAAAAAATAAATAAACTCCATTTGCGTGTTAAATGAACTCATTAAAGGGAAACAAAAATTGTTATTAATTGAAGACGGGAAAAAATGTAAAATATGTACATGTGCAAGGGAAAAGATATTAAATAAATAAGAACACAATTAACGAACATATAATATATAAGTACATAAGTACTAGTATTTCACAAAATATAATAACATACTTAACTTTTTTTTTTTTTTTTTTACTTAATCGAATGACTACCGTGAGGTGAAGAGGTTTGGAAGAGAGAGAGAGCCATACTATCCTATCAGCTGTTATATTTAAAGACAACAGGTTTAATTAAAGAATTAGGTGGAAAAAAGTAAAACTTTTATATATCAAGTGGTCCACCAAAAATCTCTCTGCGTTTAACGGTGGACCGCTATCGACGCATTGCCCACCCCTGTTCTACATTTTCATGAACAATGTTTCTTACCTGAAGTAACATTTGGTAGCTATAACAAGGCTACTTAAACAATTTGGTGTCTCTCAGCTACAGATGATTCTTCCATGTCGTTTATGGTTGATGAAAACATCTTTATTGGCATGTCTATGCTTGTAATATCATGAGACATGTAAGGTTGCTTTGGTTGAACCACAGAATACTGGACACGACGCCATGTGGCCCAACTAGGGATCGATAAGGTGGCGAACTTGAAATTCATAACCACCACACTTCGATGTTGTATGTCATAAATTGTTTTTGAAGACGCTCAAAACAGGATAAAGGTTATGGTTAAGATTATCGTTAGCGGTTATTGTTCTGAGTTTTGTAGCTGCTTTTAACTTACAAAAAAAAAAAAAAAAAAACGCTGGAGCAGTTAACGTTAGGATTTAAGGCTTGACGTAGGATAATGAAGCTGAAACAGAAAAAATAAAGGATAATGAAGCTGAAACAGAAAAAATAATCAGTACAGCTAACCTTAACACTAACTTTATTTGAGTTTTTTTTAAACTCATAACGAGCGACAAGCACATAAAAACAAAACAACATCATCAACAACAACAACAACAATAGCACCCTTACATAAAAAAGAAGCAAACGTTATAGATCCAGAGTTGAGCAATTTATCGATCTCGAGTTAGGCGTCATGGTGGCGTCTGTCCAGTATTTTGTGATTCAACCGTTATTTTTTAACAATGTGCAAGAAACGGCAAGTTTTAAAAACGTTCAAGAAACTACATCAAATATATTAAGAGATATTAAATTGGCAGATGCGTCACAATGAAGCTGCTGGCACTGTTGTTCATAACAAGCACATAGAGATTTTTTAAATAATGGAGGAAACCTTGAGTCCTGTGAACAGTAAATAAATTAGTAAATAAATAAATAAAGGTAATTAATAGGTACTTGTTGGACATTAAGGATGACACTAGACAACGGGTGCAAAATTGGCTGAGCGCCCTGTCACGATGTACTGTCATGGCGCCGTTTGGTTGGTCCTAGGTTCGATTCCCGGTAAGCCTATAATTTATATTTTCTTTTCTGTTGTCTAGTGTCATCCTTTATGTCCAACGAGTACCTATTAATTACCTTTAATTATTTATTTACTAATTTATTTAGAGATTTGTTATAACTGTCTGATTGCCCTCACATTGGCTCGAAGACGGTTACTGCCGCTCCGTGATCTTTTCACTGTTGTCTCATGGCACCATACTAGCGTAGAGGAACGAACTTCACTCTCTGATCTCTTCACTGTTGTCTCATGGCACCATACTAGCGTAGAGGAACGAACTTCACTCTCTGATCTCTTCACTGTTGTCTCATGGCACCATACTAGCGTAGAGGAACGAACTTCACTCTCTGATCTCTTCACTGTTGTCTCATTGCACCACACTAGCGTAGAGGAACGAACTTCACTCTCTGATCTTTTCACTGTTGTCTCATTGCACCATACTAGCGTAGAGGAACTAACTTCACTCTCTGATGGTATGGCAAAGGTAACGATATTGCCATAAAGAAGTGATGTGTTAGAGACTTCATCTTACTAGGCCTAGCTATTCTATGAGATGGCGTGACCAATTCCCTTCCTCACTGCCTTTGCCCTACCTAACTAAAGAGCAGATCCAATCTGACGGTCGATCGCCTGGTACAGAACTGTTTAGCGCCTTTCTCTGTTAACTATAAGACGTAACTGCTTTCACTGACGACCAAGTAACAAAACCCTATTGATTTAAAAATAACAACTGTTCTCTCTCGTGACTGGGAATGAACAGTCGTTCTTTGTCTACGTAAGTCATGCGCTGTCAAACTTTTGACCAATCAAAACTCTCTCCTGCAACAATGGTTACTTTTGCCGACTCACGAGAAATAAGTGAAGATGTTATAAATTGTTAAATTAATGTTATCAGACCTAAAGGTCTTTTTAAATTTGGACATGCGCGCTAACATAACCGACTAGGTTGAACGGGACGCGCCTCGCCAAAACGGGACGCGCCTCGCCAAAACGAGGCAAAATTTTATTTAAAAAAAAAAGATTTTATTATCTTCTCAAATTCCTTCTGCTGCTTTATCGTTTCAACACGCTTACAGAATTCGCTCTTGCTTACATTTGAATTGTTACACCAGGTGAATTCTCATCATAGTGTGCTTCCTGAACTTCTATCTCTATATCTTAGGTGTCTCTATTCAATTATTTAACTGCTCATCCTGTCACATCTCTTTCTCTATCTCTTTCACACTTGGTGCCTCTCTCTCTCTCGTCATTCTGGAGCAGTGGTTCCCAAAGTGGGCAGTACCGCCCCTTTGAGAGCTGGGGGGGGGGGGGAGAATCCAAGAGGGTGGTGACCCGAAAACGTTTGGGAAACACTGGTCTAGAATACTCTATAGCTCGTGTTTTCTAAACTTACTTTTTCGATGTGCTTTTGTCGTAAAGCGTAGTGGGGAACTTACATTTTCGTTTTTGAGCCTAGGGTGTCGCATATGCTTGCGTGAGCCAGTGAAGTACTGTAATATTATCTATCTGGCTTTTTCCTCGTACCTTAGAAGCAGATCTTCCACTGTTGTATGCACGTAGTAGTAATAGATCGTCTTCATTCTCATAGGATGGTCAAACCCCACTATTATCTGTCTCTCTATGCATTTGATGTAGGACGTAGTTCCCACAATTTTTCTGATGTTATCGTTTCTCATTCTGTCTCTCCTGGTAACATTAACTATTTGTTTTGAAAATATAAATAAGTGCCATAACTAAGCCTAAACCCTGAGGATAAATCCGGAGTCGGAGTCCCTAAGGCAGTCTAATGTCGATTCGACATTATTCTGGTAACTCCTGCGACATGGCTGGTACCAAACTGTATCGGCTACTGAAGTTCCTTTGGATCTACCGGCTGTGTGGAGTGGGGGAAGATGCTGCATGGGCAACAGCTTGATCTCCATATAACTGTGCCCAAGCTCGCGCCCTGGAGAGGACACTCCAGCTTGCAAATGACTACTGGCACCAGCTCAGTGAGAGCATCCAGATCGCAGCGCAAACAGGCAACATTAGACAAATGTATGACGGTATAAAGAAAGCACTTGGCCCCCATAAAAGTAAGACGGCACCGCTAAAAACCATCAGCGGAGAGAAGCTAACCGATAAGGGTAAGCAGATGGAGAGGTGGGTCGAGCACTACTCTGAGCTTTACGCTAGAGACAATACCGTTACGCCTGCAGCCCTTGATGGTGTCAACAGTCTGCCAACTATGGAGGAGCTGGATGCCGAACCAACATTAGAGGAACTTAGCAAGGCCATTGATAGCTTGGCCTCTGGCAAAGCACCAGGCAGTGATGAGATTCCTCCTGATTTAATCAAATGCTGTAAGACCACGCTATTACATCCCCTCCCAACGGGCTGATCACCCGTTTGCCAGTCCCTTTGATTACGGAAACAACAACAAACGGATTGATTTGTCGTTGCCCTAAAGACGCCATTAGGCGTGATGGGAACAACGGCAAAGAAAATCTATTCGCTGTTGCCCTTAAGACGCCACTAGGCGTAATGGCCACTGACTGCTTTGCCGGTCGTTGGCTAAGGACGGAAGAAGAAGATTACATCCCCTGCATAGGATGCTGTGCCAGTGCTGGGAAGAGACAACTATTCCTCAAGACATGCGAGATGCCAAGATTGTAACACTGTATAAAAATAAAGGAGACAGAAGTGATTGCAATAACTACAGAGGCATCTCTCTTCTTAGTATTGTTGGTAAGGTTTTTGCCAAAGTCATCTTAATGCGACTACACAAGTTAGCTGAGCGCATATATCCAGAGTCACAGTGTGGATTCCGAGCTGGCAGATCAAAAGGCTCAATACCTTCCATTTGCAGTGTCTACGCCACATCCTCGGCATCTCGTGGAAAGATAAAAAGCATCAAGAAACAGCTACCTTCCATGCCTACGCCTCACATCGCGTGTTTGGGGAAACTCTAAACTCACAATGACAAATGTCGAGGTTTTGTCACGTGCTGGCCTTCAAAGTATGTATACGCTTCTTAGACAGCGCAGACTTCGCTGGCTTGGCCATGTTCGCCGCATGGAAGATGGTCGCATCCCAAAAGATATCTTCTACGGACAATTAGCAGATGGCAAGAGAACAGTTGGGCGACCACAGCTGAGGTTCAAAGATGTGTGCAAGAGAGATATGAGGGCACTGGACATGGATCCAGCAACATGGGAGGATGAAGCTGCCGATCGCACTAAGTGGCGATGCTATTTACGGCGCCACCTCAGATTGGGCGAAGAGAGGCTCACACAAGAAGCAGAGGTGAGGAGAAAACGTCGAAAGGAGCACCAGGAAAATAAGCAGCTGAGGGCTGTCAGCTCAGGGGCGCATTCCCATAGTCAGTTATGACTGAAGGGGCTATGATTATTATTATTATTATTATTATTATTATTATTATTATAAGCCAAATAAATCTACAGTGTTCAACCTTAAATTTTTTTTTTTTAAACCGAGAAGAGGAAAATAGCCCCGCATAATTTGTTGTGATAAAATGTACAGAAAGCAAAATAAGAGACCAACAACGATGCAGATGTAAAATTAATCTAAAACCACAAGCAATATCTAACAAAATCCAGACCCATCGAGAAAGTGAACCAGCAGCGCCCTTTGGCTCGGCCTCACCTCACAGTAAACACAGCAAAAACAAAATCTTTGTTGATTACCACCAGACAGATACTCCTAAGCTGCACCAAAAGATCGCTACAGCTACACGCGGAATCAATACAAATTGAACATGTAACAGAACACAAAGTTCTAGGGATCACGATTAACCAGCACTTAACGTGGAACTGCCATGTGCGGAATTTAACAAAACACTTAGCTCAAAAGACATACCAGCTAGCCAAAATAAAACACTTCTTAGACGCAGACACTAGACTATTGTTCTACACCTCACATATACAGACACATCTAGATTACTGCTCTTCACTGTGGAATGGTTGCCCTGCTTCCACCTAAAAGATACTGCACTGCCTGAAAATGATCAACGATAATCGCACGATACCACACACAAGGACACGAAAAGAACCCAAAATACTGTCCCTAAAAATAAGGTTATCTCTGCAACAAAGCCAAGCTGACTCACGCAATTCTATCTAACAATGCGCTGCCGTACCTACGATCATTGTTTCAAACCAGTAGAAGAGAGGGACAACAATTACATCAGTAACGTCTGCCGAAACCTAGGATCGACCTGTTCAAAAAGAGTCTAGCCTACTCTGGAGCCTACTTATGGAACAGCCTTCCACACCACCTAAAAAGCCTACCTACACAATATCCATTTAACAAAGCACTTTTCAAACACTTCCTCAACACTGATTATCTACCCCCCAAAACAGCATTTGCCTATTTTGTTTATTTATTGTTTTTTTAAATTAATTAATTAACTTTTTAAAATTAATTAATTAATTTTTTTTCAATTACTATCTTGTTTGTTTTAAAAAAACCTACTCATTTTTTATTATGATTGCATACTGTAAATGAATGCTGTTTTGTTAACTTTATAATGTTGCGTGCCTTTAAATTAATGCTTTAAGTAACATGTGGGAATGAAAGGATATAGTATGCAAGATAAATGAGAGTGAAAGGGCAGAATGTTAGACGGGCCTGCGCCCCCAATTCTTAACCCTTCGAAAATAAAGTTCGTTCGTTTGTTCACACGGGGGCTCACCTTGGCCAAGGACGCATGATCCTCTAATTTTTACCCCTCTGTCCAAACAATGAGAGCACCTCACAATATGAAATTGCCCTCGCCTCATCTGAGCTTACGGAAGGGTCTAGCAACATCTACCTCCGAAGCACAACAACCAAACTCAAGACCGTGATCGCTAACCCGCTGCCACAGACGAGACAGTTCGACTAACTGATCCACAGCACACGTATTTCCTCACAAAACACCAATTAGTAGTCACGTTTGCAATGAGACCGCTCCCTGTTTACACTACTGAAGGTTCTACTTTTCTCTCAGAGAACATAACCCCGGCATTCAACGAGGGATTTAACGAAATCGAATTTCTGTTTGAGATAAGTTATAAAAACGTTGTAAGGCAGTCATAAAGCAGATACTGCTGTAGGGGAGCGAGGTGTTAGAGAATTCACCATACTAGGTTCAGCTTCTTTTTTTAATGAGTGGGGCGACATGTTCCCTTACTCGATGCCAATACCTTCTCTGACTCAAGAGCAGAGTCAGGTATCAATTGACAGCTAGATAAACTGGAGCGTGGCTGTATGATGTTTTGAACCCGGAACGCGGTTGATTTGCAGCAAGAAGCAAGCGAACATAATCACGTTTCTCAGGTATCTTACTTCAGACAATGAAAATGTAAGAGCGGACAGTTTGTTCAGCGCCCATGTTTTATTCTTATAATACTTCGCAGGTGTAAACATAAAATAAACTATGTGCAGCTTTAGCAGTCATACGTTATAGTATACCACTTATTTATAAGAACCTAGATTACTTTGTTTGATAATAGTATGGATGATGACGATGATGATGATAGCCGTTCCTCAAACAGAACATTCTATTAGCGACAACAGCTAAATATTGCAATGCAATATCAAAGAGCAGTACTACATAGTACAGTGGAAAATTGTGTCTGGTTATCAGTTAACAAAACCTTTCTCATGGGAAAAAAACCGAGAACACCATCTAGGGGTTGACAAATACAAGAAAGACAAAACAAACATAATAAATAAGACTTATATCAGCGTCCGATTGGCAGAGTGGTATGTTCGCTTGCCTCTTGATGCAAATCTACTGCGTTCCGTATTCAAAACATCATGAAGCCACGCTCCAGTTTATCTAGCTGTAAATTGGTACCTGACTCTGCTCTTGAGTTAGAGAAGGCATTGGCATCGAGTAAGGGAACATGTCGCCCCACTCATTAAAAAAAGAAGCTGAACCTAGTTTGGTTAATTCTCTAACACCTCGCTCCCCTACAGCAGTATCTGCTTTATGACTACCTTACAACGTTTTTATAACTTATCTCAAACAGAAATTCGATGTCTAAGACATTGCTGCGCTGTTATTGTCTTCATTCCTAATATGACACCATAAAGATTCAGGTCAGTTCAAAAGATTACACTCAAGCTCCTTTAAACATTCGTGAATGTAATCAATAATTCTTGTACCGACGAATATGCCAGTGTGATGCATCAGTTCTCATCTGAAGGACAAGGTTTAACAAGTCAGCATTTTCTACCAGAAGTAAACGTATCCCAAGATTTGTAAGAATATGTGGGGAAATAAAATTAAAAAAAAAAAATATATATATATATGTGTTTAAGTGTAGGATATGCTGCTTCACAATCCGGAGTCCAAACTACTTTCTTTGGCTGGCCTTTTCTGGTCAGATCCGTCAACGGGGCAGTCTGTGGTGGGTTTTGATGTTAAGAAGAATGGTGTGCGTATAGTTGTACTTAAGTGAGATCAACTGTAAAGGTCTCTGAGGTAAACAATGGACAACTGTGTTACAGAGTACCTTTCTTGTTACCTCCCTACGATCTCACTCTAAGTTATATTCTTTATTGACTAGCGTGACTGAAAGCTACATAAAGTGTCTAGGGTAATGTAAGAGTGTTGTTAAAGAATCTCAATACAAAAACATATACAAACATATACTAATTACTATGATAAACTCAACTAACTCCAGCTGTTAAATTTTTATATTTTAAAAATTCTTTTGTTAAACTTTATTGGTCCTGATCCTAAAATTGTTTTGGTCAGGACTACAGTTCAATGAGAATCAATTTAGATGGATAGATATATTTACAAATATATATAAAGATATTTACATACAACCGACAATATGTCCATAGTACAATGTTACAAATTTTCAAGTTGATGTTAATTACTTTCTTTAACTACTGGTACTGGTTGGCAGGTTGGGGATTATCATCATCCCAATGTTCTTTTGTTTCACTAGAATTGTTTATGTTAGTCTTTTGGAGCAACGTTTTTGTCTATACAGGAGATTTTTCTTTAGTCGTGATAAGTTGTCCCAGGCCAGATATTGCACTTATCTGGATCCTGGAATCACAGCAGTTGTAGTTGGTTTGGCCAAACACTTTAGTCTCCTCTGGTCTTGAACTTCTTTAATACCAACAGGTACCAGAGACTCTTAGAAATCGTGCTGAATTTATCTATCATCGAGTACCAGCACCAGACACGTGCCAGCAGGAACCCCTGTCAATGCAAGTTATGGTTCTGTCTTAATATCAAACTAATTCCTCCTAATTTACATGTAAACATACATTCAATACAAAAGAACATGGTCAGCTCTCTCTGACAACCCTGCTTCTCCACTTTAGTTTGATGGAACAAATCGTACCAGTATTCTTTTCTCTTCCCTAATGGATGCTACGCCTCTGTCATTCCTGCAGTAATCTTTTCCATGCAATAAGATAGGTGTAATGTTCCTGTATGACCATCATATATATAGTCCTGTAGTTTTAAACTTCTTAGATAGTCCCTTATATGATGGATCAACATCTAGGCTATGCCTAAGTCTGCCATGGAAATATTTAATTACAATCTTTTACATGGCCTTTTCTTTTTTCACACAACCCTTTTTTAATTAAAAAGTCAATAAAATCAATCTTACCACATATCAAGGAAATATAAACAAGTAACGATGAATTAGGCAATAGAATATGGCACACTTTCATCACTGCCTCTGTTCAGACTGCTTTCTGTTGTTAGTTAGTTTAAACCAAAGCACAAGTCTGCTCATCGCTGCATGTTCCTCAGAATATTTTGAAAAAATGGCAGCGAGCAGCCTACTATTTCGTTAAAGTAAAAGGCTTTGGCCAATGAGACCAAGCATCTCTTTTCTTGAATGAAACTTTATTTTTTAAAAAAATATCTCAAACCTCTATGTGTTACTATTACCAACTAGATTTGTATATTTAGGTTAGCCAATAATATTTCGGCTTCCTTCAAATTTCATCCAATCCCCTTCATCGTACTATCTTAGCCTTTCTTTCACCTAATTTCCCCCCCCCCCCAAAAAAAAAAAAATATGCTATCCAATCTAAGCAGACATGACCGGACCTGACAGTATCTCCGATTCTCTATGTATTATTACCAATATTTGATTATTTAATGGACTATTTAGATAACTAACAACATTTTCTTGGTCAACAAGTCTTCAGGTACACGAATATATGATTTTTATGGGGCTAAGTGGCTTGGTTCAAAATTCTATCTTTTTTTCTATGTTAGTTGTTTATTTTTAAACTACCTCCTGTTCAATTCTTTTTCCATGTACTTTCAAGTTAAATACGAGAGTCTCTCGTAATACACGAGAATTACGTCATTCGCAACAAGAGCTAAGCGTGTTTTCCTGACCGTAGTGTCCACATTTTCTAACGTTTACATCGTAATTTGAAAACCGCCTAAGGCAAGGCTAGCAAGTTGGTTTTATTTTTAGAAACAATGTGAGACGTGATTTGCGTTGGGTTATCTATCCGTGCCCCTCCCGTCTACAATGTATTTTAGGCAAATACTTCATTTGAACTTGGAAAAGTGGTACGTTTGTCTCAAGGACGAATTTGAAAAATAGGGTACCCTTTTTGGTTCGGCCAATGCGTTATCAATAATACGCTGAAGGCGTTGGCGACGACTACAATTCTCGCCGAAAATGTGTAGTACTATCCTATCTTTGACTTTATGCACTAAACTGTTATATTCTAATATAGATATTGTATTTAGAAGTTCACCACACAGTCAGTGTGTTTAAACCCTGAATAAAGAGCTAGTAATAGGCACAAAGCCATCACAAGAACAGCTATGCTATGGACCCCTGAAGGAAAACGAAAGAGAGGCCGACCAAAAACAACTTGGCGGAGGACTGTGGAGGCTCAGATGCAAAGAATGAACCAGTGTTGGGGCACTGTACGAAGGATGGCCGCCGACCGAGCAAAGTGGAATCAATTTGTTGTTGCCCTACAAGACGCCACAAGGCGTAATGGCCACTGACTGCTTTGACGGTCGGTGTTCTCTACGTTCTTATCCACAGGCCACATACAGCAATGAGTGATCGTCTGTCCCAGAAATTCTAACTCCTTGAAGCCAATTAAACATTTACTGGGTCGCACCGCAAGTCCCGTCTCTTTCAGTCGCTGGAGGAGCTGGGCGAGGGCTTCCAATTGTTCCTCAAATGTCCTCGTTGCTTTTAATATGTCATCCATAAAATTGTGGATTGCATTATTTGGCAACGTTGTCAGTAATTTCCTCATCATTTGTGTGAAGATACCCGTAGCGTTGCTCAACCCAAATGGCAGAACGTTAAACTCATAATGTCCTTCCGATGTACTGAATGCAAGCAACGGCCTAATTTATTTCTTGACCGGAATTTGATAATAACCCGTGCTCAGGTCAATTTTCGTGAAGAACTTGGCCTTTCTTAATTTTGTGAAGAGTCGATTGGGGTCAGGTAAGTGTTCTGGTTGGAACTCTGTAACAGCATTAAGTCGTCTATAGTCGATGCGAGACGAGCTTCTCCACTAGGTTTTTGGAGGAGCACAACACTCGCAATATAGGGTGATTCGGATTTGGATATTATGTTGGCGTTTAGCAGTTGTTCAATTTCCTCATGTAATGCACTTGCTTTTGCATACGGTATTGGGTATGTTTTCACCCTGACAGGAGTTGGATCTGTGACTTTCATCTAAAACTCGACGAGATTTGTCAGACCTGGCGTATCTGTGAGCACTTCTGATTGTTCTTCTAAATGTTGTTTGACTTGTTCGCCTTGTACGCTCCCTAAAGTTGAGCTTATTTGCACATCCATGTGCGATTCTTTTGAGCGAAGTGGGTACTCAACATATATTTTTTTTCATTATCCACTTCGGTAGCAACCGCCAGGGTCATAAGATGAGCTGGTTCGGAGTTTGGGCGTTCAATGTACTTTTTAAGAAGATTTACAAGGCAAGTCTTATGTTTCCCCTTCTTGGAGATTTTGTAATTAGTACGAGAAATCTTCTGTACCACTTCAAATGGTCCCTGCCAACCGATTTGAAGTTTGTTGTTACCACTGGGCAATAACATACGTACTTTCTTCACAATATGCAATTCCCTGTCCTTGCCTGCTTTGTAGTAATGTTTGGCATACTTACTACGTGCTCGTTGCAAGTTTGTTGATGCCATCTTCAAACTAACTTTTAAGCGTTCCTTGAGATCTTGGTCATATTTCGATGCCATAACAATGCTGTCATCTGCACTTTCATCTGTCATAGCTCGAAAAAGAGCTTCAAGCGGTCCTTTGATTGGACGTCCGAACAATAAGGTGGCAGGAGAGAGACTAGTCGAAGCGGCTGGCACTTCTCGGTAGGCAAATTGCGCTGCAGGCAGAAACAAATCCCAGGTTCCTGGCTTTTCCGTGAGCCAATTTGCGCAACATAGTGATGAAAGTTCCATTGAACATCTCAACGTCCATTGGACTGAGGATGATAGGGCGAGGTGTGAATATGCTGTGTACGAAATACTCGGAAAACCTTTTCCGCTACATTTCCCTTGAACTGAGACCCATTATCTATAAGTATTTGTCGAGAAAAACCCAGAGTGGTGAATATACTCACTAATGCTTCTGCTACATGCACTGAATCTGATGAGGTTAGTGCAATGGCTTCACCCCACATCGTACCTGTGTCGAATAGTGTTAAAATGCAGCGGTTTCTCCTTTTGGTTCTCTCAAGAGGTCCTATGATATCCACAGCTACTCTCTCGAAGGGAGTGCGTATCTTTCTCTCATTTATATCGTCTGTCGCTACTTCTTGCTTTACAGTTGTAATGTCAGTGGTTAGAATATATGACTACTTGCGAAGTCACTGTTGTCTATCGACTGCTTGATATTTACAATGCTGCTATTATTCGTTGTTCTAACTCTGATCTCATTCCTGTCCAACAAAAAATTCTATAATTCATTCTTTCTCTGTTAGAGTAGCTTGGAGTATCTATATTAGAATGGTCTAATACCAGGGCTGACCGTTTATAACAAGTCTCTTTCTCCTATAATTCTCCTATAATTCTTATCTTCTGTGCTGTATAAAAGTTGACCTTATTCTACACGATGTATATTACTTGTTAGTTTTGACATACCTGTAAATTCTTACCTTAAGCTGACCATCAAAATACTTGACAGACAATACGGTCTTTCTTGCTCCCTGAATAAACAAACACCATAGCAGAAACCTGCACCTACATCTATTAAAGTGGCTAAATGGAACGGCTAAAATGATGGAAAACATTCCTGGAATTGAAAGTAAAAAGAGCCAAACTGCAACAGATAGAAAATCCATAGTGACAAAATACATAGAGAAACATTATCCACGCAACACCTGGACCCATGCATACACAGATGGATCAGCAACAAATGCAACAGAAAATGGAGGTGGGGGTGTCTTTCTGACCTTAAGCACTGGTGCAGAACAAAGGCTGTCAGTGGCGACTGGAAGATTCTCCAGCAACTTCAGAGCAGAGGCAGAGGCCTTGAAAACTGCAGCAGAGGTTATATTGACAGAAGAAACGGCAGAGCGACAAGTTGCTTTCTTTACTGATGCACAGTCAGTAATTGCAACGTTGAAAAGACAAAATAATACAGACCTGGATGATCTCAGAGTAGTGCTCCACAAACTTTGTCAACGATTCAAAAGTATTGTGATCCAGTGGATCCCATCTCACTGTAACATCGCCGGCAATGAAGAGGCTGACAGAATGGCAAAAGAAGGTTCACATCTACCTCAGCCTGATGCAAGCATAACTTTTGAGGAGGCAAAGAGTTTTATCAGAATCAGTTACAGAAACAAATGGAATGTAGAACATCCAGGGCACACACAGAATGATGCTTACTACCAGCTCCACAGAAGAGAACAAGTGGTAATCTTCAGACTCCGCACTGGCCACAACAGATTGAGATACCATCTATTCAACAAGCTAAAGATAGGAACTACCGATCAGTGTAACTGTGGCACTGATAAAATGACTGCTGAACATCTGCTTCAAAGTTGCCCCTTATATGTGGTACAGAGAAAGTGCAAATGGCCGACGCCAGCTCCTTTCGTGGAAAAGCTTTACGGGTATTCAAATAGCCTCAAACTGACTACTGCTTTCTTTGAGAACATTCAAGTGGACGTCTGAGAGTGTACGAAGAAGAAGAAGAACGGCTTGATGGCTGGGCAACATAGTTTTCTGCACAACACAGAAGCCAACCACCTTCAGTGGCCTATTCGCTCTAGTGCACCATCCAAGCTAGCGTTCACCACGATACAAAAGTTTCATACAGCGATAACTTTCGCTGGGCCTATCTTTCTTCGCTACTTCGCGCTCAAAATCAGACTGATTTAATCTTTTTCCCGATTTAACATTCTCCCCCTTCTCTGCTAAAAATGTGTTCACCTTCGCAAAACTTTCTCGTGCGTGTATATTTTGATCACTCACCAAAACATTTCAAGGGACGTAATTTAAAGTCGTCCCCCTTTGCTGATTAAGCTCAAAACCCATACAATCTTCTTTAACCTTATCACAAAAGCATCACTATGCAAATCAATTACACCATAATTGAGAACTCACATGAAATACTAAACCAAAATACCAAGCTAAATCTCCCAAAAGGGGATTTACGGAGTTACCTCCCTTCCCTCAAAACACTCTTCTGCTCATTTTACTTCCCCTTAACAAAGTCATATAGTCTATTAACAACTCTATTTAACTTTCTTAAACCATTATTCTGTACTCTCTTTCATTCTTAAAGTCCCAAGCTTCCGGTCACACTGGGGATGTCCAATGTTTAGGTGCCACTCTTTGACACTGGGCACAGGACTTAACAGATCCTGTGATGTCTGCATTCATCCCAGGCCAATAGTAATGGGCTGAGATGCGTTGCATGGTGGCATTTTGACCCATGTGACCACTGAATGGAAGGGCATGACTCATCTGCAAGATTTGGTTCCTGTAAGTAGATGGAACGACTAGTTGCCCATGTTCTAGTCCTCCGTTTCCTGCTCTGCGATATAATAATCCCAATTTCATATAAAAGTTTCCTTTCTGCAGGGGAGTATTTGCAAATGGCAATTTCTTGAAGCAGGAGGCCAGAGTTGTATCCTGTGTTTGAGCATTCTTTAACTCCTGAGAGGGGGGATTCTGCACAGGTGCTGGTTGCTGTTCACTCGCAGCTTTTACTTGTGGTTGTCAATGCCGCAATAACTAAAGGTTCTTTCGGTTCACCTAGGAACACGTATCGACAACCCAAGATCAGGTCAAAGATTGGGTCATCCATGACTGCTGCTCTAATCTGTCCTGACACAAAGCTGGATTCCACCTGGATAATTGCTATTTGCAGAATCATTGTCTTGTCACCTTTTGTGGTTCCACGAAGTTCTACAGTGTCTGTCGTTACCTGGCCAGTGTCTACCAGAGATGAGGCGACAACTGCATTAAATTCCAATCCCATGTCATAGAAGCATAAAACGTGCCGTCCATTTACCTTCACTGTGTCGGTAACGGACGGTCGCTTGAGGCTATTCTGTTGCCTCACTGGATTCTTACTTGGCGATTTTGTCTGCATAAATGCAGCATGTTGAGGAGTGGGTTTAATTTTACATTCTTGGGTGTGGTGTGTGTTCGTTTTACACACCTTACACCACTTCCTCCCCGTCTCCTGGTTAGTAGAGGTCCTCTCCTGCTTTGTCCTATTGTAATTTTGGCTGACTGTCGGAACAGGGGTGGGTGGTTGCTGTTGCAAGCATATCAGAATATTTCAGTCTTATAGACTGAGCCTCTGCCAAAGCTCCCTGAAACCTTTCAGCCAGAGTGAGTAACGACTCAAAGTTTTTGGCCCCATGCTGAGGGGCTGGGTTTTGAGCCTTGCCGTATGCTTCAGTTTTTGAACTGCACAAACTCAGTTTGTAGTGAAGATTTATCAGTCTTTCGCGAATTGCGTTAACTGGATCATTTTCACAGACCAAGATTTTAAATATTGTTATATCTCGTAGAGCTTCCGTTTGGCTGAGCAGTTAGAGCGCTTCCTCTCGTGGCACAGTACCAGATTCTGGGATCAAAACCTGGCAATGTCACACTTCAGTCTACCTAACTAGATAACGGATAGTAATGGACATACGCTATTGAGTTAGGGAAGGCAAAGACAGCGAGGACAGGCTCTGGTCACCCCATCTCATAAAAAAGCTCAACCTAGTATGGTCAAGTCTCAGGCACTTTACTCCCCATGACAGGTTATGTTATCGGACTAAAAGCCTTTTTTTTATTTTTTTATTCATCTCGCGACACCTTTAATTTTTATAAATATGTTATATTAATCAAGCATGTTATATTCGGTAATCAGACCCGTAGAAGTCAGGAATGAGGGCACGAGCAGAAGAGCTCGTCGATTCCAATGTCAGGAAAAAACAAATGAGGTTACAGAATTCATGTTCCCATTATTTTAACCATATCCGGTTTGGCGGACATGAGAACAATGGAATCCGTCAGAAGTTCCTTGCTTTGTGCATTTCTCATTAACGGGATCGTCTCGAATTACCTGGTGTTTGTTGGCCTTTGTTTGATTTAGGTTAATCTGATGCTGATTCACAAAGTCTGTTTGTACCTTGCATTCAGCCTTTACTCTATTACGCGGTTTATTCTGCCTTCTATTTTTAACGGTGTATTCAGACTTATTTATATTTAACGGTGTATTCAGCCTTCTTTATATTTAACTGTGTATTCAGCCTACTTTATATTTAATATTAGATTCACCCTTCTTTATATTGGAGCCGCGGTAGCATAGTGGTTAGTGCACAGGCTTCCTAGCTCAGTGGTCTATGGTTCGATCCCCAGATGAGGTGGGATTTTTTTAGGCCGCAAACGGCTCCTGGGTCGACCCATCCCAAAATAGGTACCAGAGCAACTCTGGGAAGGTTAGGGCGCCCGGCGTGATGCTGACCACATCACCCTTAGTGTGCCGACAGTCGAGAAAATATGGGCCTAACACCATATTCCCAATATGCCTCAATGGGCGTGTAATGGGATCCCTTCTTTATATTAAACGGTGTAACCACTCCCTATGTTTAAATATGTATTTCTTCACCATTATACAACTGAATTTAAATCACTCAAACGCCACTGGCAAATACTGCAATAACTTCAGTGCTGAAGCAGAAGCACTGAAACAGGCAGCGGAAACTCTTACTGAATGCAAAGCACAAGCAGAAAAACAGATAGTAATCTTTACAGATGCCCTCCCAGTAATAACAGCGCTGAAGAATCACCATGTTAAAGGATTGAAAGCTATGATAATCTCCTTTGAAAGACTGGCCAAGTGCTTCAATAAGTGCACAATCCAGTGGATACCAGCCCATTGCAACGTACCAGGAAATGAGGAGGCAGACAAACTTGCTAAGAAAGGAGGTGCCTTACAACAAAATGATATAGAGACAACTTACGCAATGGCAAAGACTACTATAAAGGCTACATTCAAGTCCAAATTGGAAAAAGATCACCCGGGCCATTTGAAAAATGATGCAAGTCATCAACTTTCCAGGAAAGAACAGGTCATCATTTTTCGGCTACGGACTGGACACAACAGATTGAGATACCATCTATACCAGAAATGCAATCATTGTTGCAACGGATCTCTGCACCTGCGGTACCAACCCGATGACAGTCGAACACCTGCTGCATACTGCCCAACCTACAGTAATGAACGGAGAAGCATATGACAACAACCCACGTCTGTCAACGAAAAACTGTTTGGAGATGTCGTGAGCCTTGAGTTGACTACTGCTGTTATTAGAGTCAAAAATGTGGAAGTCTGAAGGCGAACGAGGGGGAAGAGGAAGAAGAAGAAATCCCTCAAACACCAAAATAGACAATTAACGGTTATTCTATTACACAAAATGCGATGTCCCAATAACTTTATAGTTTAGCCAGAGATACGGTCTATTCTAAAAATGATTTCATAGCGACAGAGTCAGTGTTATCATTAGGCCAACTAGGCAACCGCTTAGGTCGCAGAACTAAGAGGGGCGCAGTACAGACTTTTGAGGGGCGCAGTTTTCAACAGATTAGTTTTTTTAACCGCATGTTAAAAAAAAATGGAACTGACAATGTATGTATTTTTTTTAAGATAAATACTAGAACAGTTCTATGGAATTAAATTCCATATTAAAAGAGACTTGTTGGCTCGGCACCACTAATATATTGAACATGCCCAAGCATCAGCACTTGACCTCAAGGAATTGGTGACAAAATTTGCAAAGGAAAAGGCACACAAAGTGAGATTTTGATGTGCCTGAAATTGAAACTTTTAAGAGACTTAAATTTTAACACCACAGTTCACAAGATTATTCAAAATGATTTGTGTGCTAAAACATTTTCTTTGGTATTTGGAAAACAAAATAATCAAAGATTGTTGTATTGCTTACTCTTGCAATTTAAAATACATTTTTTCAACAAGATATGTGTTTTAAAGAATTGAAGTTGGCAATTTTTGGTGGTGGTGGTGGTGGTGGTGGGGGGGGGGGGGGGGGGGGGGGGGGGGGGGGAGGAGGAAGGGGGTTGTTTGCAAGTAGTTAACCTTGCCTAGGGCGCAAAATAGCCTAGCACCGGCACTGTATAACAGGCAATTTTTGCTCTCGTAGGTAAACATCAATTCAATGATTATTTTAAATTTTATTTTGCTTCTGGGGAAAAAGTAAAACTTATTAGTCATAGGTCAAACGGCACTTACAGTTTCTTGTTTTGACACGTCTTTCATGTACATCGCTGGTGCTACGGAGTTCGTGCACTGTGCTGAGTTCTTCCTTGTTGTGATCTAAGGCAGGATATTGGAGCATTGTTTGGAGTTGTCCGTGTTTAATGAAGATAGTCCTTAAAACCAAACAAAACCAAATCATGTACATCAACAAAGATATAACTGGGGATATTAACATTTACAAATAGTGAGTGCCTATTCAATCACCCTGGATATATAACACACCTCGTGAAATCAGTTTGTGAGATATAATCACTCTCTGTATCACTATCAGTGCAAGTCAAATAAGACGTGAGAATGCGACGCTAACATCGGATAGGACACACGTTGGGAAACTTGACGATAAGCATTACGACGCAGTCCTTTTTACTATATAATACCCCAGACCTAAGGGTCTTTTTATATTTGGACATGCGCCCTAATATAACCATGTGCCTGGCACAGAAGATCAGTACAGTGACACTTATGTGTCATTAGATCTTTTGTGTGAAAACACAGAGGATCATTACAGTGACACTTGTTTGTCATTGGGTCTTTTTGTGTTGGGACATGCGTTTGTGTTGGGAGTGTTCCAATGCGACTCATGCGAGTTAAATGCGACCTCATGCGAGGAAAAAATATGCGACCTCATGCGAGGAAAAAAAAAAGACGATACGCATTACGACGCATTACGACGCAGTCCTTTCTATTGGAATCTCCAGGGTAAGAGAGGCCCTGTGTAATTCCTAGTGGTGTCTGAAGAGACAGAGAAAGAAAATCTCTGCTGATCCCTCAGATATATGGTAACAGGTGACTAAAATGACGTTGTACATGAAGCGGGCACCCACATCATATAAAAAATGGACACAGTGAGCGCCACTGTAAGAGCAAAATGAACGCTTTGGTGCTGGTTTCCTTGCAAGGAGACCAGCTGCAGTTGTAGCCCCCCCATGCTCCATATGGTGCAAAAAAATGAAGCGAATAAATGAATCATAATCAAAACCATTATCGTCGTCGACTCCTTCATCACTACCAATGAGCCTCATCAAAATAGACCTCCAATGTTGCTAACGTCACTGAAAACATTGTCGTCGACTCCCTTTATCACTACGAATGAGCCAACAAAATAGACCTCCAATGTTGCTAACGTCAAAGATAACTTCGTCGCCGACTCCTTCATCACTACGAATGAGCCTTATCAAAATAGACCTCCAATGTTGCTAACGTCAAAGATAACTTCGTCGTCTACTCCTTCATCACTACGAATTAGCCTCATCAAAATAGACCTCCAATGTTGCCAACGTCACAGATAACATCGTCGTCGACTCCTTCATCACTACGAATGAGCATCATCAAAATAGACCTACAATGTTGCTAACGTCACAGATAACATCGTCGCCGACTCTTTCATCACTACGAATGAGCCTCATAAAAATAGACCTCCAATGTTGCTAACGTCGCAGATAACATCGTCGTCGACTCCTTCATCACTACGAATGACCCTCATTAAAAAAGACCTCCAACGTTGCTAACGTCATAGATAACATCATCGTCGATTTCTTCATCACTACGAATGAGCCATCAAAATAGACCTCCAATGTTGCTAACGTCACAGATAACATCGTCGTTGACTCCTTCATTACTACGAATGAGCCTCATCAATGATTATTCAACTGCCGGGGAGCAGCCTTTGTTGAGAAGGGGAGACGTAGTCTTTTGAGGAAAATCGTTAATGTGCATCTTCTATAAGAAGTGCACCGCTATTTGATGAATTTAATAATACTGCGATGTGAGCAGTCTTTCTGGATTAGGCCATATGTATGAGGCCGTACTTGAGGCCGTATGTACAACTGCGGTGAACGCAGTTCTTTAAGGAACATGGTGGATGTGTATTTCTATAAGGTGTGCGCCACTAGGCGCTGTGATTGAGCTCTGGGGAGTGTTGGAGCTTCATGAATACCTGTACTTGATGTTTTGTACTTTATGCTGTATTTCGTCTGTGTCGTCGTCCGTATTGTAACGTAAATAAACTGTTCTTTAAACGTTACTCATCGTTCAACGATACATGAATTCTATGTGTGTCACTGTGATGGATGGATGTACCAGTACACACTTACTTTGAACATTCTAGGCATAGTGACAGTAGTGACATATTTATAAATAGCCCTGGGGGGGGGGGGCGTGGCCTATATAAGGAGAACCCATTTACGCCTTTATCACTGAATGATACAATGGCGTTAACATATCATTGAACAATATATATAAAGAGAACGGCAATATCAAGCAGGTTCAATAAACAGACAGGCGGTATCAGTGGTGGCCAGTGTGGGGAACATGGTATTATCAGTGGTGGTTTTCAGTAAAGTTGGATTTGACACCCGCAACATTTGCGTTGAAAGGATATGATCACAAGGATGCTGTATTCAGGCATAATATTCAGAACGTAACGTTCACCTATTCATTTATTATAGCTCTGTGTGGGCGTATACATACATATAAAAGAGACTCAGGAATATCAGCTGGCAAACTGATATAAACTAACGGTCATTTGTTAATGAACAGCATTATCAGTAGTGTGCCAACTTTTCGGGCGTAAGGCCCATGATTTCACGTGGTAATATTGTTTCTACCAGACCTTGACCTGTTTATTAGTGTGCCCTGTGTGTGGCGTATGCACTAACAAGTTCTCTCATCTGTAACAGTAGTTAGCCCTGTGTGGGCGGGGCTTCGATTTAGAACCCAGTTCAGCTTTACCTGTGTTGTTCGTCCTCTATGCCTACGGGCCAGTCTACATATGACAGTAGCAATGAGTGGACTAATATAAGTTAGGAACAGATGATTATGATATTCATCTATGACAAGGATACTTATTTCCAGCCTAAATGAATCATCGGTAAAACATTTCAAGCCTTATTGACACCTGCATTGCTTACAGACAGTTTGGTGTCGCTCGTGACCTGTAATCGGTGACACGGTGATGTGTCTAATGTATACATGCTTCCTATGACATATTTGCAGCGTTCCAGTTTCCTTCTTCATGTTGTATCAAGTACCAGAGGTGACAGTTAACGACGAGTTCAGTAGCTGTTCCTGTATCTTTCAACAAGGAGTGTGCTTATGGTGTGTTGTCTGATGCTCATCAGTGGTAACAGAGAAAGAACGGGACTGTTTTCTACTTACAAGATAAGTAGTTTTTTGTGTGAAAACTGTGTCTCTATAGGATGTTGTCAAGCCTTCCAATATTATTATTTATGCTACTGAGTATTTCATGTTGATAGCGTATTGTTATGAGATTTAATGCATAATTGATTATTGGCTATGTAACATAATCTTATTAGAATTATAAGTGGTCTATAAATCTAGTGCACTCAGTGATTGAATCACATGGATCATGATATGGATCCTGCCGATATAAGGCCTATGTTGGAGTGTGCATTGGTGGAAGGTAGAGATAATAAGGGGTTGAGAGGCCCACGACTTGGAGCATGGGTGATGGATGATTTTTTGATTAATGTGTCAGCATCCTTGGAGTTATTTGCTGAACATAACTTTAAGTTTGTTTGTAATATGGTAATGGCTAAGGATTTGGTTAATTTGCTACGGCACCTTCGTGTGTTTTTGCAACAGAATATTGAGGTTGAACACAGACATATAGTGCAGAGTATATGCAAAATAATCCACAACGGTATTCCTGATGATCAGAAAAAGGAATTAGGAAATGAGGAGCGAATAAAGGACAGCAAACAGAGTGCTCTACAAGAAAGGGCAAATGTTTTGCAGGATATTGCTGAAAGGAATAAGTTACAAGAAACAGTGTCTAAACTCACAAGTGATTTGCATAAATCAAACTTGGAGCTTTCTAGTGTGAAAACAGCATTAGACTCTGAATGCAGTAAAGTTAAAAACTTAGAAGTTCAGATAGGATATAAGAATGGCGAGATTAGTAATCTCAAGCAGGAGATTGAAAATAAGAGAGAAATGTATGAGAAGTTAAAGATTGCTACAGTGTTTCTTATATTTAATTTTTTTTAGAATAATGTATTAGTCTATTGTATAGATGGTGCATTGTATGATGATGTATTAGATATTGAGTATGTTCATATTTATACACTATTTCAACATCATGTTATTGTTTACATGATTGTGTTGTTGATAAGCATTGTACGTATTATCATTGTAATGAATTGTAACATATCGTTTTGTAGCGACTTGTCTTTGATTGTTATTTTTTGTTGTTGATGAAATTATGGATTTTTTGTATTTACATACACTAGTCTGAAGACTATTCCATTTTCTCATATTGTATTTGACCATATGTGCTTTGTTGTCAAGTTTGGAGCTATAATAGCTGTTACATCAAAACATTGATATGTTTTTGCAGGACTAATTGTTAGAATAGTTTTTTACATAATGAGATTGCCAGCCCTAAGCACAAGCTCATTAGTTATGAATATGCGTTAGTCGTTTTCAGAGAGTTTTTTGGTTACTAAATTTGTTTTTCTTTTTCGTATCTGACTCCATGTTTAGTTAATATATTACCTTATACAAAGGTTATATGAAGTAAGTGTTGGGTTGTGGAATGTTATTTTGGAACTAAACTATATATGTAGAATTGTCAGAGATAGCAGATACTGTTGTTTGTTGAAGAGTTTAGTAGTCTGACTTGTTATGTTTATATTTGCAAGTTGGTATGATGTTAATAGTGTGATTTTTGTAGGTGCTCATTTGTGTCTACTTAGAGATGGGAATTTTTTTTTATGTCTCACATTTTGTTAAAGCTCATTTCACTTGTGATTTATTAATTACAGGTTGAAACTTGTAAAACTTTAAAATACTATTTTTATTTAACTTAACGTTAAGAAACTTTTTTGTATTGTAATTTTGAAAAATGTATTTGTTTTTCTTTGTGAAAGTATTGTATTTTTTATGTGTCCAGTGCTTAATTGTACACTAGGTGTAATAATATATTGATATTTCCACATTTAAAAAAAAAAAAAAAAGAGAAAAAGATAATAATTTTTTTTTTCTTCTGAGATTCTGATATTTTTGTTTTTACATATCGCACTTTTTTGTGTGATGTCTATGATAATCCATTTTAATTATGTATAAGTTTTGTAATTTCGCTAAATTATTTGGTATGCATTATGTAGTTATATCCTTCGTTCGTGTTTAGTATAGATATATGCTTTGTCTTTTTGTTATACGATTTTCTGTCATGATTGTATTTGTTTTACAATACATTGTTTGTTTAGATAGTTAGTGGGATGTATTACTACTTATTCTATACATTCATTTCTTGAAGTTTCTTCTTTCTTTTCGGATGATTCTTCGTTTCACTTCATTTTTTTAAAGCAGTTTATACTTTCGTGATGCTTCTATGTTTCATCTAGGTGTCACTTAATTCTATTTGCATATCGTTTACTTCTTACACTTCTTATACTTCCTTCCTTAGGATTGTTATGTTGATTATATGGTTTGGTATGAGGTAGCTATTTATGTCGGTTCTATCTAGTTTGATGTAAGGAATTGATTTGCTTAATTGTTGCTATTAGGTATTATTGATCTTTGTTACTATATTGATTTCATTGCTGATTTTTGGTGTTGATCATGCTTCTTTTGCTTGATCTTGTCTGTTACTTTCTAGTTATTGTATACTATTTGGTCTACAGTGATCATAGTTAACTTTGTTGAAACTGATTATTTAGTGTACTTAGCAGATTATTGTGTATGGTTTGTTTTATTGTACACTTGCTTATATTTTTTGTCGATGTATTATTATAACCTTAACATAAGGTAATTTTTGTATGAGTATATTAGAGCTTAGCTGACCCCTCATTTTTCTTTGATGTAGTTCTTGTCAAAAAAATGATAAATCATTTTTTTCTCCGGAGGTGGTGGTAGTATGTTAAGGTCAAAAAGGAAAGTGATCCTTTGTATACGGGTTGGACAGAGTAAATTAAGGGTTACATTACTGTACTTGTAGACTTGATTAACGGTGAATTGGTTAAACAAATATATGATAGAAGTTAGAGTGTACAGAAAGCGTCGTGAGCGCTGTTCTGTATTGTAGAACTGTGAATAGTTCTCGCGGCTAGTCCGTGAATTGACTGAGCGGTGTTGAACAGCGAAGTCTCGTGACTGGGCGGGAAATGTGTTTTCCCGGGGCAGTCGGTCCTAGGTGTTGACGGAGTGAAGTCAACCCTGGTGTTTTTTCTAAGTGTGTGTTCCCGACCAGTGTTCGGTGAAGATGTTTAGTGTTTTTCACAATGTGTGTCTCGGTGGAGACTTTTTGCACAGGCCTGTATTTGAATATCCTTCCTGTATTGAATATTCTTCCATGTGTTAGATTATTTGAAGATGGTACGTACTATAATATTTATGACTGCAGTGGATGCAGCTTATGAGAGATTTTGTTATTGGGCACGTTCTATGAGAAGTGCACCACTAGTCTACAATTAGGCGCTATGGAGAGTCTGAGAGGTAGAGACATTACTTTGTAGGCCATAGACATTTTTGTGAAGGAGATTAGGCCATATATATTGTGCAGGTTATATTACTGCAGACTGCTGTGTGCGCAGTCTTTCCTTTGATGAATATTGTAGATGTGCACCACTATTTATTATTGGGCCTTAAGAAGGGATAGCGATGACGATGATTATTCAACTGCCGGGGAGCAGTCTTTGTTGAGAAGGGGAGACGTAGTCTTTTGAGGAAAATCGTTAATGTGCATCTTCTATAAGAAGTGCACCGCTATTTGATGAATTTAATAGTACTGCGATGTGAGCAGTCTTTCTGGATTAGGCCATATGTATGAGGCCGTACTTGAGGCCGTATGTACAACTGCGGTGAACGCAGTTCTTTAAGGAACATGGTGGATGTGTATTTCTATAAGGTGTGCGCCACTAGGCGCTGTGATTGAGCTCTGGGGAGTGTTGGAGCTTCATGAATACCTGTACTTGATGTTTTGTACTTTATGCTGTATTTCGTCTGTGTCGTCGTCCGTATTGTAACGTAAATAAACTGTTCTTTAAACGTTACTCATCGTTCAACGATACATGAATTCTATGTGTGTCACTGTGATGGATGAATGTACCAGTACACACTTACTTTGAACATTCTAGGCATAGTGACAGTAGTGACATTTTTATAAATAGCCCTGGGTGGGCGTGGCCTATATAAGGAGAACCCATTTACGCCTTTATCACTGAATGATACAATGGCGTTAACATATCATTGAACAATATATATAAAGAGAACGGCAATATCAAGCAGGTTCAATAAACAGACAGGCGGTATCAACCTCCAATGTTGCTAACGTCGCAGATAACATCGTCGTCGACTCCTTCATCACTACGATTGAGCCTCATTAAAAAAGACCTCCAACGTTGCTAACGTCACAGATAACATCATCGTCGATTTCTTCATCACTACGAATGAGCCATCAAAATAGACCTCCAATGTTGCTAACGTCACAGATAACATCGTCGTTGACTCCTTCATCACTACGAATGAGCCTCATCAAAATAGACCTCCAATGTTGCTAACGTCGCAGATAACATCGTCGTCGACTCCTTCATCACTACGAATGAGCCTCATTAAAAAAGACCTCAAACGTTGCTAACGTCACAGATAACATCGTCGCCAACTCCTTCATCACTATCAATGCGCCTCATCAAAATAGACCTCCAATGTTGCTAACGTCACAGATAACATCGTCGCCAACTCCTTCATCACTATCAATGCGCCTCATCAAAATAGACCTCCAATGTTGCTAACGTCACAGATAACATCGTCGTCGGCTCCTTCATCACTACGAATGAGCCTCATCAAAATAGACCTCCAATGATGCTAACGTCACAGATAACGAAAACGAAATTTCGTAAAACGGCAACCAAAACACACACACACACACACACACACACAAACCACACCAACTACCATATTCTATTCCAATTACCCACAAACCCTCTCTTCCCCGACCTGCTCCAAAAATAAATAAAGAAAACAAAATCCCCACTAATGGACATCACGAAGACATACAAACAAGAGCATTAACGTGAAACAGCTGCCTGAAAGAACCGGCAAGATAGAAAGCATTTTTCTGGTGCAAGAGTGGAACCAGATCGATATTCAGACACCGGTAAGCCTCTAAACGAAAGAGGATCACCTATAAATAATTCATCACTATTGTGAAAGTTCCATCTTCTGTTGGTAGGGTACGCATGATCTGTTGTTGTTATGGGGGAATACTGGAGGTAAAGGATGTGAAAGTACTGCTGCGATGTTAGCCAACTATTTGTTGTATCGTATTTGTGCTGGTGCCGGTAAAACTATAATTTCTATGACAGTATAAAAAAATTGCAGAACAAAACAAAATATGCATTACGTGATATTTCACCACATAATCATCGTTAACAATATAATTGTTAACTTTTGCTATAATTAACATTATAACTTCTGTTATAATCAACACTATTATAATAATTCATATCGTCATCAACACTATTATAATTAATATAGAAATAAATTGGGATTATATTTATGATAAATAATGCAACTGATAAATCGTTAATATCGTAATTTGTCATTTTCTATTGCAAGAATTGTGTTCTTTATTTTATATAATCTTAATAACTATGCACATTAACCCCAAGAATGGAAGTACTTTTTTCAGAAGACTGTACGAAGAAAACAGAGAGAGAGAGAGAGAGAGAGAGAGAGAGAGAGAGAGAGAGAGAGAAAGAGAGAGAGAAAGAGAGAGAGAGAGAAAGAGAGAGAGAAGCACATAGGCAAGAGAAGTAATAATATTAAGCTGAAAGAAATGAACAGAAAGCACTGCCAGAACATTTCTTTTCACTTTTACATCCACCCTACCCGATGCATACTAAATTAACGACGTTTAGAGAAATGAAACCTTTGCAGCTCTTTAAAAAAAAGATTGATACGAAGTCGATTCTACAGTTGAAAGATATACTCAAAACACAGATGGTTTATATATATATATATATATAATGTGTCAAAGAAGTTTCGAGTGTACAGTTCAAGTGTAAAACTGACTTCTAATCAATTTTTATATTTTATCTGTATCTTCATCTTACGTTTTAGAGTAGCCACGCCGCACTCTAACGTCCAAGTAACTATATTTAGTTTTAATGAATATTTAAAACTGTCTTCGTCAAATTTAAAAGAAAAGAAAACAAATAAGAAGTATTAACGGAGACATCGGCCTTTGCCATCACCCGACCTTTAATCATTTTACAACAAACGTTAGAACCCATTTTCAGGCTAACATGGCCGAATCTATTTATTTTCAAGCTTTTAAAACGTAGTCGATAAATTGCAATTTTTGTTCTGGTCTGGAACAATCCGAGCTGATAAAGATCTTTACATTGAAAAGAGAATCTGCCAGCAGATTTTTCCATTAGCTTCAACAACTAAAAGCTTTTTAGCTTGGGTAAAAACGATAGCTAAATTCATGTTTCTCCACTCCTATAGATTCCTGTTGTTTCACAGCTCCAGTTTTCTGTCCATCTCAGTCTTCCATTGGCAAATTTTCAACACGTTTACACCGTTACCAGAAATTTTACCTTCAGCATCACTTAATTGTTAAACACATTGTTAAATGAGGCTTGTCTAACGTGTTTGTCTAAAGTGTCTTCTTCTGCTTTTGCTCCTTCTGGAGCATGGAGCTACCACTACAGCTGGTCCCCTAGCAAGAAGCCTGCACTAAGTATTCATTTGCTCTCGCAGTGATAGTTCTGTAGCAATGCATTTTACACGATGGCGTCGCTAGCCCCATGTTACTTCCATATTAGCCACTTCTTACGACATGCCTGACGGTGCAGTATTTCTTTGTTTCCTCTGAGACCCCCCGGGGGTACTAGTTGGGACATTTTATTAAATACCAATAACCCATGGATCTGACTGGCCAATACTATGTATCCAATGTATTATAACTATTGATGACAGGGAGAAGTAAGACCTCAGTTGTTACATATTTACATGTGGTTCTTCTTCTTCTTCTTCAATTACCATGCCTAGAGGCGTAGGAGATCATGTCTCTCCAAAACTTCCTGTCTCCAGTACAATTTATCAATTCTGCTGTTGACTTATTTCCATGCCACGATGTCAAACTGTCCAGTATTTGCTCTCTTTGTCTTCCCCTTTCTCTTTTTCCTTCAATCTTACCTGTTGTTACGATATATTCAAGCTTTCCTCTTCTCATAACATGTCCAAAAAAAGTGGATTGCTTCTTTCTAACTTGTGAAATAAGTTTCCTTTGTGCATTGGCCTCTTTCAGGACATCCTCAATACTCTTTTTTGGCTGTCCATGGTATTTTTAACATTTTTCTGTAAAATCACATCTCTGCTGCCTCTAGTGCCTTCCCTATTTGTTTACTAATTGTCCACGACTCACTCCCGTATGTCAGGATTGGTTCTATATAACACTGAAGAACTGTATTTCTTACTTTCAATGACAAAGAATTGCTGCATAAAATACTCTTCATTTTATAGAATGCTTTTGCTCCATTTGGAGCATAGTGTCACGACTGCAACTGGTCTTCTATGCTGTTGAATACTAAAAAAGTATACTCCTCGCGTAATTCCTGCCAGCCTCTGAGGACCAAACAAAAAACAGGACTACTGCTGCTTCAGAAATGTCATAAGAGGCGAATAGTATAAGGTTATGTATGGGGCGGGGGGGGGGAGGGGATGGGGGGGGGGGTGTAGCAAACTCACCATGTAAAACAAATTGCTACAAAAAACCACCACTGCTAAAGCACATTAATTCTTTCCTGCAGGCAAGGGACCAGCTAGACCTGCGGCTCTATGCTCCATAAGGGGCAAAATAGGGACAAGAAGAACATAGTGTAACTCTATTACTGAGAAGAGGAGGGTGAGGGGAATGGCAGTAAGACGTGGAGTACAGTGGATGGATATGGAGAAAAAAAAAATCGGAATAAATGTTATTCTTCTTACTAGGACAAAAGACAAAGAAAATAACCAAGGTTGCGGTTACAAGGGCTTCATCGGGGAAAGGAATGAAAGTGAGACTGAGTAGGACACACTAGCTAATGTTTACACCCGGAAGTGGCAGCCATTTCATGTTTTATAGGCGCTCTCCCTTTTCGGCGGGCATGCTAGGTCTTAGCCGCTTTTACCTGCAGTACCCATTTGTTATTGTTATTCTTATGTGTTTTACTTAGCTCTCACTTTCTTTTCTTTCCCTGACGAAGGCCTTTTGGCCGCAACGTTGACATTTTTTTTTCTTCATATCCAACCACTATTACTGAGAAGAAGTGAGACCTCAGAAGTTATGTATTTTAGACCTAGTAAGACACACAATTTCTCTTTGAGGAGACAAAGAACGGATATGACCCCTGCTCCCTTAGGCATGTCGTAAACAAGTCGACTAATGTGAGGTTGCGCATGAGACTGTCAACCTCTTCAAGTAAAACAAATTGCCACTGAACCCACACCTGCTGTGACGGAGGGCTTCCAGTTTCAGTGGTGGCTCCATGAGAAAAAGGAGATGATAATGATGGCGATGATGAAGAAACAAAAATTGATGGTCCTGTTTGGTTAAGTGCAATTTGTGGACCCCTAGCACGCACCTTGAACAAGTTGAGAAACATTGGTGTAACACACACACAAAAAGTCAGCGGGATGTTGTGTAAAGAAAATTTATTGAAAATACCGTACTTTTCTTTTAAGCTTCTGTCGTGGTCGGTACTACATGGCCCTGTCAGGTCCTCTGAGAACTCAGCTGAGGCTATTACACACTCTGAGGTGAGAACTCAGCTGAGGCTATTACACACTCTGAGGCCGCCACGTTATTTTGGAATAGAGGTAAAACGTGTCGGATCTTGTCTCCTTGGCTGAAATAAACCCCATTTCCCGGCCCTCCTGCCCCTCTCTTGTGAGATGAGCACCGGCTGCTCTTCCGTCTTCTTGTAGGGCCTGGGTACAATTATTGATTCCCTGTGGTTTATTCTTTGGATACACACCATTGGGAAAATCTAAACAACTTCTTCAGCATTCTGAGCTCAACTGTTCTTTGTTGGAAACAAATTTCTTCTACGTTCTTGATTTCTTATATGTCCTTTATTTCTCTTACGTCCATGATTCTTCTAGTGTCTCATGTTTACAATGTCCAGATCTTGTCGTCAGTATTTTATACAACCGGGATGCTTATAAATGTTTGATCATTGCACTCTTATCTTTACGTTTCGCAATCCTCGCCTTTTCCAAGCTCATGAACTATTTATACTCGTTATTGTAGTTCTTACTGGCACAATAGACACAACATTACAGCACTCTATAGAACAGGGGTCGGCCACTGGTCTATGATAATAAACCAATAGATCCGTAAGCATGATATGGTAGATCTATAGGTAACCGTGGGGTCGGGGGGAAGGGGGGTAGAGGGTTTTTAACCTAGGTAAATTTCGGAGTAAGCCTCTCCCACCGCCACTTTAAAGCGGTAGGGTGGAGGAAAACTAAATAAATAAAAAAGGTAATACGTCTTATTTGGACACAAGGAAAAAAAAAACCTACGTTGCGACCACAAGACCTTCGTCAGGGACAGGCAAACAAAAACAGAAAGGACAGTGAGCATTAAGTAGAAAACATAAAAATAAGGCTTAAAAGCGCGGTGTTCCTCAGGTTTAAAGGCATTTTCACCTCATTCCTCGTGACATCACGCAAGTCAGCTTGCTAAAGTTTATTGTAGTCGTAAACTTTATAAGACATAAAGCGATCTTTTCTTTACAGAGAATTTATCATTCGGTAAAATATTTGGTTTTAATGGTGCACAACTCCGTTGATGAGATTGCATGAAGCAGATCGAGCAGCAGAGATGAACATTACATGTAGGCTGGTTTTGTTTTGTTTGCGGTTTTAAGGACTATCTTCACTGCACACAAACAACTCCATCAGTGCTCTGATCTCCTCCTTTAGAACACACAAGGAAGATCTCAGCACAGTGCACAAACTCCGTAGCACCGGCGATGGTCCCATTGTGTGTATGCTGGAATCAAACATTCTATAAATATTTTTGTGATGGGAAGGTTTCCTAATTTTTGTAGTTGTTTTTAGGGCAGCGGCCGCATGGGCCTATTCTTTACAATTTCCAACTGCCGAGGGATTTTTAACGTGCGCAACACGGGACCTCCTATTTTTTTCGCCCTTATCCGAGAAGACTAGGCATTCGATCTCACTACCCAGGAGATTCGGGGGGATAATGTTATACATAAAGGCTGGACTTATTCCAAATTTCAGATACTCTAAAACCTAAAAACAATCATGATTTTATCAAGGTCAATCTTTTTCCAGCTCGGTGTTTCTAAAGTATATCCCCAAAGTTTCTGGGTTGCTTACTGCTGCTATAGAGTTTTCCCACGGGCCACTTACGTCTATTTATTTTCCCTTACTTCATCGTAAGCACATTTTCGTTGAATGAAAAGGGCGTACGTTTATTTGTCCTCAGTTCAACATACATACTACAATCATACATTATGGTTTAAAATAAAATTAACGACCATTGTACACATATTAACCTTCACTTTCAAACCAGATCGTTATCTTCGTCATCATCATCATCATTGTCATGTCATCATTATTATCATCATTGTCATATCATCATTGTCATATCATCATTGTCATATCATCATTGTCATATCATTATTATTATCATCATTGTCATATCATCATTGTCATATCATCATTGTCATATCATTATTATTATCATCATTGTCATATCATCATTGTCATATCATCATTGTCATATCATCATTGTCATATCATCATTATTATCATCATCATTTTCCTTTGCGCCCCTTAAAGAGCATGTAGTCACAACTATAGCTGGTCCTCATGCAGGAGCCGCGCCGTGCATTGCCTTCTCTTGCAGCAGCGGTTTCTTTGGACATTTATTTTACGTGTTGAGGTTGCCAGCCTCATTCACAGTCTGATATTAGTCGCCTTGTACGACATGCCTGAGGGGGCAGTCGTCCTCTTCTTTCTTTGCCTCTTCAGAGACCCCCGGGGACTACACGGGGCAGATTTTTATTAGTAATTTAAATAACTCAAATCAGAAATATCGATCACAGTTAACAGCTTAGTTCAAGCATTGCAAGACTCCAATAAGGAACGAGAAAGTATGAGCAGGATAGTGGAAGAAGATCAATAAAAGAGATTAAAAGTACTGTAAAAGCATCCTTTAGTAGAGGTGAGAAGACAACGCGGTATAGAGTACTTTGGAATAAGGTGACGAAAACATACCCAGTATAGAGTACTTACTGATAAGGTGAAGAATACATACCCAGTATAGAGTACTTAGGGATAAGGTGAAGAAAACGTATGTGACAGTGTCCTTCACTGTGATTAAATTTATATTATACCTTCTTTCAATCAATGTCCATCAAGTGTTATTACTAGCTTCCCGCTAGAGTTGTTAATTCTTGTGGAAATGTATCTGGTTCGTTCTTCTCTCGATTGATGTTGTGAAGGCGCTATGGTGGTAGTACTTACTAATATTCTGGTAACTTTTTATTCAGTGCAAAACATCTGCTATCATAACTCGACTGATAGTATAAACAAAGTTTATTTACAGGAATTCATAAATAAACAATTTCAGACGAAATTCAAATCAATTATTCCTTGTCGTGAATGTAGTTTACCCATATTTTCCTTTTCGTTCTCCACAACCGTATAAGTTATTCAAACAGCTCGTGCAACTCACTATCTAGGTCGCTTTGACCTTCTTCCACAACCTTTCAGTTCAGGTGGTTGCGCCTTCTACCTTCAATATTTTTAAAGATGCTAATCTCTTCCGATGGTAAGACTTCAATACATCTGTAGTTGTTTCTTGGTTTCCTTCCTAGTACAATATAAAAATCAATTTTATCCGTGGACTGAAATATAAATCGAGATTGTACTTACATGAGTCTTACTATACAAAGTCTATCCTCCCAGTACAGAATCAAATATAGCTGCCGCTTATATTCTGTCTTGAATAAAACGATATCATTTAACCTTTACACACAATATACTTCTTTTTCTGAAAACACTTGTAGCAAATGTAATTTTTGCTGGGGAGGTTAAGATGTTATACGTAACAAGAAAGATAGTTGTGTCTGGGTTAACTGTGTGAGGTCAAGCACATGTAGGTCCCTGACTATAAAAGGAATGATGATGATGATATATTGATCAGGGAACCTAACGCTACCTCCCTAGATCTCACACAGTCCGTATTTTGGTTCTAGTGGCTGGTGTATGATGTCTCTAGTGTCTAGGGGTGAAATGAAGATGATGGTACATCAACACAATACATTAACTCACTATAATAAAATGAATAAGACAGTGGTTAAAGTTTTCTTTTAAAATTTGAATGTTTTTTTCTTTATACAATTTAATCTGCCTGTCCCGCCAACTTCTTTTAGATAGGTCTTTGAAAATGAGGAAATATATTTACATATATAATGCTGTAACTAAAAATATGGACTCTTGGTCCTATGAATATATTGTTAATATAGAGTTCCTGTAGGTGTATTCACAGACTATAACTTTAATAGTTGCTAGTGATTGTCATTTGTTATGAGGAGCTGTTGTTTTCATCAAGCCCCATATAATTCAATGTTATTTTGATAGGTACTAGCTTCTTAAGATGAAATGTCAGAGGTCCCTGCTGATAACTTGTCACCTGGGATTCTTCGTAGGTCGAATATAAGTCAGTATATCAATGTAGAGACAATGTAGATCAGCACCCACACGTAAGCTCCTTCAGGCTATCAGCTGACAGCTTAAACTTTATAACGGAGACTTTACACCGACTCATCAGGTTTCCTGTCACCGGATGGTAACAGGAAATAAAAACTCTGCAATAAAAAGACACCCTGGCCTTTTCAACCTGATCACAACTTCTTATCCCTATATATACATGACAGTATGGGGTCAGCCTCTTGTGCATTCATGTGCATCAGCCCCTAATTTATGACTCACACCCTTCTGTGACCACACCACAGGTCCCTATGGCAGATACGCCCCTGTACTTTTACATAGTTTGCTTCAATGCAATAACGTGGAGTAACCACATCTCCTTTTACATGATTTTTTTCTTTTCTTTTCTAACTTATAAACGCTCTAGGCATGTTGAAAAGTGTTCATAGAACACAGAGGCTTCCTAATATTTCCAATACAAAATATTAATACAAAATCATAATAATATGCAACAGTCAAATACAGTTCAATGTGAGGACTCAATAATGTTTGCTTCCGGCATGTCCTTCACTTTTCCACAGCAGTATCTGACTTTTTTCAGTTTTAATCAAGCATGTAAATACATAAAACATTCTTACCACTAGTTCAAAGAAATATGTCACAAATAACGTTGACTGGCAAAGAATATGGCCTCAGTTTTGCTCTGCCCCGTCCAGATAGTGAATTAGTATTTAATTTTACAAGTTATCACATCTGATCTCAACGTAGTTGTTTGAATAAAATTTTCTAGTCAAATGGCCACGAGACCACTATGCCTCTTGCCAATATCTATTAGAGCCGACCAATGAAAGTAGGCACTACTACAACTTTTTGAATTTAGTTTGAAAAAACAAAACAATTCCAAACAAACTATGTGCCTCGTAGTCCATTGGTCAGTCTGCGTTAGTTATGCCAATAGAAAAAGATGTTTCGTTTTTGTTAACCTTTTTCCTATCTCTCCCCTTTTACTCCTATACTCTTATACCAACTAATAGAATTTGAATTTCTACAATGTCTCTTTTTTTTAAACTAGCGTCCCCAATAACGTTATGTGTAACGAGCAAGAACAACTGTCTGTCCGGTCAAGCGTTCGTAGACATTTAGTATTTTCTCAATAACTTGGCTAATACTTGGACTACCATATTTTTTTAAAACATATTTTTGCTCAGGGGACTCTAAGCTATACTACCATATGATTTTTATGGTCAGTTTCAGAATGGTTTAGATTTTCAATTTTGTCACTGTCAATCGTCAAATATAAATGTTACACAAGTCGGCCATCTTTCCCCGCCCCGCCCCCCACCCACCCCCCCCCCCCCCCCCCTCTCTCTCTCTAACATTTTCCTCACTATTCAAATAAACCAACTATTTTGAGTGATGTCAGAATATTACCGCTAGGAGGAACTGAAAAATTGTCTGTGTGTTTGCCTCTGCTGGCTTTGCCCACAGCGTGTATATATTAAAGAGACCGCGTGCAGAGCGAAGAGGAGTTTTTCAAAACTTTGGTAGTGTTTTGCGTTAATTATTACAACCGTCTCGTTCTTACTACTGTGAAATGTCCGAATTATTACAAATGTTAGTGTTAAAGTTAACATATTACGTTAATTCAAACGCCAGTTTGGTCTCACAGTTCTGGCAAGTCGTTAATTACAAGCTTTTCCCCCGTTTCGTGCAGCAGATCGGCGAGATGTTAAAATGTTTATTGTACGTTTTCGAAACCGAAACTAAAGCGTGTTAGATTTTTACGGCGGGTCATTTTCTTTGCATTCTCACTGCACAAAAGGCTTCGCCCTACTGGCGTTGAAGATGAAACCAGTCAGACACCTGAGCGCTGGTGTATTTATTCATCATAGGACTAAAATCTTACTGAAATAAGCGATTATCTTACAGATTTTGCGACAACACTTCAAGAAAATTCAACTTAAAACAGGTCTTCGTGGCTCTAAGAGAATGAGACAGCTCAAACATGGCTTCTCATCAGCTCTCCAGTAGAAACACAACCTTCCCCGAGGTCGTCTAGATGGAACTGCCCTAATGATAATGTTAACTTTTCCTTAGCCCGACAGGTGTTGTGGGCCCTTGTCACCGTCAATGATTTTGATAGGTCTACTAAAAATGTATGACCTTATCTCATTGGCACGTATAATGCCGAGGTAACAAACCTCACTGTCACACATACCCAGCATAGACTACTTAGGGATAAGGTGAAGAAAACATACCCAGTATAGAGTACTTAGGGATAAGGTGAAGAAAACATACCCAGTATAGAGTACTTAGGGATAAGGTGAAGAATACATACCCAGTATAGAGTATTTAGGGATAAGGTGAAGAAAACATACCCAGTATAGAGTACTTAGAGATAAGGTGAAGAAAACATACCCAGTATAGAGTACTTAGCGATAGGGTGAAGAAAACATACCCAGCATAGAGTACTTAGGGACAAGGTGAAGAAAACATACCCAACATAGAGTACTTAGGGATAAGGTGAAGAAAACATACCCAGCATAGAGTACTTAGGGATAAGGTGAAGAAAACATACCCAGTATAGAGTACTTAGGGATAAGGTGAAGAAAACATTCCCAGTATAGAGTACCCCTGACACGAGAAGAAGAAAGACAGCCCGGGATAAAGTACCATGGAATGAGATGAACAAGATAACTCAATTTTTTCTTCTTCTGCGTTCAGTTTCTCAGACATGCTAAACCCAGGTCTTTACCAGGTCTATGCTGGAGCCCCATACCTGCTGCCTCAGTTTTTGCACCTTCTGGCCAGGTCTGGCGTCATAGGTCATCTTGGGCTGCGCAGTTTTGGAGGATATGTTCAGGGGTCTAGTTCCGGTTCTATCCTGGCATTCATTAGTAAGAGATATCCTTTGGCAACAGATGTGGTCTAGTAATCTGCAGCGGCCAGTTCTCAGGCGGAAAATGATGTTCTGCTGGTGTCTATGAAACTGGTGGACTGGATCGGTTTTGCTGTCTATATGCATTTCTTTCTTCCATTGGTAGTTGTACTGCTTGTGATAAATTACTATAAAGTGAGATAAACAAAACAGCCGTTTTCAGAGTACACAACAGTGAAGGGAGGAAGACCCAGAAGGAGGCGAAGAAGGCAGCCCAGTATAGAGTACTCTAGAATGCCAAAAATAAACTATGCATGTCCTGTAAGAGAATGAAAGAAAGAAAGAAAGAAAGACAAGAAAGAAAGAAAGAAAAAGAATAATAAGAAAGAAAGAAAACACACAGAGAGAGAGAGAGTAAGAAAGAAAGAAAGACAGAAAGACAGAAAAAAAAAACACAGAAGGAAAGAAAGAAAGAAATAAGGAAAGAACGAAAAGAAAAGAAAGAGAGAGATTGAGAGAACGAGAGACAGGCAGAAAGATAGAATGAAATGAAAGAAAGAAAGACAGAGCGAGAAAGAATGACAGAAATAAAGAGAGAAAGAAAGTAAGAAAAGAGAGAGAGAGAGAGAGAGAGAGAGAGAGAGAGAGAGAGAGAGAGAGAGAGAGAGAGAGAGAGAGAGAGAGAGAGAGAACTCCACTCTTTTTGTTTTTCTTCAAAAATCGATGCACTGACCTGGTGAAACGAGAGCCCACGAGATTTTAATACCAGGAGTAATAGAATTCTGAGTGATATATCAAAGAGAACTAGGATAATGTGAGATACTGCTGTATCGCGTTCATTGATGAAACAAACTATGGATCACATGTGAACGGTGCCAGATGGTAGTTCTTGACCTACAGAAACTCAGCTCGGAGAGTAAAAGAAGTGTGGTAAAAGAAAGATTGCAAGATATCAAGATTACGCTTGAAGAAACACCCCTACAATATTTAGAACCACACATGTTATACAAGATAGACAGAGCTGCAGGGACAGACAGTGATATCAATATAAGGATACGCAAGGCGAGAGGAGCTTTCCCTGCAATGGAAAATATATGGTAATCTAAATAAATGAAGGTCAGCACGAAAATCATAATCTTCAACTCTGGGGTCACGTCAGCCATATTGTCTGGTTCCGAAATATGGAGAACAAACCAAAATACCAACAAAGAAGTCACACTTTCATAAATGGTTATTTGAGTAGAGCATAGAAGAGAAAAACCTGCTGATAGCATTACAAGACAGATCTTATTCTGGAATCCTCAAGGTAAGAAAGGCAGAGAGAGAGAGAGAGAGAAAGAGAGAGAGAGAAAACACACACACGGAGAAGAGAGCTCGAGACAGAAATAAACGGGATGAGGACGACTTGGATAAACCTTGAGCTGATGACACGGGACAGGAGGACATGGATACACCTTGAGCTGATGACACGAGACAGGAGGACATGGATACACCTTGAGCTGATGACACGAGACAGGAGGACATGGATACACCTTGAGCTGATGACACGAGACAGGAGGACATGGATACACATTGAGCTGATGACACGAGCCAGGAGGACATGGATACACCTTGAGCTGATGACACGGGACAGGAGGACATGGATACACCTTGAGCTGATGACACGGGAGAGGAGGACATGGATACACATTGAGCTGATGACACGAGACAGGAGGACATGGATACACCTTGAGCTGATGACACGAGCCAGGAGGACATGGATACACCTTGAGCTGATGACACGGGACAGGAGGACATGGATACACATTGAGCTGACGATACGAGACAAGAGGACATGGATATACCTTGAGCTGATGACACTGGACAGGAGGACATGGATACACCTTGAGCTGATGACACGGGACAGGAGGACATGGATACACCTTGAGCTGATGACACGAGCCAGGAGGACATGGATACAACTTGAGCTGATGACACGAGCCAGGAGGACATGGATACACCTTGAGCTGATGACACGAGACAGGAGGACATGGATACCCCTTGAGCTGATGACACGAGACAGGAGGACATGGATACACCTTGAGCTGATGACACGAGACAGGAGGACATGGATACACCTTGAGCTGATGACACGAGACAGGAGGACATGGATACCCCTTGAGCTGATGACACGAGACAGGAGGACATGGATACACCTTGAGCTGATGACACGAGACAGGAGGACATGGATACACCTTGAGCTGATGACACGGGACAGGAGGACATGGATACACCTTGAGCTGATGACACGGGACAGGAGGATGTGGATACACCTTGAGCTGATGACACGGGACAGGAGGACATGGATACACATTGAGATGATGACACGGGACAGGAGGACATGGATACACCTTGAGCTGATGACACGAGCCAGGAGGACATGGATACACCTTGAGCTGATGACACGAGCCAGGAGGACATGGATACACCTTGAGCTGATGACACGAGACAAGAGGACATGGATACCCCTTGAGCTGATGACACGAGACAGGAGGACATGGATACACCTTGAGCTGATGACACGAGACAGGAGGACATGGATACAGCTTGAGCTGATGACACGGGACAGGAGGACATGGATACACCTTGAGCTGATGACACGGGACAGGAGGATGTGGATACATCTTGAGCTGATGACACGGGACAGGAGGACATGGATACACCTTGAGCTGATGACACGGGACAGGAGGACATGGATACACCTTGAGCTGATGACACGGGACTGGAGGACATGGATAAACCTTGAGCTGATGACACGGGACAGGAGGACATGGATACACCTTGAGCTGATGACACGGGACAGGAGGACATGGATACACCTTGAGCTGATGACACGGGACAGGAGGACATGGATACACCTTGAGCTGATGACACGGGACAGGAGGACATGGATACACCTTGAGCTGATGACACGGGACAGGAGGACATGGATACACCTTGATCTGATGACACGAGACAGGAGGACATGGATACACCTTGAGCTGATGACACGGGACAGGAGGACATGGATACACCTTGAGCTGATGACACGGGACAGGAGGACATGGATACACCTTGAGCTGATGACACGGGACAGGAGGACATGGATACACCTTGATCTGATGACACGGGACAGGAGGACTAGGCATGAATTTTATGAAGACCTATGTTCCATAGGGAGCTGACGGACAATAATGATGATGTTGTTGAATTCTTGTTGTTGGTTAATCTGTCCATGTTGTTGTTGAAGATTTTGTGGCTTAACGTATCTACTGGATAGCTTAGCCGGCCCTTTACCCAACCCTCCTTAATCGCCATTTGCGACTGCATGGTAGTTTCATCTATTTGGTATCTTAATTTCTGGCCCCGAAATGGTAAGACAATGTCACCAGTTTGAAATTGATGACAAGACACAGACACGCACCAGTGGAGCAAGAGATGAAAAGAAAACGCTGGCAATGGATAGGACACACAATGAGGAAACATGTTGGTATCATTTTAAAGCAGTCCTTTTTCTGAGCCGCGGTAGCATAGTGGTTAGTGCACTGGCTTCCTAGCTCAGTGGTCCATGGTTCGATCCCCAGTTGATGTGGGATTTTTTTAAGGCCGCAAACGGCTCCTGGGTCTACCCAGCCCCAATTGGGTACCAGAGCAACTCTGGGACGGTTAAGGCGGTCGGCGTGATGCTGACCACATCACCCCTAGTGTGCCGATGGTCGAGAAAATATGGGCCTAACACCATATTCCCAATATGCCTCATTGGGTGTGCAACGGGATCTTTTTTCCTCTTTACCTTCTTCTGGAATCCCCAGGGGAAAAAGTGCAGATTAGACCCAAAAAAAAAAAAACACAAAAAAAAACATGGACAAGAGAACTGGAGATTGAAGTGAACATGATGAGGAAGACATAGACAGAGCTTTATCTAATGTCACTGTCATGAATTTACCATGATACAACGTTAAAATATCTCCAAAATTAACGATAAAATGTAGGGATAAAAATAATGCGTAAGATACTAGGAGACATGCTCGCCCATGCCCGCCTTTCCTGCCACCATTCAAATTATCTAGTTAGACGTGCAGACGGAACGTTTACCCTTTGTAGATGGGGGGAACGAAACGGAGATCAAAAAGGAAAGATATGACTGAACACGTGTTTGAAGTTCGAACGGCAAAAAGACGCAATTGGTGGTGAAAGGAAAAAAATTCACGTCCCTAGTTGACACAAAGTAAGGAAATGGACAAGAAAAGGACCTTAGCTCTTATTCGAGACAGTCATTTCTTAGACGTTTTTCGATACTTGGTCTTTATTTGAATGCCGCGGCAAAACACATGAGAGAAGGTTCTCGAACAAATTTCAAAAACTAAACTTGAGAAAAAATATGTTTTTTCTTAATAATAGAGTTATGAAAATAAAACCTAGCTAGTTTGATAGCCCATCTTGAGCAGAGAAATAATATGCTTTCATTTATACAGACGGATAGATAATAAGGAAGATATTGACAAAAGACTGTATTGTTCATATCAGACGAGCGACTGCACTGTTAACCAATGTCACTAAAGTTTCCAACATTTTGGCCTTGAGCATGCAAACGTAAAAATCGAGCTGTAATTAAAGAGAGGGGAAATGGTAGAGAATTGTAGCTAAAAATAACTTAGGAGGCAGATTCGTGTAGGAAATGCATGTAGAACCAAGCGTGTTTTTTTATGAAAAAACAAGTAGAGACAGAGGACTAACAGACCGTAATACATACTTGACTGAGATCTGACTGAAGTGACTTTTGGTTGTAGATTTGAAAGTTAGGGGGGAAGTCGGCGATTGGTCAACGCATTTTATAGTAGCGGAACAGAGATGTGAAATTTTGCCATTTGACATAAGTCTGTTCAGAGACGCAGTTTAAATTAATAGTGGTGTTGATTCCAGAAGAATACACATATATAGTGGGACGCCATCATACAGCCAGCAGCTCAGCTGAGTTTTGCTAGCAAATTTAATTGTGTTCTCAATTCTGAATTCTGGTAAGAATGAAAAGTATTTATTTGGTATATTTTAATAATTCGAGTGATTGATACTGCCATATCATAAAAATGATTACGACAAGTAAGTGTTCGCTCTAGGTCCCCAGCCCAAGTTCAGGGTCTAGAGACATACATACAAAGAAAATATATAGGAACGCCTAAATGAAACTATGAAAAAGGATCTAGTGTTGAGATCAGTGGAACATATCACCTATCTTATTCAATAGCAGGAAGCTATTGAACATATCTCAGATGCAATGAAGTCTTGGGGAACTAGTACTATGTGAAAACAACTGGGTAAGATGTGCTGTGTGGTCAGAGAGATCTGACCCAGTCTGTGTGGTGTTGTTGTGTAGTGTTGTGTGCAGAAGTGGCTCAGGAGGTAGAGTTCTGACACATGACCCAATACTTTTGTTTCAGAATTGTGAGTTTCTGTTTGGCACCAAAGCGGTGCCAAATGTTGTAGTGATATACACAAGTGTGGACCAGTGCAGTCTAACATTGTGTCAGAGCAGCAGAATATTGTACTCCAGCACGGAGAGGAAAGGCCACCAGACTCCTGTACAAGATCGACGCAGTCGAGATAAGTGAGATCTGGCCTGCTGGACATTCACCAACAAATTCACCAACAATTTCACCAACAAATTTACCAACGAATTACCAACGAATTATCAACTAACTTATCAACTAATCCACCAACTAATTCACCATCTAATAAAGACATACCATTGTGGGAAAATAAACTATGTATTCATCCCCTAAGTCAATGGACAATGTTTGGTAGTCATAGACTGGGAGTGATGACACCACCCCAACAGCATATCTAGTAATAAGTTCTCCTGGGACTATCTTAATATAATTATTATTAACCAGTCATTTGAAATAATTAGGTACACACATTCCATTTTATTATGTCATATGATTATGCATTCCATTTATAACTCCATAATATTTCTTATGTTCTAACCAACTAAACATTTGGTTCAGAACAGATAAATTTATCAAAAGATTTAAATTTTAAAACTAAAACAGCCTGAGTTAGTTCAGTGTGTTATAAAGTTTATTAATATTATTAGACTTATTAAATATCTGTGTGTGTGTGTGTGTGTGTAATCTACCACAACACATTACATATCAATACCCTAGACTTTTAACGTAGCTACATTCATTAGTAAAAAAAGATATGTGTGAGGTCGTAAGTGGTAGTAAGAAGGGCCTTCTGTAATTCACATCTACATTTATCTCAGGAGCCTTCACAGCTGACCTCATACATCACACTAGGTAACATCAACCATTCAATACCATCAAAATCCACTACATATATTGGGGTCTTGTCCAGGGATAATTAGCTTATCATAAATATTAGGATCTCCTGGTGGGAGAATTAAATCAGGGGGACAAATTGTAAAAATTAAAAGTGTCCCTTAAAATTGAAAGTGAAAATTAAAGTTGGTGAATCTTCACAGAAAGTGGTAATTAATTAATTAATTGGTTAATTAGAATTACCTTAGTCAATAGTTAATTAGAATTACTTTAGTTATTGATTAGTTAGATTTTTACCTTGATCATTGTTATTTTGTGTGATGGCTGAGCTGGCAAAGTTCAGATCAGCTGCTGTGCTAACGGCGAAGGAAATGGGAATGGATGGTCAGGTTTTAATTCAGTATGTAACTGCTGAATGTGACAAGTATATTGAAAGGGAAGATAGGAGGTTAGCTGAAGAGAAGAGGTTACAAATTGAGGCTGATAGAGAACTTAAGAGGCTGCAGATTGAGGCAGAAGATAAGAGAAGGGAGGCAGAAGAAAAACGACAGCAAAGGGAAGCAGAAGATAAAAGATTGACTGCCGAAAGGGAAGCAGAAGATAAAAGATTGACTGCCGAAAGGGAGGCAGAAGATAGAAGGTTGCAAAGGGAGCACGAATTACGACTAAGGGAGCTGGAGTTACAAGGCCATGCTCCTGAAAATGGTGCCAGCCCTTTTGCCTCAGATGCTACGCCTAGTCAGGGAGCCTCAACATCAGCTATGGGGTTTCATTTAGACCATTTTGTTGAAAAAGACGATGACATCGAGGGGTACCTCAGTCGTTTTGAATTATTAGCTACTACATATGGGTTAGAGAGAGAGAGGTGGAATTTAAAGTTATTACAGGGACTGAGAGGGACTTCTTATGAAGTCTTCGCAAAAATGAACAGAGAAGACCAAGACAATTATGACATGCTAAAGCAGGCTTTGTTATTGAGGTACGAAAAAATGGTGAATTTTATCGTAAGAAATTTAGAAATGCCAAACTGTTGTCTGGGGAGACATACAACCAATTCTCTGCCAGACTGGAAACCTATTTGGAGAAATGGACTGCTCTGGGGAAGACCCAAGATCTTAAAGAGATGATCATGATAGAGCAATTGAGAGAGTCCATGGCTCCAGACTTGAGAAAATTTCTCATGGAATAAGGTGCAGAGAAGTTGGGGGAGGTTTTAAATGTCGCTGAGTGGTATCAGGCAGCCCAGCCAGAGGTAAGTGGCACTAAAAAGAAGCACATAGAAACTTTTAAAGTTCCACAGCCATTTAATAAATTAGAAAATAGAGAACAGGGTAATAAAGGCAGGACAAACTTTGAACGGCCAAGAAATGACTATCAAGACAGAAACTCACAGTTCAATGACCAAAAATACAATGAAAGAAAACCGTTTAACCAAGGAAAAAGATGGTGCAAATGGTGTAAGAAAGACAACCATAACACCGAATTTTGTAGAAGGAAACCTTCAAACATTGCTGCAATGAAGTCGGGGACTCAAAGATTAAAGGTTAATCCTAATGGACAGCAGGAACCTTATCACCCCCCAGTTTGTGAGGATGTTATTTGTAATGGGGTCACCATAAGGTGCCTTTATGATACAGGTTTGGATTATGATTCAGTTGTGAAGTCTAGCCTAGTGGACCCAAGTCAGTATACCACAGAAACAGTGGAAATACAAGGGGCGACTAAGGACATACCACTCATGACACTTCCCATCGCAAGGATAACGGTGAAAACTCGCTATGTGGAAGGAGAAATCAGAGCAGCAGTGATAGATGAACCAATCTACCCTCTGATATTGGGGTGTAGATACGTCTTCTTGGGGAATCCCGAGAGACCTGTGATCATGGCGACAGTACAGACCAGGTCACAGAAAAAGGAGGAAGAAGGTGAACCTATAAATGCTCATCCAGAGGAGATGAGGAAGGCGCAGGCTGAGGATAGGACACTCAAGCCATGTTTTAAAAAATTGCCCAAATGCCACACACCTCCAAGCAAGGGGAATACTTTATGAAGAACAAACTATTATACAGGAAGGCCGGAACTGGAACAAATGGTCACAACCAGCTGGTTCTTCCCACTTCATATAGAGATAAAGTGATGGAACTCGGGCATGCGATTCCCTTCAGTGGTCACATGGGGATCAGCGCCACAGGACAACGTATAGCTTGTCATTACTTCTGGCCAGGGATAACGGAGGATATAAAAAGATATGTCAAATCCTGTCCAGAATGTCAAAGGGTAGCTCCAAAGCATTGTACTGCTCCTGCAACTCTAGGGGAAATGCCCATAGTGGGAACACCTTTTGAGAGGGTTGCAGTGGATATTGTGGGACCTCTCACTCGGACCAAGAGGAGGAACAGTTACATCCTTACTCTGGTGGACACTTGTTCTATGTGGGGAGAGGCGGTAGCCCTGCCATCAATTGATTCAAAACATGTAGCAGAGGCACTACTTACAATATTCACAAGATTAGGATTCCCGCATCAAATCTTGACTGATAATGGCTCTCAGTTCAAGGGGAAACTAACGGAAGAAGTTTTTAAGCTATTTCAATCCGGACACTTTCATTGTAGTCCGTACCATCCGCAAGGGAACGACCAGGTAGAGAGATTTAATGGGACTCTCATTTCTATCCTGAGGAAGCTGGCACACGAAAAACCGGATATGTGGGATCAATTCCTGCCCGCCGCGTTGTTTGCGTATCGGGAGGTACCACATAGTTCAACCGGGATGGCTCCCGCAACTCTGCTATTTGGGAGGCCAATAAAAGTTCCATTAGAAGCTTTATTAAGGACCTGGACAGATGAGACGGCAGAAGAGACTGTTACCTCATCTTATCAATACGTGAACGAACTGACCACTCGTCTGAAAGCTGGATGGAAACTGGCAAATGATAATTTGAGACAAGCCAGGAAGAAACATGCAGCATATTTTAATAGGAAGGCAAAGGACAGAGAACTAGCTGTGGGAGAGAAGGTGCTTCTTCTACTACCCGGCAGCCAGAATAAATTACAAATTGGATGGCAAGGTCCATATACGGTCCTAGAGAAGGTGTCTAGAACAAACTATAAAATTGACAAAAAGGGGAAGGAGAAAGTATATCATGTAAACCTTTTAAAGAAGTATCTGGACAGACCACTCCAGGAAAGCACCCCCTTACTGACCTTGGCTATCGCAACTCAAATGCAAAAGGAACCACTCACCTCGCATGAATACCCATTACATCCTTGTGAAGCAGCCGCACAGGTAAAAGTCAGTAAGCACCTGACTAAAAATCAGAGGGAGAGAGTTCAACAGGTTCTGGAGGAACATACAGATGTATTAACAGATAAACCAGGACATACAAATTTGCTACAGTATGACATGAAACTGGTAGACTCAAACCCAATCTGTATGAGAGCCTATTCTATTCCGTTCGCGAAGGAGAAGGCATTGAAGGAAGAAATAGATTGTTTGTTGAAGGAGGGGATTATTTCACACAGTGAATCATCTTTTAGCTCCAGTGTCGTTTGGTTGAGGAAACCGTCTGGGGAACACAGACTGTGCATAGATTACAGGAAACTGAATGCTGTCACAGAAGGACAAGTGGATCCATTACCAGACACAAAACAGTTATTTGCCAGATTAAACAAGGCAAAATACTTTTCAGAGGTGGATCTTAGTAAAGGCTATTACCAGATTCCAGTGAAGCCTGAAGTGAGACCTTATTTAGCGTTTAGCACCTCGGAAGGACATTATGAATTCAACATGCTACCATTCGGACTGAAAAATGCTCCGAGTGTATTTTCAAGGATGATGCGCAAATTGTTGGATCCCCTGAATAACCCATGTATCACAAATTTCATGGATGATATTCTCGTCGCCACAGAGTCATTTGAAGAACACATTGACGCTCTAAAAATGTTATTTGATAGGCTTAGGGAGGCGAACTTAACTGCTAGGCCAACAAAATGTTGTATTGGATGCAAAGAGTTGGAATTCTTGGGACACACTGTATATCAGGGTAACATGACCGCTGATCCCAAGAACTTGGAAAAATTGCAGAGAGCACCTAGACCACAAACAAAAAAGGACGTGCGATCATTGAATGTCGGTGCAGATTTCCTCAGTCGGCACCCCTGTGATCAAAATTAGAGTAGTGGTAGGCGTGCGGAGAGATTTTATCTATGTGTATCACTGGTTTTGGAACTTGCCGTAGTGCATGTTCTCAGGTGGGGAGATGTGTGATGAATTTACCATGATACAACGTTAAAATATCTCCAAAATTAACGATAAAATGTAGGGATAAAAATAATGCGTAAGATACTAGGAGACATGCTCGCCCATGCCCGCCTTTCCTGCCACCATTCAAATTATCTAGTTAGACGTGCAGACGGAACGTTTACCCTTTGTAGACGGGGGGGGAGGGGGGGGGGGGGGAGGGAGAACGAAACGGAGATCAAAAAAGGAAAGATATGACTGAACACGTGTTTGAAGTTCGAACGGCAAAAAGACGCAATTGGTGGTGAAAGGAAAAAAATTCACGTCCCTAGTTGACACAAAGTAAGGAAATGGACAAGAAAAGGACCTTAGCTCTTATTCGAGACAGTCATTTCTTGGACGTTTTTCGATACTTGGTCTTTATTTGAATGCCGCGGCAAAACACATGAGAGAAGGTTCTCGAACAAATTTCAAAAACTAAACTTGAGAAAAAATATGTTTTTTCTTAATAATAGAGTTATGAAAATAAAACCTAGCTAGTTTGATAGCCCATCTTGAGCAGAGAAATAATATGCTTTCATTTATACAGACGGATAGATAATAAGGAAGATATTGACAAAAGACTGTATTGTTCATATCAGACGAGCGACTGCACTGTTAACCAATGTCACTAAAGTTTCCAACATTTTGGCCTTGAGCATGCAAACGTAAAAATCGAGCTGTAATTAAAGAGAGGGGAAATGGTGGAGAATTGTAGCTAAAAATAACTTAGGAGGCAGATTCGTGTAGGAAATGCATGTAGAACCAAGCGTGTTTTTTTATGAAAAAACAAGTAGAGACAGACGGACTAACAGACCGTAATACATACTTGACTGAGATCTGACTGAAGTGACTTTTGGTTGTAGATTTGAAAGTTAGGGGGGAAGTCGGCGATTGGTCAACGCATTTTATAGTAGCGGAACAGAGATGTGAAATTTTGCCATTTGACATAAGTCTGTTCAGAGACGCAGTTTAAATTAATAGTGGTGTTGATTCCAGAAGAATACACATATATAGTGGGACGCCATCATACAGCCAGCAGCTCAGCTGAGTTTTGCTAGCAAATTTAATTGTGTTCTCAATTCTGAATTCTGGTAAGAATGAAAAGTATTTATTTGGTATATTTTAATAATTCGAGTGATTGATACTGCCATATCATAAAAATGATTACGACAAGTAAGTGTTCGCTCTAGGTCCCCAGCCCAAGTTCAGGGTCTAGAGACATACATACAAAGAAAATATATAGGAACGCCTAAATGAAACTATGAAAAAGGATCTAGTGTTGAGATCAGTGGAACATATCACCTATCTTATTCAATAGCAGGAAGCTATTGAACATATCTCAGATGCAATGTAGTCTTGGGGAACTAGTACTATGTGAAAACAACTGGGTAAGATGTGCTGTGTGGTCAGAGAGATCTGACCCAGTCTGTGTGGTGTTGTTGTGTAGTGTTGTGTGCAGAAGTGGCTCAGGAGGTAGAGTTCTGACACATGACCCAATACTTTTGTTTCAGAATTGTGAGTTTCTGTTTGGCACCAAAGCGGTGCCAAATGCTGTAGTGATATACACAAGTGTGGACCAGTGCAGTCTAACATTGTGTCAGAGCAGCAAAATATTGTACTCCAGCACGGAGAGGAAGGGCCACCAGACTCCTGTACAAGATCGACGCAGTCGAGATAAGTGAGATCTGGCCTGCTGGACATTCACCAACAAATTCACCAACAAATTCACCAACCAATTCACCAACGAATTACCAACGAATTATCAACTAACTTATCAACTAATCCACCAACTAATTCACCATCTAATAAAGACATACCATTGTGGGAAAATAAACTATGTATTCATCCCCTAAGTCAATGGACAATGTTTGGTAGTCATAGACTGGGAGTGATGACACCACCCCAACAGCATATCTAGTAATAAGTTCTCCTGGGACTATCTTAATATAATTATTATTAACCAGTCATTTGAAATAATTAGGTACACACATTCCATTTTATTATGTCATATGATTATGCATTCCATTTATAACTCCATAATATTTCTTATGTTCTAACCAACTAGACATTTGGTTCAGAACAAATAAATTTATCAAAAGATTTAAATTTTAAAAACTAAAACAGCCTGAGTTAGTTCAGTGTGTTATAAAGTTTATTAATATTATTAGACTTATTAAATATATCTGTGTGTGTGTGTGTGTGTGTGTAATCTACCACAACACATTACATATCAATACCCTAGACTTTTAACGTAGCTACATTCATTAGTAAAAAAAGATATGTGTGAGGTCGTAAGTGGTAGTAAGAAGGGCCTTCTGTAATTCACATCTACATTTATCTCAGGAGCCTTCACAGCTGACCTCATACATCACACTAGGTAACATCAACCATACAATACCATCAAAATCCACTACAGTCACGTGACAGGAGGACTTGGCATGTGTTTGTTGAAGGCTTATGTCACATGACAGAAGGTCTTGGCATGTGTTTGATGAAGGCTTATGTCACATGACAGAAGGACTTGGCATGTGTTTGTTGAAGGCTTATGTCACGTGACAGGATGACTTGGCATGTGTTTGTTGAAGACTTATGTCACGTGACAGGAGGACTTGGCATGTGTTTGTTGAAGGCTTATGTCACATGACAGGAGGACTTGGCATGTGTTTGTTGAAGGCTTATGGCACGTGACAAGAGGACTTGGCATGTGTTTGTTGAAGGCTTATGTCACATGACAAGAGGACTTGGCATGTGTTTGTTGAAGGCTTATGTCACATGACAGGAGGACTTGGCATGTGTTTGTGGCCGTGGATCGTATTAGAAGGTTCGGACCACTGCCCTTTCAGTAGATAGTATATAGTAAGGTAAATGTGACAAACTTCCTTCTCTCCGACTGACAAAATAGTTTCTCATACTCTGTTGATTCAAACGAATGTATCTGAGTAATAGCAGTGAAGATGTCAAAGGTTGAACTTTATTAACAAGGTTAGCAGTCTTTCATAACAACAGCTTCTTCAGCAACAAAAGTATTCAATATTCAAAACTGCAAATTTCTTGTCTTCTTACTACTTGCTTATTTCAGCTACCACAAATGTCATTTAATTCTTCAGGTAGAAACTTCTTGTCTCTCTTCTGTACTGACTGTTTATTTTAGGTTTCTTTTCATATGTCTCTTGGTATATCTCACTAAGAGAAAACTGGCCTTGCCGCCAGGGCTGTCACTTTGCCAAGATTTTCTTCTATTATTCTTCTCTGCTCAGACCTGGTCTGCTGAGCTACACATGTTACCGATATATAAAAGTGTTCAACGTACCTGGGTTTGTTCTCAAACGAAATACACCTTCTTTTCTTTCACAACTATCATGTCCTCAGAATAAAATACTATCACAATAAAAATACTGCCGTACACCAAATTTATGGTACATAATGTACTGAGCGTTTTCTATACACTCTATTTCTCACAGCATAATTCTTGCTAATCATCTAAGACTGAGTATGTTTTCTCACACATCTGTTACGCTGAGCGCGTTTCTCAAGTCTAACTTTAACACTTGGGAGAAAACCCTTTTTTCTTCCTACGCATAGCGCGTCTCAAACCCGACTGCCCGATCCCCGTTCTAACATTATTCGTTTTCCCTGAACTGTGTTCACACATCTCAACTTTTCACGTGCGTGCATACTTTTTTTATTTGTGAGCACAACTCACTAAAACCTGCAAGGGACATAATCTTACATTATCCCCCTTTGGATGTTTTACCTCAATAGCATACCTTCTTCTTTAACGCTTACAACAAATTCGTCATATGCTAATTTTCTAACCCATAACTGATAACATTCTAAATCTACTTAACCTAAATTAAACATTTCTCCTACCAACCGAAATATGTGGAGTTTCCTCCCTTACTTTACTCATCTTATCTCCCTGCAACAATGACAAATAATCTGTAACTAAACTTATTTATATTTCTTAAACCATTTTTCCACACTCCTTCGATCTATCAAAACCAAACCACCGTTCACATGTTTGTTGAATGCTTATGCTCCTTGTGGAGCTAAAGGTTATTGATTGATTGATTGATTTCGAGCGCCGGTAACGCAAAGGTGCGTAAACAAATCATGTGTTTATTCTTAATTAAAATAAAAAAACAGAAACAAAGAAACGTAGACACAGAGGCGCATATCCTGAGACATTCATACTTAAGACATGAGCTAAAGTTACAGCAATATTCACTATTAAGTTGTATAGCCCTTGACTCCAAATAATCGAAACAGGGCTTTACATTTCTCACCAGCAAGGCTTTCTTGATATTCTCGTCTGATGCCAATGCATGTGGGTTGTCGTAAATTCATACATCATACAGCGATGAGCCTGTGAACCTGCGAGATAGAGGCAAGCATTTGACTTCATTTGATTAAGTGCGGGTTGAAAAGGGCAATAAATCTTAACGTCACAAGACTCATACTAGGAGTGTTTCAGGACAATTCTGAATGTAAAGATGACGACAGCAGAAGAACTGCCATACACATAAACATTACCACAACTATGACTACCCTCATCGTTGCGACTGACACCAAATAACAACAAATACATTTGGTTTTACAAGAGCCACTTCTGGTAGAGCAATTAACTCTTTCTCTGCCGGTCAGTTTTTGGCTTTTACGCAGGCGCCAAATTGATGCCAGTTTTTTTTCCGCACGTTATGTTTTAAATCAAGCGTTAAGCATATATATATTTACGAGAAATGTAAGAAAAATGTCTAATAAAATATTTATATATAGAGAGACGAAATTAAATTGACTAACGAACATATTCAAGTGCAGTAAGTCTTATAGCCAATAAATAGTTGTGTTTTTAATCGAGTAAATAAAGAACGGAATCAGATACCTATTTTTGCTGGGATGGCAGGTAGTGAAGAGGCGAACCGGTCACCAGCTTCATAAAGCTAAAACCTAGTATAGTGGAGTATCTTTTACTTCACTCCCCTACTGCAGTATTTAGCAATGGGACTACCTTTACCTTTTAAAGTAAACACATAAAGACAATTTACTATCACCAAAAGGGATTCCTATGTGGCCCGTGAGTGTAACATCTAGTGGAGCGTAAACAGCTCGTGAGGGTAAAAAGAGTTAAGTAAACGAGAAATCGTCAAATCTACAATTTGCTTTGTTTCTCTACCTATTCTGTCTATCTGTATGAATGCCTACCTGCCCGCCTTCATGGATGTGTGTTAATTGGTCTGTCTGCCTTCTTGACTGCCGTCCTTACCTGCCTGTCTGCTTAACCACTCACTCAATCACTAATCAACTAACGTGCCATTCCTAGGTAGTATACTGCTTCAAGTTAGCAGAATGGATAAAACTATAAATGATTTTGAAAGATGTAACCAAGGTGAAGTGAGTTCGATTCCCATGCAGGCGGAAAAAAACAACACAACAGGCGACTGACACTTGGATACCATGACACCTCCCACCCTCCCAATCCCCCATTAGATTGGAAAGGAGATAAATGGAGCGGCACATTTGTCCAATGGGGGTGGGGGCAGAGAAGAACAATTTCTGATGATCAGATTGACTCCTGTTGTAACGCTCTGTATAGAGTGTTATATCATCATTAAACGTTAAGACATTTAATTAAACCAATACCAGTAACAACTAATTCAAACATGTTAACAAAGCAACAAACTAATCTGTCATCTTAATTGAAATCGATACCTAGATAACAATACTTTAAGTCACAAAAGCCTCCATCTAGCTATTCTTCAGCAGTCATACCGCACTGAAGTCTGCCAGCAGCAACAACCAACAATTTTAATGTAATTGGATGAACAGAAAGAATGCCGGAGCTAAACATCGCATGCCACGGAATAGAAAAGAGTGAATGATTGAAAGAATGACCCGATACAATCCAGTGTTAAATCTCGCGGATCGATATCTATTCCACCATGTAAAACTCTCGTATCTGATGTCGCCCGATTTAAGTTGGAGTGGGAAGGAGGTAGTTTGACAAAATAACCTTGCTCGGAATCGTTGGATCTCGGTGATAGACAGATAAATAGAGCTGGGAAACGCGAAGAGGGAAGAACTACTTTTTTTTTAAAGGCAAGGATTGAATGAGCGAAGGTTCTAGGTTTTTCTATAAGAGTATGGAAAGTTATAGAAACTGACCATTGCTATTATACACATCATAGATACTTTAATGAGTCTTAGAAATTGTTAACTTTGTGAATCAGTGTGTCTGTAGTGACCAGTAATACAGGGCTTTTTAACCGTTGTCTACGAACCCCTTGGGAGGTCTGTGAATGGATTCTACTGGGGTCCGTGATCATAACTTAAAATTTTGAATTATTTTAAAAATGTAACATTTTAAATTATCCGGTTAAATACATTCTTTTTCTAAGCGTGAGGTCTGCAGCCTTCACCGGACAGTCAACGGGATCCATTGCAAAAAAAAAAGTTAAGAAGCCCTCACTGAGAAGTTCAGCACTAACAGTAGCAAATATTAATCTGTATATACAATTATTGTCAGTTAGTGTGAAGGTTAAACTTAGAAAAATGATATCCATAGTATATTATTTACAGAGTCCGCAACAATCTTATTATTTACCTATGTCTGATAAATGTTGAACCTTTTAACTGATGAGTGTAACTGTGTCAACAATAAAATGACTGCCGAACATCTACTTCAAAGGTCTCCAACATACAAAGAACAGATAAAGCGCATATGGCCATCACCAGTACCATTCCGGGAAAAACTCAACGAAGATACCAACAACCTCACGATGACCACTGCTTGAACATAATTCCGCGTCTGAAAGTGAACGAAGAAGAACCTTTTAACTGTTTTCTAGCACTGGTTTATGGTTTAGTTAGCTCATTATTATTTCTGTCGATAGAAGTCTAACCATCTGTTATCGTTTCCTAGTATCGGGAGATGGTCTGTCTCAATGTTTATTAATGTAGATGTCCAGCCATCGCATTGTTTGCTAATGTCAGTGGATGATCTTATTATCTTGTTGTTTATGCATGGAGGCATATCTGGAGTCATCCTTAAATGACCACCAGCTAAGCACAGTGTTATAGTTTAGATATGTGGAAGTGAACTTTTGTTTGTCAGGCTAACTATGCCCTCACTGACTTTTGAAATCATCTGTAGTGAAATTGACAGAGATACAACGGTAAAATTCCTCCAAGGATAACATTTAAGGATAAAAACATAATGCGTAGGCTGCTGATGTACATGATCGCCTAGACCGCGGGTCATCATCCCCATAAAATTGACTTGCTAGACCGGAGGGGAACGGAGTATCAAAAGGGAAAAAAATATGACTGGAAAGGCTAAAGAGACGCAATTGGGGGGGGGGGGGGGGGGGGGGGGGGGGGGGGGAATGGATGAAAGTAAAAAAAAAATTCAAGTCCCCCAAATTGACACGAGGTACGGAATTGGACGTTTTGCGATACCAAGCGCTTGATTTGAATTTGAGCGGAAGAACGCAGATGTCTGAAAAAAATAACAAAAATTAAAAAGTAAATTTTTCTTAATATTAATGTTAGGAATATAAAAATTAGCTGGCCAGATGGCCTATTCTGAGCAGTGAACGAATATGGTTTTAATTTTACAGACGGATAGATAGTATTGAAAATAATGACAAAAGACAGTGTAGTTTACATCAGCCACAGACTGCATTGAATCTAACATATCGTTATTTGCACACAAAAACACGACCTTGGACACAGATGTTCAAATTTACTTGGCATAGAAGTGAAGGGACATTGGTGGTAGCTGTGTCTAAATATAACTTTTTACAACAAAAAATTTGAAGGGGAGAGAACGGTTGGGTCAAAAATCGAGCACAATTTTGTAGAAACACAAGTAGAGACGGACAGACTAACAGATAACCATCCATACGTGACTGAAGCTTGACTGAAATGACTTTAGTGAGGAAATTTGAAATTAAAAATAAAACCTCGGCAGTGATTGGCCACAGACAATCATATCATTAGCGCTCAGAGCGCATTTTGGGGTCATTCTTCAATAATTGTTCAGTGTTAGACACAGATTTTAAAAGTGTGGTGTTTTCCCATATGAAAGACAGTGAGTTAAATTTAGGGACGCCATCCTATAGCCAGCAGCTCAGCTGAGTTTTGCTAGCACTTCTGTGTTAATTATTCATAATCTGGTAAGATTGAAATTATTTCTTTATATATTTTGAATATTGTTTCATGTTCGAGTGATTTGATACTGCCATATCATAATCTAGCCTTACAAACAAGTAGGGATTTTGCTCTAGACCCCCCGCCCAAGTCAGGGTCTAGGGACTAACAACGTACCTAAACACCAGCAAGGATTATGCAGGACCGATCAAGAGTTGAGAATAAGGAAACATATTACCTATCCTCTTTTAGGGTAGAAAACTAATAATTATTTTTCAGAATCTATAGTCTGGGAGGATCTATCGGATGTAAACCCACCATGGTAACTGTGCTGTTTGGTCAGAGAGATCTGACCTGTCTGTATAATGTGGTTGTTGTGTCAGTGTGGTGTCCAGACGTGGGTAGAGAATAGATTTTGACACATGGCCCATACTTTGATTGCAGAGCTGCGAGTTTCTGTCGTCCACGAAGAAGTATCTATTCGGGTGGTGATTTACACAAGTGTATCTGTGCAGTCCTTGTGACAGAGACCACCATTAGTGCCCGCCAGCACGGAGAGGTGGGACCGCCTGATTTCAGCACCAGAGCTACAAATACCAGATGAGTGAGCCTCTGGTCTGCTGGATATTCACCAACCCCATTTAGTTGCAGATACCCCATAAAAATTCCCACCATTTTCTGGACACTATGTAGTCAATATAGACAGGTGTGATGAGACCACCCCAACAGCACAGACAATAAATATCCTCCTTAGTAGCTGACTACCAGAACATTTTAATAAAACTAACTATTCTAGTACTTAAATATGTTCACTTTTGCATTTATTATGTAAAATTCCATGCATAATTTTTATAAATTTTAAATCCTTCTTTTTAATACAAGTTCTGGTCAAAATAAAACTTGATCCAGAACAAATAAATGTAATATAATTATATCAAAAACTTTACACACGTGAGTTAGTTCAGTGTATTGTAACACTTGTTAATCTTATTAGTCTTGTTAAATATCTATGGGTATATTTATAACTATCACACCACAGTACACATCATAACCCTAGACACTTTACGCAGCTACATTCATTAAAAAAAAAAAAAAAAAATTAAGTGTGAGGTCGTAGTGGTAGCAAGAAAGGCCTTCTGACAATTCTCAATTACATTTTATCTCAGGAGCCTTCACAGCTGGCCTCATACAATTTACATGTAGTACCATCATCATCATACAAAACCATCAATACCACTACATATATTGGGGGCTCGTCCGGGATAATTAGCCCAACAGTAATATTAAGATCTCCTGGTGGGAGAAATAAAAGTAGGGAAATAAATTGTAAAATTTCCTTTAAAATTAAAAGTGTCCCTGCAGATAAAAGTTGGTGAATCTTCACAGCCAGTAATAATTAATTAGTTAACTGGTTAGTTAGAATTAGTTAGATTATAGTCATAGGAAGTACTTAGTATATTTACTGGTTAGAGATTTAGCTTATATATTATTATATTGTCTAAAAAGTATGGCTGAGCTAGCAAAGTTTAGATCAGCTGCTGTGCTCACTGCGAAGGAGATGGGGATGGATGGTCAAATTTTAATTCAATACGTAACGACTGAATGTGATAAATATATTGAAAGGGAAGATAGAAAGGTAGCTGAAGAGAAGAGGTTACAAATTGAGGCTGATAGAGAAATTAAGAGGCTGCAGATTGAGGCAGAAGAAAAACGACAGCAAAGGGAGGCAGAAGAAAAACGACAGCAAAGGGAGGCAGAAGATAAAAAGGCCGAAAGGGAGGCAGAAGATAAAAAGGCCGAAAGGGAGGCAGAAGATAAAAAGGCCGAAAGGGAGGCAGAGGTGGTTGACTGCCGAAAGGGAGGCTGAAGATAGAAGGTTGCAGAGGGAGCACGAATTACGACTAAGGGAGCTGGAATTACAAGGCCCGGCCCCTGAAAATGGTGCCAGCCCTTTTGCCTCAGATGCTACGCCCAGTATGGGAGCCTCAAACTCAGCTATGGGGTTTCATTTAGACCATTTTGTTGAGAAAGACGATGACATAGAGGGGTACCTGGGACGTTTTGAGTTATTAGCTACTACATATGGGTTAGAGAGAGAGAGGTGGAGTTTAAAGCTATCACAGGGATTGAGGGGTGCTTCTTATGAAGTATTTGCCAAAATGAACAGGGAAGACCAAGACAATTATGACATGTTAAAGCAGGCTTTGTTATTAAGGTACGAGAAGAATGGTGAATTTTATCGTAAGAGATTTAGAAATGCCAAACTGTTGTCTGGGGAGACATACCACCAATTCTCTGCCAGACTAGAAACCTATTTGGAGAAATGGACGGCTCTGGGGAAGACCCAAGATCTTAAAGAAATGATCATGATTGAGCAATTGAGAGAGTCCATGGCTCCAGACATGAGAAAATTTCTCATGGAACAAGGTGCAGAGAAGTTGGGGGAAATTTTAAATGTTGCTGAGAGGTATCAGGCAGCCCAGGCAGAGGTAAGTGGTGCTAAGAAGAAGCACATAGACAATTTTAAAGCTCCACAGCAATTTAATAAATTTGATAATAGAGAGCAGGGAAATAAAGGTAGGACAAATTTTGAGCGGCCAAGAAATGACTATCGCGACAGAAACTCACAGTTCAATGACCAAAAGTTCAATGAAAGAAAACCGTTGAACCAAGGAAAAAGATGGTGTAAATGGTGCAAGAAGGATAACCATAACACCGAATTTTGTAGAAGGAAACCTTCAAACATTGCTGCAATGAAGTCGGGGACGCAAAGATTAAAGGTTAATCCTAAGGGACAACAGGAACCTTATCACCCCCCAGTTTGTGAGGATGTTATTTGTAATGGGGTCACCATAAGGTGCCTTTATGATACAGGTTTGGATTATGATTCAGTTGTGAAGTCTAGCCTAGTGGACCCAAGTCAGTATACCACAGAAACAGTGGAAATACAAGGGGCGACTAAGGACATACCACTCATGACACTTCCCATCGCAAGGATAACGGTGAAAACTCGCTATGTGGAAGGAGAAATCAGAGCAGCAGTGATAGATGAACCAATCTACCCTCTGATATTTGGGTGTAGATACGTCTTCTTGGGGAATCCCGAGAAACCTGTGATCATGGCGACAGTGCAGACCAGGTCACAGAAGAAGGAGGAAGAAGGTGAACCTAAAAACGCTCATCCAGAGGAGATGAGGAAGGCGCAGGCTGAGGATAGGACACTCCAGCCCTGTTTTAAAAAATTACCCAAATGCCACACACCTCCGAGCAAGGGGGAATATTTCATGAAGAACAAACTCTTATACAGGAAGGCCGGAACTGGAACAAATGGTCACAACCAGCTGGTTCTTCCCATTGCATATAGAGAGAAAGTGATGGAACTCGGACATGCAATCCCCTTCAGTGGTCACATGGGGATCAGCGCCACAGGACAGCGTATAGCTTGTCATTACTTCTGGCCAGGGATAACGGAGGATATAAAAAGATATGTCAAATCCTGCCCAGAATGTCAAAGGGTAGCTCCAAAGCACTGGACTGCCCCTGCAACTCTAGGGGAAATGCCCATAGTGGGAACACCTTTTGAGAGGGTTGCAGTGGATATTGTAGGACCTCTCACTCGGACCAAGAGGAGGAACAGTTACATCCTTACTCTGGTGGACACTTGTTCTATGTGGGGAGAGGCGGTAGCCCTGCCATCAATTGATTCAAAACATGTAGCAGAGGCACTACTTACAATATTTACCCGATTAGGATTCCCGCATCAAATCTTGACGGATAATGGTTCTCAGTTCAAGGGGAAACTAACGGAAGAAGTTTTTAAGCTATTTCAAGCCAGGCACTTTCATTGTAGTCCGTACCATCCACAAGGGAACGGCCAGGTAGAGAGGTTCAATGGGACTCTCATTTCTATCCTGAGAAAGCTGGCACACGAAAAACCGGATCTGTGGGATCAATTCCTGCCCGCCGCATTGTTTGCGTACCGGGAGGTACCACATAATTCAACCGGGATGGCTCCCGCAACTCTGCTATTTGGGAGGCCAATAAAAGGTCCATTAGAGGCCCTATTAAGGACCTGGACAGATGAGAAGGCGGAAGAGACTGTTACCTCATCTTATCAATATGTGAACGAACTGACCACTCGTTTGAAAGCTGGATGGAAACTGGCAAATGATAATTTGAAACAAGCCAGGAAGAAACATGCAGCATATTTTAATAGGAAGGCAAAGGACAGGGAACTGGCAGTCGGAGAGAAGGTGCTGCTTCTACTACCGGGAAGCCAGAATAAATTACAAATTGGTTGGCAAGGTCCATATACGGTTCTAGAGAAGGTGTCTAGAACAAACTATAAAATTGACAAAAAGGGGAAGGAAAAAGTTTATCATGTAAACCTGTTAAAGAAGTATCTGGACAGACCACTCCAGGAAAGCACCCCCTTATTGACCTTGGCTATTGCAACCCAGATGCAAAAAGAACCACTCACCTCACATGAATACCCATTACATCCTTGTGAAACAGCAGCACAGGTAAAAGTCAGTAAGCACCTGACTAAAAACCAGAGGGAGAGAGTTCAACAAGTTCTGGAGGAACATACAGATGTATTAACAGATAAACCAGGCCATACAAATTTGCTACAGTATGACATGAAACTGGTAGACTCAAACCCAATCTGTATGAGAGCCTATTCTATTCCGTTCGCGAAGGAGAAGGCATTAAAGGAAGAAATAGATTATTTATTGAAGGAGGGGATTATTTCGCACAGTGAATCATCTTTTAGTTCTAGTGTCGTTTTGTTGAGGAAACCGTCTGGGGAACACAGACTGTGCATAGATTACAGGAAACTGAATGCTGTCACAGAAGGACAAGTGGATCCATTACCAGACACAAAACAGCTATTTGCCAGACTGAACAAGGCAAAATACTTTTCAAAGGTGGATCTTAGTAAAGGCTATTACCAGATCCCAGTGAAGCCTGAAGTGAGACCTTATTTGGCTTTTAGCACTTCGGATGGACATTATGAATTCAATATGCTACCATTCGGACTGAAAAATGCTCCGAGTGTGTTTTCAAGGATGATGCGAAAATTGTTGGACCCCCTGAATAACCCATGTATCACAAATTTCATGGATGATATTCTCGTCGCCACCGAGACATTTGAAGAACACATTGAAGCTCTGGAGATGTTGTTTGATAGACTTCGGGAGGCGAACTTAACTGCTAGGCCAACAAAATGTTGTATTGGATGCAAAGAGTTGGAATTCTTGGGACACACTGTATATCAGGGTAATATGACCCCTGATCCTAAGAACTTGGAAAAACTGCAGAGAGCACCTAGGCCGCAAACCAAAAAGGACGTGCGATCATTCGTGTCGTTATGCGGATTTTATCAGAAATACATCAAAAATTTTAACGCCATTTGTGCTCCTCTGACTGATCTGACTCGCAAGGGACTTCCCGATAAAATTATTTGGACTGCACAATGTGAATTAGCGTTCCAAGAGTTAAAGGAAAAACTCACTAGCAAGCCTATTCTCAAACTGCCTGATTTGACACAGGACTTTGTCTTAAGAACCGATGCAAGTAATGTAGGACTTGGAGGGGCTTTGTTGCAAAGATCATCTTCACCTGATGGGGAACTTAAACCAGTCGCTTATGCAAGCCGCAAATTGAATAAGGCGGAACAAGGATACTCCACAAGCGAAAAAGAATGTTTAGCATTAATCTGGGCAATAAAGAAGTTTCAAATCTATCTGTATGGTAGGACATTTGTGGTGGAGACGGATCATCAGCCTCTCGTGTTCTTGTCTCAGGCTAAGCATGAAAACGCAAGATTGCTGAGGTGGTCTTTATTGCTTCAACCTTATCAGTTTAGTATCCAATATATCCCAGGCAAATTGAATGTCGGTGCAGATTTCCTCAGTCGGCACCCCTGTGATCAAAATTAGAGTAATGGCAGACGTGAGGAGTAATTTTACCTATGTGTATCGCTGGTTTTGGAACTTGCCATAGGCATGTTTTCAGGTGGGGAGATGTGTAGTGAAATTGACAGAGATACAACGGTAAAATTCCTCCAAGGATAACATTTAAGGATAAAAACATAATGCGTAGGCTGCTGATGTACATGATCGCCTAGACCGCGGGTCATCATCCCCATAAAATTGACTTGCTAGACCGGAGGGGAACGGAGTATCAAAAGGGAAAAAAAAATATGACTGGAAAGGCTAAAGAGACGCAATTGGGGGAGGGGGGGGGGGGGGGGGGGGGGGAAGGGGGGGGTGGGGGGGGGGGGGGGGGGGGGGGGGGGGGGGGGAAAATGGATGAAAGTAAAAAATTCAAGTCCCCCAAATTGACACGAGGTACGGAATTGGACGTTTTGCGATACCAAGCGCTTGATTTGAATTTGAGCGGAAGAACGCAGATGTCTGAAAAAAATTACAAAAATTAAAAAGTAAATTTTTCTTAATATTAATGTTAGGAATATAAAAATTAGCTGGCCAGATGGCCTATTCTGAGCAGTGAACGAATATGGTTTTAATTTTACAGACGGATAGATAGTATTGAAAATAATGACAAAAGACAGTGTAGTTTACATCAGCCACAGACTGCATTGAATCTAACATATCGTTATTTGCACACAAAAACACGACCTTGGACACAGATGTTCAAATTTACTTGGCATAGAAGTGAAGGGACATTGGTGGTAGCTGTGTCTAAATATAACTTTTTACAACAAAAATTTGAAGGGGAGAGAACGGTTGGGTCAAAAATCGAGCACAATTTTGTAGAAACACAAGTAGAGACGGACAGACTAACAGATAACCATCCATACTTGACTGAAGCATGACTGAAATGACTTTAGTGTAGAAATTTGAAATTTAAAGTACAACTAGGCAGTGATTGGCCACAGACAATCATATCATTAGCGCTCAGACGCGAAAGTGGGGTCATTCTTCAATAATTGTTCAGTGTTAGACACAGATTTTAAAGTGTGGTGTTTTCCCATATGAAAGACAGTGAGTTAAATTTAGGGACGCCATCCTATAGCCAGCAGCTCAGCTGAGTTTTGCTAGCACTTCTGTGTTAATTATTCATAATCTGGTAAGATTGAAATTATTTCTTTATATATTTTGAATATTGTTTCATGTTCGAGTGATTTGATACTGCCATATCATAATCTAGCCTTACAAACAAGTAGGGATTTTGCTCTAGACCCCCCGCCCAAGTCAGGGTCTAGGGACTAACAATGTACCTAAACACCAGCAAGGATTATGCAGGACCGATCAAGAGTTGAGAATAAGGAAACATATTACCTATCCTCTTTTAGGGTAGAAAACTAATAATTATTTTTCAGAATCTATAGTCGGGAGGATCTATCGGATGTAAACCCACCATGGTAACTGTGCTGTTTGGTCAGAGAGATCTGACCTGTCTGTATAATGTGGTTGTTGTGTCAGTGTGGTGTCCAGACGTGGGTAGAGAATAGATTTTGACACATGGCCCATACTTTGATTGCAGAGCTGCGAGTTTCTGTCGTCCACGAAGAAGTATCTATTCGGGTGGTGATTTACACAAGTGTATCTGTGCAGTCCTTGTGACAGAGACCACCATTAGTGCCCGCCAGCACGGAGAGGTGGGACCGCCTGATTTCAGCACCAGAGCTACAAATACCAGATGAGTGAGCCTCTGGTCTGCTGGATATTCACCAACCCCATTTAGTTGCAGATACCCCATAAAAAAATTCCCACCATTTTCTGGACACTATGTAGTCAATATAGACAGGTGTGATGAGACCACCCCAACAGCACAGACAATAAATATCCTCCTTAGTAGCTGACTACCAGAACATTTTAATAAAACTAACTATTCTAGTACTTAAATATGTTCACTTTTGCATTTATTATGTAACATTCCATGCATAATTTTTATAAATTTTAAATCCTTCTTTTAAAACAAGTTCTGGTCAAAATAAAACTTGATCCAGAACAAATAAATGTAATATAATTATATCAAAAACTTTACACACGTGAGTTAGTTCAGTGTATTGTAACACTTGTTAATCTTATTAGTCTTGTTAAATATCTATGGGTATATTTATAACTATCACACCACAGTACACATCATAACCCTAGACACTTTACGCAGCTACATTCATAAAAAAAAAAATTAAGTGTGAGGTCGTAGTGGTAGCAAGAAAGGCCTTCTGACAATTCTCAATTACATTTTATCTCAGGAGCCTTCACAGCTGGCCTCATACAATTTACATGTAGTACCATCATCATCATACAAAACCATCAATACCACTACATCATCCACACACTTCCAGGGATTCCTCCTGTGGTGAAACATGTTGAGAACTGAGCATTGGGCACTAAGCTTGGAGGAGTCACTTGAGCCCGGACGTAACTCTGTCTTCTACCTGGTTGGCTGCAGGCAGGGGGATCTCACTGTGGCCCCGTTATAGGCGAAAAAAAAGGGGGAGGGGGGGGGGGGGGGGTGAGAAGTGGCTCTGTGTAGGGCGTGACCATTCCTTGGGAGAGCCCTAAACCAGAACACGGTATTTTAGCTCTGCACAGTTGGAGAGCCCCCTTGGATGGCGGGGAATGGACAGTATGCCATGCGCCTCTTCCTCCTCGTTTGGGACCAGATGCGATCATCTTTTTTAATGCAAGCCAAGCTGGAGAAACTGGAGCTCATGACTGCAGCTCAACACATTTCGGAATGGCAGAAAAGCCACAGAAAAAGCCTAGATCTACAGTGTAGATAATACCAAGGAGTCTTCAACTTGGTATTGGCTGCTAAAGAGCAAGAAGTTCAGCAGACCTAGTTTAAACAACAGCAACAACATCTCGTTGTTTAATGACGTAACTGAATGGTCAAACCATATAACTGTTTACTCCTGTTGCTGAATGATCTAACAATCTGATTGTTATCTTATGTCGCTGGGTGGTTTAACTATTTTCTTTTGTGCCGGAAGCTTGCATCAAGCATGCTCATGCTCCTGCAGCAGTGGTTTTACATGATGAGGTTGCGTGCCCCATGCACAATCTCACATTAGTCGTGTTGTATGATATGCCTGATATGGAGAGCAACAAAAACAACAACCAAAAAGCTACAGACTTTTATAAACGGGTGCTTGCGTAGAATAGAAGGACTGCAATAGTATGACAAAATCACAAATCTGGAATTGATGACAAGAACCAGACAAGTGCCAGTGGAACAAGAGCTGAGAAGAAGACGCTGGCGATGGATAGGACACACATTGAGGAAACCTGTTGATAGCATTACAAGGCAGTCCTTGTTCTGGAATCCACAGGGAAATAGAAGCAGAGGTAGACCAAAATATACATGGAGAAGAGAACTGGATGCAGAGGTGAAAATGATGAGGGACACATGGAAAGAACTTGAGCGGATGGCACGGGACAGGAGGACTTGGCATGTGTTTATTGAAGGCCTATGCTCCTCTGGGAGCTAAAGGGTATTGATTGATGATATGCCTGAGGTTTCAGTAGTCCTATTCTTTCAAAGTGTCTTCAGAGACCCACGGGAACTGGACGGGGCTCTAACTATCTCACTGTTTTTTAATGTTGATAAATGTGTAACCATCTCTTCGTTTACTTCTGTTCGTATACATTATGATCCAACAATCTTATTGTTTACTGATATACAGAGATATCATTTATCTGATTGTTAACTTCTATCGCTGGATGGTCTAACCATCTCTTCGTTTACTTCTGTCCGTATACATTATGATCCAACAATCTTATTGTTTACTGATATACAGAGATATCATTTATCCCATTGTTAACTTCTGTCGCTGGATGGTCTAACCATCTCTTCGTTTACTTCTGTCCGTATACAATATGATCCAACAATCTTATTGTTTACTGATATACAGAGATATCATTTATCCCATTGTTAACTTCTGTCGCTGGATGGTCTAACTATCTCATTGTTTACTTATGTCGCTGGAAGATCTGTCTTATGTGTAAAGATGTACACCTATCTCATTGTTGAGCTATGTCGATTGAAGGTTTCTGGACATTGTTTATTGCAACATTTATAGTCTAACTACCTCACTGTTGACTGACGACACAGAATAGTTTAACAATTATGTTATGACTGATGTCCGTTGATGGCCCCATTACACCAATGTTTACTAAAGTATATAAGTAACTAAATATAGGTAATTAACAGGCACTCTTTGGGCATACAGGAGGACAACAGAAAAGAAATATAAGTGATAGGCTTACCGGGAATCGAACCAAGGACCATCCAAACGGCATGAAGTATATAGTTTAACCCTTTGGACACTGGTGGACGGTCTAACTATATCACTGTTTACTAATGGATGTTGATGACTAACCAACTTATTTTTTACTGTTACAGGCGGATGGTCTAATCAACAAATTGTTACCTGATGCAGGTGGATAGCCCGATTATTTCAATGGTAACTGATACAAGCGAATAGTCCAATTATATTATAATTTACTGATGTCGTCGGATTATCTCAATGGATAATCTAACTATTTTATCGTTTATTGATGTCGCTAGATGATCTAATTATTCTTTTGTTTATTGATATCGTTGGGTGATCTAACTGTTTCAATTTACACTGATATCAATAGATGATGTAACTATATCACAGTTTATTGATGTCTCAAACAATTTTAAAGCTGAGGCAGCTCTACGGCAACAGCTGCAATTACCATCACGAAAAACAAGGATTCTGCTAGAGAAAGATAATGTTCCTCACAGTCATCACTGCTATAACAATAAAAACAACGAATTAGATAGCCTGACAAAAGCACTAACGGGAAGCAGCTAAAATTCAAAACAGTTAAAGTACAGTGGTTCCCTGTCCACTACAAGATATATGGACATGAACGAACGAACGAACGAACTTTATTTTCGAAGAAGACAGGTAGACTTGCCAAAGAAGGAGAAAGTAAAATCCAAACTGACGATAGGGTGACTTAAGAAGAGATGAAAGCAAAAAATCAAAAATAGCTTTAGAGAAAAATGACAAAAGGAACACCCAGATACTGCAGAACCATACTAAACACTCTCATGGAGAGATCAATTAATAATTTCGGACTAAGAACCGGCTATTGTAGACTCAAATATCGAAGATTACGGCACGAACTCTTCATACACGGGCAAGGACAGCGGTAGACCATACACAATCTCACGAATATACGTCGTGGTGTATATTTTCTCAAAGTTCCGTTAAACTATGCGCCTCTGTCTTTCAACCCACTTGTTCACCAGTACTTGCTCAGTGAAAGATATACGAGAAAACCACGGGGGAACATTAAACATCGAGTCTGCAAGAAGTAGGCAAATGAGCCAAAAAAAAAAAAAAAAAAAATTGTGAATAAACTATGATGAAACACGTTAATGGCAACACACGATGTCAGCAGGCAGAAAAACACGTTATTTTACAGATACAAGGACAGAAATACATATTAGATTGCACAGATCATAGATAGACAGACATCTAGGTAGACAGAAATCCAGATAGGCAGACAGAGAGAGACAGGCATCAAAATAGACAGACAGAAAGAGAGACAGCCATCTAGGTAGGCAGATATCCAGGTAGACAGACATCTAGGTAGACAGACAGAGAGAGAGACATATATCTACGAAGGCAGACATCTAGGTAGACAGCCATCTAGGTAAACAGACAGAGAGAGACAGACGTCTAAGTAGACAGACATCTAAGTAGACAGAGACAGACAGGCATCTAGGTAGACAGACACCTAGGTAGACAGACATCTCGGTAGACAGACATAGAGAGGGACAGACAGACATCCCGGTAGACAGACAGTCAGATGGAGAGAAGGCACAGCTAAGGCATGCATTTAGGTAGACAGACAGACATACAGACGCACATAAAGACAGACATCTAGTTAGACAGACATCAAGGTAGACAGACACAGAGACATACAGACATCCGGGTAGACAGACAGACAGATAGAGAGACAGACATACAAACAAACAGATAGGTAGAAAAGCAGACAACTAGACAGACAGACATACAGACAACATACAGACAGACAGGCAAACAGACATACAAGCAAGCAAGCAGAGTGCCAGATAGATAGATAGATAGATAGATAGATAGATAGATAGATAGATAGATAGATAGATAGATAGATAGATAGTGCCACGGATTGCCTCCCGCTGCTTTGCAGTAGTGGTCCACTTATGGCCAAAACGCAAGCGTATCTAAAGTAGGTCTATCTTCGCGCAAGATTACTCTTGGCAGAGATGTAGATAGAAGGTGAATGACGCTTCTACCTTAGGGGAACATTCACAAGATATTCCCAGAAGTCAAGAACAAAAGCTGCTTAGGGTTGAACAATTTGTTAACTTATTATCTGGTCCGTCGCCTTTTGTGAAGGGTTTAAGCAATAGGTCTGGCCCGTTAACCCCCCCCCCCCCCTTCCACCCCCCCTTTGGTGTAATACAACGAATGCCCTCTTATACGTAATGGCTCTCTCTCTCTCTCTCTCTCTCTCTCTCTGTAATTATTAAATAGTCTTGCTCATACGTTTGCTTTCATACTTCTAATGACTGAATAAACAATTATTTGTTTAGTTTAAAATAACATACAACAAATTTAATAGTCAATTAGTTCAACAAGTTAAAATAAGGTTAAATGGGGGTGAAAGGTAAATTAAATTTTTCCAGAGGTTGGATCGGGGCGCAATCCATTTCCGTGTTTTGCTGTTGCCTGTTACAAAAAAAAAAACGTAACTCCAGATGAGTCCTTCAGCTGTGGTTCATCATTTCTGTGATGACGGAAGCCTTCTCCACACTCTCTTTCACTGTAGGTGGTTGCGGTGAATGCTTTTCCCTCACAATAGCGGCGTGAATACCACAAATCGTCTGATGGCTTGTAACCACGAACTTTAGACAAATAGAGAGAAACAAATGCCTGCTAAGTACATTTGTTCGACGCAAACTAACAGGCCCATTGTCATGCGCTCCATCCACCAATGTAAACCTCACAGAAGAATTAAATTCCTGAGCACACAGTGTAACTCTGGGAATATGATGAAAATTCACTAATATCCTTCCGGGTGTTAATGTCGTGGTTGAGTTTGAGTGTAGAGTATTTGTCGAGTTGGACAATAGTAGTGAAATCGACAAGGGATAGTGGACTGACAGAGTTATAGATTACACACACAGAAAGGTGTAAATAGGAGATGGACTTGAGACAACCTGGAAGAAGATTTATCAAAATGATCTCTCTCTCCAAGCCTCAACTCACTTATGTCTGTCTAAGCACCTCCTGCTCTCACTCTTTTCTCTTATCATACATAGAGATTATAGTAAAGAGCTAAAAACAAGTTACTTATGGATGGAAAGGTCGTGAACAGCGTATTAATAAAGGTGTAAACTTTATTAAATGAAGAAAAACATGAAAATAATGCATATCATCACAACAACATAAAATTACATCAATAATCAAATAATCATCAATAGTCATCAATAATCATATACACCAACAACCACACACAGATCACCATTCATAAAACCTGTAGAACACAGAGAGATAAATAAATCGAGTGTCAGTCCGTCCGTTTTCGGGGACCATATGAAATAGCTCCAGTAAGTGGTTTTTTCGTACATATCCTCCATGGGTGATGGAATTAACCTGAATAAAATCACTGTATAGGCGCTATCATTGGTGATTCCTCCCTAATTGCGCGAGGTAGTCTGGAAGACTCTATTTATCTCCTGCTGATCGAATAAACAAACTGAGCGACAGCCTGTCCGCGGTCGTGGGACCAAAAGCTAGCTCCAGAAAGTGTATTGCTTGTAGATCCTTCGTGAGGGACTAGCCTACAAAACTTTCCTTGTTGGTGCTAAACGTTGGTGACCTCTAATGGCGTGAGGGGGGCTGGAACTCTGTCTATCTTTCTTGCTGGCCAAATAACCGAACTGAGCGACAGCCTGTCCGCGGTCGTGGGACCAAATGCTAGCTCCAGAAAGTGTATTACTTGTAGATCCTTCGTGAGGGACTAGCCTACAAAACTTTCTTTGTTGGTGCTAAACGTTGGTGACCTCTAATGGCGTGAGGGGGGCTGGAACTCTGTCCATAGATGGCTGCTCATACGTGCGAAGTTCTACATAGACCCAGAAATACACCAGACGAAGTTACTTGAGGACAAGGCAGTCCCTAGCGCTCTTATCCGGCGCTTTTGACCTTTCGTACTAGGCAGTAAATCCTGGTTGGGCTTGCTTGACCGTGGCTTGGCTGAGTGCCCCGTTTAGGCACACAAAGGCTTGGTGCTATCATATTCTGCTATAGACATGCTGGGCGGTTTTGGATATTCTGGAAGCCGCAATGCTCTGACTGGTAATCCAATAGGCGAGTAGAGAACTACTACTGCATTCGATGTTTCTAGATTTAGCGTTGGCTCGTTGCATTGCGTGAGCTTAACTTGGCGTTGACAAAAAGGTTTAGGTTCAGGAATGGGGTTTGACGACTCGTGATGCTAGATGTACTCAGAATCCCTCTAGAACGAAGAGAATGTGACATTCTTCGCCTGACTGGAGACTTGACTCTAGCAATTCGGTATCCCTGAAACTGAGACCCAAAAAGAGACACCCTTTTACATCAAGCAAATAATAAATCACACTAACTTTATACAGAAAGTTTCGCTCCACTATGGGATCAAATTTATTGTAGTTATTGCTATGATAGTTTAGGGCTGTCTTTAACCATGTCTCCTGTTCCTTAAAAATTTCAATTATCAACACGCGCCCGCATAGGCTTAATATCTTTTGCACACCCAGGTACCTGTCAGGAACTGTTCTGACAGCAACAATCTACTCCTCTTCTCCCAATCTCAGCATACAGGAAACCTAACCTGTAGTTACAGTTAAATGAATATGCTTATTCATCTTACAACATTAAATGAATTTACATAAACAGATTACAGCATTTGACATTACACAAATAAATCATATGTCCCTTTGGGGAAATATATTAATATTCCACAAAATGAGTACAAAGAAAATGCAATGTTCTTGCTATAATAATACAGTTGTGGCTGAGTCATAAGGTAAAATGTTTTCTATGGCTGGTGGCTGCTCTTGTGAAAGTTATGGCTAGAGTCTAGCTACACAAGTAAGCATAAAATGATTCTCCCCAGCCACTAAAAATATCTATCCACAAGGAATAAGCGACTATCTTCTATAATTCAGTGTTTAAGTGAATAATCCACCTCTGACGTTATCTTACAGAAATGACAGTTAATGCCTATTCTTAACCCATGATAAGCATCTGTGGACTGATTCTACGCCTATTATCTGTTATTGTAAGTTTAACATTTAACCCATGATAAACCGTAACAGTTTAAGCACCCTTACTAGGCCGTAGACAGCGCTACCTTATCACTGAACTAAATTACTAGAAGTCCTCAGAAATGAATTCACTTTCCTAACAGATATATAAAAGCTAACATGAATATATCATATTATAATTATAAGATATGTCAACTCACCCCGAAAATGACTAGAGAAAGGCCTTAACATTTTAGTTCTGTTAAAGTCTGCCTAATTCTCATGATGGTCCATCTCGGGCCAGGAATCTTCTACGAGTGTGTTTGATGTAGTAAAATTTCAAATCTTATAGCTTACAAACCATTCTACCCTTGACACCTGCCTAGCCTGATTCTACAGATGTATCGGCGTAATGCGTAATACCGGGTAAGACAAAGGTTTCAGAAGCAACAACTTTGCGAAAATTCCCCCAGAGAGACAATCATAATATTATGTGCTCTTTGCTCATCTAAGGGCAAACAACCCACAAACTGACCGCGATTGTTATCTCCCCCTGAAACAGATCAAACTCGTTACCCAGGCCTCAAAGGGTACTAGCCGCTTGTGATCAAACGTTTTAAAGCGACCAGAGAAATTCCCCTGTTCGGACCACAGAGGGTACCCGCCGCTAACGAACCGTTTCTTTCACAGAAACTGTCTTTGGCTCGTTCTAACACTTTAAGCGTAACAGACGTTCTTCTGATCAGGCCAGGTGTGCTGACGTAACATTATCGTTCGCTGACCGCTGCAGGCTCGAACGTAAACAACCTCGGGTGGGGTTTGAGAAGGAGAAAACAATTGGGCCACACAGGTAGCAAACAAAATGTCTAGGAAAACAGAACATTAAAGAGTAATAACATTGAGACGAGATGGAAAAATAAATTAAGTCACTGTCTACGTGACAGTTAACTACGAAATTGCGTCAGGAGTGCGTGAATAATGTTTTGCCTGAATTACAATTAAAAAAGGTACATAAATCTCACAAGATAATATGTTACACCTTAGGCACATGTGATGTAATCATCACGCATTACTCATCTCTTCTCCCGTCGGAATCTGGGGTCGCTCTGCTGTCGGGTTTCCCGCATGACTAGTCAGAAACAATCACGAGCTCTTGCAGTAGTGGTTCATCCATATACTATTTTCATATGTTGAGGTTGCCAGCCTTGTATATAACCACTTAGCAAGAAACCTGTAGAATTTACATTAGTAAATAAATTGTTTACACTTACCCCAAAATTTTGAGAATACACAATCCCCTTGCACAGATTTAGACTGGACACAGCTCTGTATTAGAAGCTTCGAAATCCCTTAGGTCTAGAAATTAGAGTTAATTCCTCTGACGGCGGGTGTTCTGCGAAATCATGGCCTGGGAAAACTTTTGTTTAATTCCTCAATGACTTGGTCTGGGAAATTAGAGTTAATTCCTCTGACGGTGGATATTCTGTGAAATCACCTGGGCCTGGGAAAACTTTTGTTAAATTCCTCTATGACTTGTGATCAAATTCCTAGGATTCCAGTCTTGTTAATTAAAGGCATGGCCCCTTTAAGTTTCCAGTCTTGTATTAAAAATGCGGGTTTACTTGTGAATTCCAAAGTTGCCCAATACTCGGTCTGTTTCTTATAGTTGTGGAATTTCTAAGTCCAATGTCTCCTTTTTCTTTCTGGCTTTTAGGTGTCACTAATATGACTTGTCTCTCTATGTGACCTGTGTCTGTGTTTTCATCACACTATATTCTCAGTTCTTAGTGCAAATCACAGATTGCACTTCCAACTAGTGTGCCAATAAAATACAGTGTGTATTTCAGCAAAGAAATCAAGACAAGACTTGAGATGGCCTCAGCTGCCATGACAAGGTTGAATGTGATCTGGAAAAGTAACATCAGTTTTCCTGTGAAGATCAAATTATACACATCACTTGTATTATCTATTCTCTTGTATGGGTGTGAGGGCTGGACACTCACTGCAGATACGGAGCGAAGGATTCAGGCTTTCGAGCATAAATGTTATAGAAGAATTTTGCGCATTTGCTATAAAGAGCACAAAACAAATGTCTATGTTAGAGAAAAGATAAACACCTATGCAGGCCACCAAGAACCACTTTTGTCAATAGTGAAACGTCGAAAGCTTGCCTGGTTTGGGCATGTAACTCGTCATGACTCCCTTTCGAAAACGATCCTTCAGGGAACAGTCGAAGGTAAACGGAGAAGAGGAAGGCAGAGAAAATCCTGGGCTGATAACATCAAAGAATGGACAGGACACGGTTTTTCCACACTTGTATGCATTGCTGAGGATAGAGAGCAGTGGAGGACCCTGTCTGCTGATGCTTCCACCATGGCACCCCTACGACCCATGACGGGTTACGGGCTGAGATGAGATTAGATGATTTCACTCCTCAAAAAGAACCAATCCAATCGAATCTCGCTCAGCACTACGTGGGTAGGGGCGCTTTCAAATTCGAAAAATACCCTCACGTGTTTCACAATATAAAATTTAATTTCCACGCGTAACCTCTTACAGTGATGTTATATCGTTGAGTCAGACTTGCGCCGGCATCTTGTGCACAAATCATAAACACCATCTGTGAACTCATTTGATGTCCAGGTGCTACCTATCGCCAATATTGTCTCTCCAGACAGATTATCGTGATAATCACACACAAGGATGGTCCCGTGAAACGATAAACGCATCTACCACCTGTGTAATTTGCCCACCTCAGACGGCTATCTCAGGCAGACAATATTGGCTTCTATAGATGTTGATCGGGCCAGACCCTCTTTTCATGACAAGAATCTCGCGCGCTGACCGGTTATAATGACTGGGTATTGTTACGATAATACCCCAGTTCACCTGGCAGAACGTAAATAAGTCTGAGGAGTGGTAAACAAGATAAAGACAGTCCCATAGCAAATACTTCCGTAGGGGAGTGGAGTGTTAGAGACTTTCCCCTACTAGATTCAGCATAGAGAATAAATAATGGTGCATAAAATATGCCACATAATAATGACAGGGGAGAGAAATATAAGAAAATATCACTCGCACGGGAATGTAATGTAATCCTGCCGGAGTGGACTTGAGATCGCACAACCATATCGTCACAGATAGATAGATAGATAGATAGATAGATAGATAGATAGATAGATAGATAGATAGATAGATAGATAGATAGATAGATAGATAGATAGATAGATAGATAGATAGAACCCCCTGGAAACCCCTGCGTATTTCAACTGAAATTGTAACCAGAGCCTTCTCTTTGATCCACCGTTACTAAGCGTTAGCTCGCGGTGATATGCAACAACCATAAGCGAGACCAGTCACGAAGTTGATGGTGGATAATTTCGAAATGTTAAAAGGAAATGAGTGTCGTACATTTAAACTGTATAGCAGTTACATTAATGTGTAGTCCTGTGGTGTTATTAACTTTCCTACACGTGACTGGTTGATGAACTTTTTAATACGGGTTAGAGAGAGTAGCATAACGCTAAGCATTTATGACGTCATGAGCGCATTAAGAATGCTTTGGTCACGCATTAAGTAGAACAAGCGTTGGTCTGGTTACATCATTTTGTGTATGGTCCCGTTTAGTCGAGGGGAGACTTTGATGAGATAAACAAAGAATAGAACTACTATTCCATCGGGTTTTTTGTACGAGGCGAGTCATATGACGTCATATATGGGTCTGACAATTACATTATGTAAAACAAATTGCTACATAAACCACCGCTGAAGAACGTGTGAATGATTGGTGCAGGCTGCAAATACCCATTTAGGCTATTTTAGACTTCATTGACAAATTATTTCAAAGACTCTTTTTACTCATTATCTCTTCTACCGTTGGGTGTAGAGGTTTCCCAGATCCCGCAATGGCTATTAAGTGGAACATGCAATCATTTGTTAAGAAATCAGGTGATTGGCCGGTTGTGTTTATTTCAAAACTATTTGTACAAAATTTCAAATTTATCTGTAATCTGTTTTCAATGTTGTGGTGTAATATTTCAGCTTTCCACCACTATCACTGATGAGAAAAAGAAAGAATATGGCTACTTGTGATGAGTTACTGTTAATTTTTATTTTCAACTCGCCGCTGTTCTTGTCCCATTTATTAGTTTTGGTTCTTTTTTTTTTTTAATTCTAATGCGTCCTTGTTCGTATTTGTTTTAATTCTGGGTAATTCTGTATGGCAGTAGGATGACTCATACCACCAACACCAACCCTTCTCGGTTGAGGTTGGGAGAAAACCCCTACCCGTGTTGTAACGTGGGCTAGAGAGTCATTCTTGTTGATATGCGGTCAGTGTAGTTAGGTAATATTACGTACATTTTTCACCGAGCTTCGAGGGGAGTCTATTTTCTTTGACCCCCCCCCCCCCTCCTCCCCCCGTTCCAGCAGGGGAATAACTCTTCGTCGCTAGTGGATTGGTCGAGTTAAGATAATGTTACGATATTTAACTGTAGGCTCGTACGATTGGTTTTGATTTTTAATTTATGTAGCAGACATTAGATTACGTCAGAAGTGGGGTTGGAAGCTGATTTTGGGAGACGATGCTAGAAGCTGTGACTCATCGCGTCGGTCTTGCATCAGAAAATTAGCCCATATATGCAGGGCCAAAATTATTAGTTAGTGCTCCCAAAACCAAGAATTTTATTTCCGTGAATAGCGTCAATTCAGTCTGCCAGGTTCGTGGATATTCTGAAAGTCTGGCGATTCACGGCGGAGGGTAGGTTACGCTAAGCCTCAAACGGACTTTGCCTTCTCAGAAAGGGAGGCAAGAGACAACATCGTAATTGAAGAGAACAGAGGTACGCACATAGTAACTGGCGCCCTAGTTACTTCTGCAATACGGAGAGGCATTAGAAGTTCTCATGACGTGAGGAAACATATACCTCAGCGTGGAATTGCCTAGGAATTAGAGCTCTTAGCTTGTACGGCCCAATACAGAACAGGCTACGTTGCCTGGTATTGTTTACATACTGCCACAATAAAGCAGTAGGGTAACACCCGTAGCGGGTTAAATCGTCATTGTGTGAATAATAGGGTGCCATCATCAGAGCTAGATCTACAGCCAGAGGTATATATATATATATATATATATATATATATATATATATATATATATATATATATATATATATATATATATATTTATTCACCAAGGGCCCCTTCATCAGTTATTCTGGAGAGGAGAGAGGGAAATCATACCTCTCTAAGTGCTAACAAGAGGAGGTACGTGAAGAAGAGCAACGCATCGGAGCCCCAGACGAAGACGATAGCGTCAGGAAGGCACTGAACCGAAACAGAGGGGAGAGAGTGGAGTTAGTTGTGTTCCTCAGGAACAGTAGAGTTAGATAGAAACTACTAGAGGAGAGCCTCTGAGTTAGTTCTGCAGAATTCAGGAGAGTAGGATTTATGTGGTGTATAAGTTAGTTGTGCAGGACCGCCAAGAGCGCCTTTGAGACATTGTAGTCAAATTAGTTAATAAGTCTTAACCGGAACAGAGTGAACACTAGTGAAGAGTAGTCAGGTGGCGGAGGACTCCACAGTGTGTTTAGTTAGTAACAATAGAGTAGTCAGGGGTGGTGGCTCTTACCTAGAGACCCCCGCCCGGTATATTTCTTTAACCTTAGTTGTTTTCGTGTAGGTGTGGAAGAGAGCGTGGTAATTTGATAATTGTGTCTTTCATTGATTGTTCTCTTTTTTCAGGTTGTGTGAACTCGCACGTTATTGGTGTGTTTTTGTTTTTTGTTTTTTTGTGCTGTAGTATAGATTTGTTTGTTTTAATAAACTATAAAATGTGCACTGGATCAGTTTGTCTTTTACTATACTGTACCTGTTTTTTTTAACTGTAAAGTTGTGTCTGTGGCTAGTAATTAGTGCATACTTTATCTCAGCTGAGCGAGAGGTGGTTAGACAGTAGCTAATAAAACAAGTCACAGGTGGCGAGGGAGAGTCAATCTAGGTTCTCTTCCTTGAAGCCATAAGTCTCATCCTCCACAGTCACTTTAATTCTCATCTTAATCTATCTTCTCAGACTTTCCTACAAATTGGTGTCTTGTCTCTTTACTCAGACAGACTCTTAATTAAGCCACTGTCTGACACTACTGCGCCCTCAGGCATTACGTAAGAAGCGACTAATAAAAAAAAACTGTGTATGAAACAGGCAACCTCATTACGTAACACAAACCTGTACAGAAACGACTACGTCAAGAGTACCGTACATGAATGTTTTAGTGCATTTCCTGAAGGAGAACCAGCTGAACTGGGAACCCCATGCACCAACACGTGCGAAAATTGAAGTTACGAATGATAATTTTAACTTTATTTGTAGATAAAGTCAGTTTGTAGACTTTTCGGTTTGTAGACAAATTCAACTATATTTTGTGGACTATTCTATGTTTAATAGCGGACTACTTAAATGTTACGCGCTGGGTCTTTTCAGTTTTTTTGTAGAGTGTTTCGGGACATTTCCTTTTACATGTTGAAGCAGATGTTGCGCGGAAACAAAATTCCAGAACTGATTGATAAAAATTATCACACACGAACATTCTACTTGCTTCTGGCCACCGACTTCCTACAACATCTTCAAGTTAAATTCTTCTTCTTGTACCCACACACACTGCTGAGTTCACAGTCAGGAATTTGTTCGTACGTGTACATGGGTCTTAAGGAAACTGACAAATACAACTGGCAACAAAACTATGAAAAAACAGCAAAAAACACATGTTATGTTTTTATTAAGTCACGTAAAACAAAATCCATCCAAAAACAACAAGGCTTTCCTTTTTTTTTTTTTTTTTTTTTTTGAAACTTCAAAAACTATTTTTAAGTGAAGCAAAAATGAATGCGTGTCAATCAATATTTCTCTTCCCCCGTGTAAGCTGTTCAATTTACTGCCAAGGCGATGTGAGTTCAGATTCCCGAGTGAGCATCGAGTCGGAGCCCAAGCGAGATTTGGGAACTCACAGCACGAGAAGATAGACCTTTGTGTGAGCTAAATAAACAAGATGACAGTGGGAGATACGGGAAAGGAATCTTTAACTATCGCTGAAGTACACATGGAAGCAGATATCGGGCTGCTCCGTTGAAAGCACTGGTAGTTTTTGTTGATGTCACTGTAACAGTGGGAGCTGCCCTGTTTGCTGATGGATAAAAAGGTGAGGTTTTTTTTTTTTTTTTTGTTCCGCGTTAAGTTTTGGGTGTAACCTCTTTTCTGCCTGAGGCAGTGTTTATTATAGCCCATCGTCTAAATAAAATAGAGCAATAAATAATAGATAACTGTAATGGATGTAACTACGGATATGTTCTGAAATATTACATTGTTCTGTACAGTGGCGTAACTACAAAGTAAGGCCCCAGGCACAAATTAAAAGAGGGACTCCTTTCATAATGGGCTTAACATCTGTAATGAAAACACGGCAAATCTGGATCACATATTAAACTACTTACTTCATCTTCCTGAGGAATACATGCACACGGCATGCTTTTCACGGCCATCCACCCCCGATTTTCTTAGTTTTTCCATAAATATAGCTCAGCTACATTTCATACTATACATAAATGTGGAAAAGACAGGGGGTGTGGTGAATGTCTGACTATGAGAAGCACTCTTTGCAATGCCAGGATTAACCATTAAACACACTAAGCACTGCTTAGGGCACTAGCCGTCAGGGGCACACATACACACGCACAAACAAACACACATTCTAACATTCCTCTAATTGGAAAGCCACACAGAAGAAGAAATGGCAAATCAAGAGTTGGACCATCTGTGGCCAATTTTCAACGTAGATTTTTTCAAAGTGTAGAAGACAGTCACATGACAATGCGACCAACATGGCGTGTCGTTATAACGAAATGCAGCGGAAGATTAAAGAACGCAACAATTATGCTCATACCCTAACAGAGGGAGGGAAGGGGGGGGGGGGCGCAGCAGGGTCATTTGGCCCGGGCCTCACCAACGGGGCCTCAACTCAGCTTTACATTTTTTACATGCCTTTCTGTACAAACAATAATGCGGGTCTCGCAATATGAAAATGGCCCAGGTCTCATATGAGCTCTCGGATGCCTTGACTTTGCCAAATTCATACCACGTGCTGTACGCTCTCCTAGTCTTATTGGCCGCAGTGCTGTAAACTGCTGTTTTCTGGCAGCAAAGTTATTTTTTACAACAGCGCACTTACTTTAAACAATGTTATTCTGCTTCAGTACACCGATGTAAATAAATATTAGACAAACATAAAGGTATGTTTTCAGGCACTCGTAAGAAATAAAGAAGTAGAAAACTAGACAACAGAAAAACAACAGACGTGAGTGGCTTACCCAGGACTCGAACCCAGGACCTTCCGTGCGACAACCCTGCAGTTCTTAAAGCGCAAAAATCAGCATGTACGAAATTTCTCTTCAATACTCGCTGGGAAGCACATTTGCAGTGGCGTCAAGCGATATCATGTATTCATATTAAAAAACCTATATATGCCTTAAACAATATATACTGTTCAAAAAAAAAAAGAAACGCAAAGCTACTGAAGGCACACACATAGTAATAATTTTGACATGCAATAACTTTTTTTAATTTAATGAGTTAATTGTTCAAATTGCACACAAGAATACCTTAGGGTTCAATTAATCAATTGACAGTTGTTTTGCATCTGGGTCACGAGAGTTTTTTGGCATACGGGCTTTCCCGTTAGTATGGTGGGTGGCCTCCTCTTGCATCGATCAGCGACTGGCATCTCCTGGGCATGGATGCGATCAGACGTCTGATGTGGGCCTGTGGGATGGCTGCCCACTCTTCCTAGAGTGCCTGGAACAGATCACGACGATTGGCTGGAGCGACGTCTCGGCGACAAACACGTCTATGCAGCTCATCCCACAGGTGCTCAATCGGACTCATGCCTGGAGACAGGGATGGCCAGGGAAGGGTGAGAATGTTGTTGGCAGTCAGGAACTGCGTGACCAACCGTGCACAATGGGGTCTGGCGTTGTCCTGTTGAAACACAGACCTTTGGGCAGCCAAAAGTGGAAGGTCATGGGGTCGAAGAATTTCATTGACGTACCGTTGCGCATTCAAGCCTCCTTCAATGTGCACCAATTGACTCCTTCCGTTGTAAGTGATCATTCCCCACACCATTGCACCTCCACCACCGTGCGGCGGAGCTTCATCAACGCAATTTTGGGCAAAACGTTATTTCGCCTACGGTAGACCCTACGCCGTCTATCATGACGCTGCAACAAAAAGAAAGGTTCGTCACTAAACCAGACACGTCTCCATTGATTGTCAGCTGCCCAGGGACGATACTGGTTGGCCCAAAGAAGTCGATTTTGGCGATGGCGGCGCGTAAGGACAGGTCCTCGGTGAGGTCGTTGTGCCCAAAGTCCAGCGTCATGCAGTCTATTCCGGACAGTTTGATCAGACACATGACGTCCTGCAGGCAATGACTGGGCAGTTGAGGAAGCTGGTGTAAACCTGTCTCTGAGGTTACGAAGCTGAATAAAGCGATCCTCCTCTGCTGTTGTCACTCTGGGTCGTCCACTGCGATGCCGGTCTTCAACTAAGCCAGTGGCTTGGAACCGGTGCCAAAGTCGACTGATGGTGCTCTGATGCACGTTTATATGCCTGGCAACCTGACTTTGACTTTCGCCTGCATGCAGTCGGCCAATAGCAATGTTCCTTAAATTTATCGATAGAGACGCCATAAATGTCTGCTTGAAAATGAATTGAATTTTTGTGTGTGTAGTGTTATCCTTTTATAGGGTTTCAGTTGCGTAGTCAGTGAATAGTGTTCACCCCAAATTTTGTTGCTTTCACGTGCGCGCAACATGAGCTGTGGTCAAAAATTGCGCCATAAACACTATTGACCACAGCGTTGTAACGATTACAAAAACGAACGCAATTCAGGTCAACACGTGCATTTGACACTGTAAAGAACATTTGAGGCTGGTTTTTATATATCTTAGCACCAAATTTTACTTACAAACTCATAAAAACGTGCCCTCGGATAGCTATGCGTTTCTTTTTTTTTGAACAGTATAGCTACGAGTACGTCCAGTCACAAGAAAGACGAAACCAAAGAACGGGCAGGAAACATCACACAGTGTGCGTGAGCTGAAGTTTCCCATGTATGTTGATTTGTTTGTTTGTTTGTTGTGTAAATAAATGTTTCAAAGCTTTCATCGCACACGTAAAAGTTCTTCAAGAAAAAGAATTAGATTTAAAGACATGTGCAAATCTCTATCAGTCATTAGAATATAACTTACACGTACTGAGGAATAAGTTGCAATGATTTGAAGACATATCCGAAAATACATTGCCTGATATTAACTTTAAAGAAGCCAAATCCCGAAAGTGAATTAAGGCATTTAGAGTTCACTACTTTCGGTGTTCCTTGAACACTGAGGAAGTACGGACAGCGTTGGCGTAGCTGGCAGTCCTTTTCAGGATGTCCTTTTCAGGGCTTTACTATGCTAGCAAAAAGATAATGTTAGTCCTCCTCATGACTTAGTATCTGTCAGTGCTGATGGGGATAGCAGTCCGTTTAAGGACTAGTCTTTTTCAGGGCTACTTCGTGCTAGCTGATATATGCCAGTAGTCTTTTTTCAGGGCTACTTCAGGGTAGCTGATAGACGCTAGTAGACTTTTTTTCAGGGCTTAGGGTTTATCAACACAGCGCTTCAGTTAATGGAGTTCATTTATTTTTGAATGGCACCTATTTTTGAATTGTTTCGCTCCGATATAACCAAATGACTTTAAGTCTACGTTCAAAGGACGTGCCACGCCACAAGAAAGCAAAATCCACAGAAAGAAAAAAAAATGAACGAGTTCTGTTGATTGCTAGCCGTGTAGAAGACATCGAAATCAGCCACGCAGAGTTGACTAAAGTAGTCCCGGGAGGTTGGGGGGAGGGGGGGGGGGCGGAAAGGGGGGTTTGGAGAGTACGCTACTATACTTTCGGAAACATTGGATTAGAACACCCAAGCGGGCCACGTCACAGTGTGAGGGAAGAAAGGCAAGTTGGAAAATAACTTTGGACAAACGATCGAGCGGACCTGAGCATTGTATTATGTTGATCATATTTGTTTCTGAAAATAGGCAAGTAGAGTGCCTTGAAATATCAAATCATTTTCAGATTCGAGTATTTTCTTTAATGGTTCTTTTAATGTAGGGTTTCTTAAATGTTGTCCATGGATCCCTCGGGGATCCGTGAGTAGATTGTTGGAGGTCCATGAATAACCGAAAATTTAAAATATAAATTTGTCATTATGCGTTTAATGTACATTTTGTCTTTGAAGTTATCCGTAGAATTCACCGGACAATTAAAGCCTTGACCGGAAAATCAAAGGCATCCATGATGCAAAAAGAGTTAGAACCCATGTTTTAGTGCTTGTAGGGATTTTATTTTCCCTCTAACATCTTTGTTTTCTTGCGAAGTTTAAACTGAGGCAGATGCTTCGCCTGCACTTTTGCTCATCGTGGACTGGTTTTGTCAATCTCTAAAATGTCATACAACACCATTTTACATCATTTTTTTTTCTTCTCTCAAATCTAACTAAACAGCGACCTCGTGATACCCTCTGTCAGCAGCTCTTGTCTTCAACACGACTGTGTTACCTTTTTCCATCTTTGACATCAATTTTTTTTAAGTCGCTTAAACAGGCAACCATTATCTCATTTAGCCTGATAGCGTTATGGCTGAGGGTTTCTTAGTTTCAACTGTACCGGCATCTCGGAGCCGTCATTCTTTGGCCAAAGGTTTTTAGAATCCATTAGGAGCAAGCCGGTTTTCTTCTACTAAGCTCGGCTACTGCGCTATTTTCTTTCAATATTCGTGGGTTAAAAGGGTTCGGGTTATTTCAGCTAATGTTTGATTCCAGATGTCTGTGTGAGCATTTTATCGATGAGAGTTAAGCAGATTGACTCAGATCTTAAAGAGTGAGCCGGGTTTTATTCTCAGCACGTGAGTTTTTCCCCAGAATAGGCTGCCTTGCCGTCTGTTCTGTCTCCTCCCACGGGACAGCCACGGGCTGAAGGAATTAGCTCGTCCTTTGAGTTTCAGCTGGTTCTAGATCCCGCGTTGAAAAAAAAAAAAAAAAAAACTCCCTCTTGTCCAAGCACCGGCATGATGCTGCACTTATTGGCGTCATTAATGTCATGGCTGACTTGAACTTGGTATACGAATTAGAATTCCCGGAGAGAAGTGTTCAAGATTTGAGATGTAATTTTCCTTACTGCCTGACCAAGGTTTGAATGGAAGGAGAGTTACGCAACGTTAAATGGGAACAGCCTGTTCTTTCTTTCCTTCCTTCATACCAACTTAAACTAAATGTACAACGTGATTACGCCCCTTTGTAGTCCCCTGGGGGTCTCTCATGAGACAAAGAAAGAACAGGACTACTGCTTCTACAGGCATGTCGTACAAGGCTACTAATATGAGGTTGTGTATGAGGCTGGCAACCTTGTCATGTAAAACAAATTGCTACAGAAACAACTGCTTCAATAACATATGCATGTTTTGTGCTGGCTTCCTGCAAGGGAACCATCTGCGGTGGTCGCTCCGTGCTTCGTAGGGAGCGAAAAGGGAAAATGAGGTATGATGATGATGATGATGATGATGATGATGATGATGATGATGATGATGATGATGATGATGATGATGATGATAACAGGGTAATTATAAAATCACACCCTACTTTTAAATCGTTGTTTCTTCACTCCTGTCCTGTTAATTTATAAGAAACAAATGTCCGACAATTAACCACCATTGTATTCATCATATGCGATGTTCCATTAATATTACACGTCATTTACAAAATGAGATCCGATTTATTCTGCACGTGGTTTCCTAGTGCACAACAGTTTTTGCGATATCTTGAAACGTCAATTCATTGAACACTTTATGTTTTATATTGTTTCTTGGCAAACATTTAAACAAATAACAATAACACTTTAAAAAAAAAAATCAAATGCCAGATATTTCTCAGTGTTTTGACATTTGTGTTATGAATATCCACTAAATAAAATTGAGGATACACAAATTTAAAAATAGAAACTGATTATTCAATCACCTTGCATAAATATGGCTTCCTAGCTCAGTGGTCTATGGTTCGATCCCCAGATGAGGTGGGATTTTTTTAGGCCGCAAACGGCTCCTGGGTCGACCCAGCCCCAATTGGGTACCAGAGCAACTCTGGGAAGGTTAAGGCGGCCGGCATGATGCTGACCACATCACCCCTCGTGTGCCGATGGTCAAGATAATATGGGCCTAACACCATATTCCCAATATGCCTCAATGGGCATGTAACGGGATCCTTTACCTTTACCTTTTGCATAAATAGTATAATGTTTCGTTTATTTTTAATGGTCGGATGTTTTGCGTTTTTTTATAATATTTAGTAATCACTCAGACGATTGGTGACATTTCGGCTGCGCTATGCTGCATTGGCAAAGCGAATCTGACTAGCAGTATGGCAACATGTTCCCGCTGGGAGTTTGTGTCATGGCCTTCTTGCATATGTCATGAGGAGAAACGAGGAGAAACAATGTAGATGCCCTTCAGGCCTGACACAAGTATGCATTGTGCAGCAGGATGTCTGAAAGTCTTGACGTTTGAATATCCGTTTGTCTCCATGTCCTAAAAATAATAATAATCATCATCATCATCAACATCGCGTATTATTACAAACAGCATAATCGACAATGCCTCTTTACCATCATCATCATCAACATCGCGTATTATTACAAACAGCATAACCGACAATGCCCCTTTACCATCATCATCATCAACATCGCGTTTTATTACAAGCAGAATAATCGACAATGTCCCTTTACCATCATCATCATCAACATGGCGTATTATTACAAACAGCTTAAACAACAATGCACTTTTACCACCATCATCATCAACATCGCGTATTATTACAAACAGCATAATCGACAATGCCCTTTTACCATCATCATCATCATCATCAACATCGCGTATTATTACAAACAGCATAATCGACAATGCCCCTTTACCATCATCATCATCAACATCGCGAAATATTACAAACAGCATAATCGACAATGCCCCTTTACCATCATCATCATCAACATCGCGTATTATTACAAACAAAATAATCCACAATACCCCTGTTACGTACATTTATTACCTAAGGGGGTAGTCTTCGGTCCTGCCAAATGTACGCACCAGTCTTTATATATTTTATTATTTGTGCGTTCGATTGATTCACGCACTGACGTGCACAATGCAGTGTGAGTTGCTTTGGACGCACGGGTAACCTAGTTTGGGGATTGTGACGTCATGTTGTGAACGGGGCAGTGCGGACTTTGTTATGTCCGAGAGATATATATTATTGGAATTTTCTGGCAGTTTTGTATAAGCCAGTATGTTATATTGATTCAATTGGTATTCTTGACGAAGCCAATGATGGAAGGATCATGTAAGTGTCGCCCCGGTTATATTTGTATATTTATTGCCGTAAACTAAAGTATCAGGCCGCTCCCAGTTGTAGTCTAGCGGGAAGTCATCTTAGCATGTAATTTCCTAGAATGGACAGACGGAGTCGGTGGTCATATTAGATTACCGTAGAGGAATAATACCTACGTGTAAACCAGTTTATTTATTCGTATGCTTCATATTTTAAATGCCGTACATGCTTCAATGCCAAAGTCGTGGCATGGATGTAAAGAGAGGTTAGCCGATTCAGAACTCGAACCTGAATAGATTGTTGTGGATGTTTATAAGACTTAATTCTTGAAGAATCACTAAGAATGATCAGCAACTTCAAAGTATGACATTTTGTACCTATAATCTGTAACTATGATCGTATCGTTCCTTCGTATGTGCCATGTTGAATAAACTATATGTACAGTAAACCGACTTATGTACTACCATCGATTGAACAGTTTAAACACTACTTGTTGTAGTTCGTTTTCACAGAACAGTTTATTGACATTTTTGTTCATATTACCATTCGCGTTATGAAGACCAACACCATTACCATAAACAACTACAACAGTAATTGGTGCGCCAGCGTGGTCTGAAATTTATCATTTCAAAGGATCTTACTCAATCAAATTAATCGTTTGAAAATAGAATGTGTACTTTCAAGGCGACATCATCGTCAAGTTGGAACTTGTTGTCAAAATGAATCTTAATCAACTGACCGTTACGAGATTCTCAAGGTCATCTATCAACCTTCACTTCGGGTTGTACAGGGACTGACTGCCTTCGTTATCATTTCGTGCGAGCTGATGCTGTATTCGCAGATCGAATTATTTTAGCTTCAAACGTACATACACGGAGACGAGGCACATTGTTTTTTCCCGGCACACGCGAGCTAAGTATAACTTGTATCCGTTATACATTTTATTATTATTAGCTGTGCCTTAATTGTTTATGTCCACCTTTATATTTTCCGTGTTATGTGTTATATGTTGTGTATTCTTTGTGGGAGGTAGGGTTTGGAGACTCACGGAGGATACATCCCAGTTTCACACCAGGGCCTTCGTGACTGTTCTTTAGGAATTGTTTTGCAGACTTCCCTCAGTGGAATGTTCCTACGCGTGAGCGTAGAAGGATTCTAGGTCCACTGTGTCTGGTGGTCTGTGACACCTGACTGTTTAGCTGTAGTGTCAAGTTTTAATTGTTGTTTTCGTATTTATTTTTATTCGTAATTTAGTTTTATGATGAATTTTGTTGGTATTTTGCGTCCATCTCACCTTTTCTGTCGTTCAGTTTTTTACAAAACCTATGTTTTTACACTGTGTTGTCAATTGTACTGTTAATTATCTGATCGTAGTTATCGTCGTATATTTTTACGATATTCTATTTTAGTTATACATTTTTATTTTTTTTGATTTCTACGATTGTGTTCACCCGTCCAGTTTATCATGTCTTGTCGGTTATGTTTCTATTGTCTTTCTCGTTGTTCATTTCATGACATTTGATTACATAAATTTATTGATTAATAACATATTTAATAATTATATGATAACATTATACCGTTCTAAGGACAGGAACGAAGAACACTTGTTATAGTAACAAGGTTAACTAATTTATATTGATTAATTATCATTTTAAATATCTAGAGTACTGTGACTACTTATATAGAATAATGTATTCACTCGATTATTTCATTAAGCAAGCAAAAGCTTTGCAAATACCTGCTGAAGAGGTAAGACAATTCGCTATGTCAGAATATAAAGAGGCTCAAAGGTTGGAAGCTCAAAGATTGGAAGCTGAAAAGTTAAGATTGGAAAATTTGAAATTTGAGGCAGATCAAAAACGGATTGAGGCTGAGGAACAAGAGAAGAAGATGAAATTTGAGGCTGAGGAACAAGAGAAGAAGATGAAATTTGAGGCAGATCAAAAACGGATTGATGCTGAGGAACATGAAAAGAAGAGGAAATTTATAGCTGAGGAAGAGGAGAAAAAAATGAGATTAACCGCTGAATTGGAAGAGAAACGATTTCAGCGAGAGGCAGAACAGAAACAAAAAGAAATGGAAGTTAAACAAAAGGAAATGGAAGAAAGAAGATTAATAGCTGAACAAAATACATTACGACTTCAGCTTGAGAGGGAAGAGAATGATAGAAAACGACAGCATGAACTAAAATTAGCAGAGTCAGAATATGAGAGACTTAGGTTAACTCAGGAATCTAATTCTCAGAGAACTTTTGAAAGCCAAACTTCATCCAGACAGGATCATTTTTAAGGAAATTCACCTTAAATTACCAAAATTTAATCCCCCGTCTGATGACGTAATATTCTTCCTAGATAGGTTTGAGGCCACTTGTGGATCTTATAACGTGGATAAAGCGCTATACTGTACATATTTATCCAGATTACTTACAGGGGATGCATTAGCAGTTTATCATACCACCAGCATTGGTGAGAAAAATGACTATAATGCTCTTAGAGCAGCACTTCTGCAAAAATTCCAAATGACAGAAGACGAATATCGTTTAAGATTTCATACATTACTACCTCAATCTGGCAGAAATTTTAGTGATTTTCTGTCACAGATACGACTAACATTAGAAAGATGGATTGAATTATCCAAAATTGAAAAGTCATATGAAGGTCTCTTCGATTTACTGATGCGCGATAAGGTACTTTCGTCTGTAAATCCTACATTTCTCGCATTTTTACACGAACGGAAACCTTTATCTATGAAAGGCTTAGAAGAACATGCAAAAAATTTTTGTACTGCTCACCCAAACATGGATCTAAGTAACGCACAGATTAAGAATGAATTGCCTGTTGCTTTTGCAGCACAACAAAACAATTTTTCACGAAATCGTTCCTTTAGTGCTGACAGGTATGTCAATAAGGGAAATAATTACAATTTTAACAATGATAACTTTTACAAAGGGAAGCAATTTCAACAATCTGCTCCATTTAATGTTTCTTGGAACCAAACTCACAGATCACGAGATTTTGGTAACAATAATTTTAAAAATAATCAAGGACATTATAATAAACAAAACTGGAGATCAAAATCTCAGGGTCCACAAAACAGACAAGGTTCTTGGAATAAAAATTTTAAAGAACAGCATAACTTTAATTATACAAACTATCGGACTCATCCAAATTTTAACTCTAGCAGAAACGACAATTTTGGCAATTTTAAAGCAAATAATCAAAATCGATCGCGTCTTAGAGATAGATCGTCAAGTAATACGGTTAGACATTCTAATGTCTCTTTAATTGATACACAGGCTAACATTGAACAGGGTAGAGTAACTGAAACTCACAATGCTATGTCTTGTTCTCTTGATTGTACCCAGGTGAAAGACTGTCCAGAATGCTCGACTCTTTTCCAGCCTAAGGCGATCACGACGCTGCGTTGCGGACATACCTTACCTAGTCTACCTGCAGTCTGTACGGCCACTGCTGCGTCAGTACACCAGGGACAGGGCTCTCTTAAGTTTAACAAGGGATTTGTCAACAATATTTCATGCTCTCTCCTATTTGACTCAGGTTGTACCACTGTGGGGTCCGGACTTCGCTGATCAACCCAAGTTGTGCAACGGGCAGGGTTGTCAAGTGTGTGACATTCGGTGGCACCGTCGAAACATTTGCCACTGCTATTATTGATCTTAATACACCTTTCTTTTCAGGAAAGATCCAAGCATGTCTTCTTCCAAATCCAATATGTGATGTAATACTTGGTCGCATACATGGTATTAAAGAGTGTACACCTCAGCAAATTGCTGAATGGGAAAAGCGACATATTCAAACTGCAAATGCAGTAGTGACTAGAGCGCAAGCTACTAATATGTCGCATGATACACCTATTGAACCTATAGTTCATACCACTTGTGATGATGATGCTCCTATTTCACGGGAGTTGTTTGCAACATTGCAAAAGAATGATGATTCATTAAAAAAAAATTTTCAGTACGTGAACAAAAAGAATACCAGCAACAAACTTGCAAAATCTAGACATGACTTTATACTTAAAAATGGGATTTTGGTTAGAGTAATACGGGAAAAGGATTCATCCTTATGTTTTCAGATTCTAGTCCCATCCTGTATGAGATCTCGGATATTACGGCATGCTCATGACTCGCAATGTGCGGGCCATATGGGTTTTTCGCGGACCAAATCCAGAGTGCTTTCTGCATTCTACTGGCCAGGCGTTCACAGAGATGTTACTCTCTATTGTCGGTCCTGTTTGATATGTCAAGAAGTTAAGGTACGGGGTCCATTTCATGCGGCTCCTATTCAAGCTGCGGACATCCCGATTAGACCATTTGATAAAATGGCTATAGACATTATTGGTCCGATGCTTCCATCTGCTAGAGGGCATACGCATATCCTTACGTGCATTGATATGTGCACTCGTTGGCCTGAGGCCATCCCTCTCAAGAACACTTCATCTGCCAGTGTAGCAGAGGCATTGATGTTAATCTTTTCACGCATTGGTTTTCCACGGAAAATCTTGTCGGATCATGGGGTTCAGTTCATTTCTGAATCCATGTCTCAAGTTATGAAGACATTAGGTATAGACAGATCTCTCAGTTCTATTTATCATCCGATGTCAAATGGGTTAATTGAGCGTCTCAATAGGACACTCAAGCAGTTGTTGGGTAAGATGACTCAAGACCATCCCCAAGACTGGGATCGGGTCCTACCCGCTTGTCTCTTTGCGTATCGCGAAGTACAAAATCAAGCAACGGGGTTTTCTCCATTCCAGCTTGTTTTTGGCATGCAACCACGCGGTCCGATGTCGTTAATCCACGACTTATTGGTTGATGAGAATATTGAAGAGGAAACCCAATCATCCTATGAGTATGTGATCTCTCTGAGAAAGAGAATCATAGATGCGTGTAGACGAGCTACTGCATCATCCGAACAAGCCAAAGAAAAAGCTCGTCTATTTGCAAACAAGTATAGACGTCTTCGCCAGCTCATACCTGGTGATGAAGCTTTTGTCTTACTACCTGCGCATAACAATCGTCTTTTAATTACCTGGAGAGGTCCTTTCAGGATCATCTCAAGAATATCCGATGTCGACTACATCGTTGATGTTAATGGTAAACATAAAACCTTCCACATTAACATGTTGAAGGAGTATTACTCACGTCCTGATTATCTACAGTCAGTGTTTCAAGCAACTGACGATCCTACACCTCCTATTCAACACTATTCTAGTTTGTCAGTCATCCAAGAAGAAGAATCTTCTTTTGATGATGTACAACTACCAATACCAGTTGTACCACTCCATTCAATTGAGAAATGGAATGATGTTACAATCTCATCTACTCTTTCGGCTGATCAACGTCAGCAAGTCTCTAATATTCTACACTCGTATGAGGATGTCCTCACTGACATCCCAGGTCATACGTCAGTCATCCAACATGATATTATTCTGACTGACGATACGCCTATTCGAGTTCGCCCATATCCTATCCCTTTACACTTTCGTGATAAGGTTGATAAGGAATTGGATGAGATGCTCCAATTAAATATAATTGAACCATCTTCATCACCATATTCTTCTTCTATGGTAATCATTAGGAAGAAAGATAACAATATACGTCTTTGCGTAGATTACAGGAAATTAAACAAAGTTACAAAATTCGATGCGGAACCATTACCTCTTTTAGACGACTTATTAGAGAAATTATCTCATGCCACATTCTTTTCGAAATTTGACCTTTCAAAGGGCTATTGGCAAGTGCCACTCACTCCTAAAGCAAAGCCATTCACCGCTTTCTCAACGCCACGGGGTCTTTTTCAATGGAATTTTATGCCATTCGGATTAATGAATGCGCCAGCTACCTTTGTACGCATGATGCGCCGCATATTGTCTCATCGTCCCGATGTCATTACTTATATAGATGACATCTGTCTTTACAGTGACTCTTGGGATGAACATATTCAGGGTTTAAAATCTTTACTTTCTACCTTACGGGATTATAACTTAACAGCGAAACCTTCAAAGGCTTTTGTCGGTTTTCATGACATCTCCTTTCTTGGTCACCGTATAGGTCGCGGTTTAATGTATACAGAAGACAGTAACGTCTCTAAAATTTTAAACATCTCAGCACCTAAGACAAAAAAACAAGTGAGATCGCTCTTAGGACTAATACAGTTCTATTCTAAATTCATCCCTCATTTGTCTACTATAACTGCACCTTTTTCTTCGTTACTTAAAAAAGGCACATCTAATGTAATAAAGTGGTCGCAGGATCACCAAGCGGCTTTAGACTATATAAAACAATTTTTTTCAAATAAGCCTTTGTTAAGGTTGCCTAACAAAGATCTCACCTTTGTTCTTCGCAGTGATGCTTCTTCCTACGCTATTGCGGCAGTTTTGATGCAGGAATACGGAGGCACCTTATTTCCGGTTATGTACGTATCCAGAAAGCTTACGACGAGTGAGATGAAATATTCCGTTCTGGATAAAGAGCTCCTCGCTCTTGTTTGGGCAATCACAAAACTGGAACGTTACCTTCTCGGCTCACACTTTGTGGTGGAGTCTGATCAGAAAGCTCTTACCGTACTGAATACAGGGAACGTTAAGTCATCAAAGTCAGCGCGTTACGCTATAGCGCTTCAACCGTTCCATTTTGAGATACGAGCTATTCCTGGAGTGCAGAATGTGTTCGCAGACTGTCTTTCAAGATGCCCAAGTGAACGTGTCGAAACTAAACCACTTCCAGATGGTGAAACATCCTCACCGAAACATGAATAACTATGTACATTGTCATTGATGGTACATCTGCAAAGACTATGTATCTCTTCTTCTTCTTCCGTCCTTAGCCAATGACCGGCAAAGCAGTCAGTGGCCATTACGCCTAGTGGCGTCTTAAGGGCAACAGCGAATAGATTTTCTCTGCCGTTGTTCCCATCACGCCTAATGGCGTCTTTAGGGCAACGACAAATCAATCCGTTTGTTGTTGTTTCCATAATCAAAGTAAAGACTATGTATAGATCTGCATTATTCGTACAAGTATAACTTCCAGGATATACTTACTTCTGGATTATAACATGACTTTTTGTGTAGTAACGTTTTGTTAGAACGGGAACATTGGTACTACAGTAACTTTTTTATTACTATGGAAACATTGTTAAAAGCAACAAATAGACATTCATTATCGTTATGGAACATATTACACTACATATCGTGTTCGTAAACGTATTTCGGGCATGGAACATTGAGAACATATTCTTGTCGATTCTAAACAGTTCTAAACGAATATTCACAATGATTGAAATTAGAATTACTTAAAATAAATTAGTAGTTATTTATTTGTGTGTAATTAAGTACTAGAATTAGAATAATTCAATTTAATCGATTTGATTGATTATAAATCACACATCTACTAACTTTATTAGTGTCTCGCAATACGTGTATTCACGTATCCCACTACATGATATCTCACTTTTAGATAACTAGTCAAACTTACTAGTGTTAGAAAATAGTAAGTGTGTTGCTTCTTAAAGTGTTTAATTATGCTTTGTTTCATTTTGCATGTTGTATTTTAAAATTTCCTGTTCTATTGATTCTCTTATCATTGATTATCATCAGTGTTGCTGTTCATTTTCATTTTGAAATCATATGTTTCAAATTTTGTTGAAAACTTAGTTGAATTTTATTATCATCTTTTTTTTAATGGTTTTTTTCATTTTTTCATTTTCAAACTTGTTTTACCACATCGTTCCAAAGTAGGTCGTTTGTGGGTGTGTGCTTTAATGCATACTATCATTTAGTTATATTCATTTCGTTTAATATTCTTTTCTTAATATGATATAACTTTATGCATTTCATATATCTTGTTGTAGTTTTGACTCACCTCTCTCGGGTACTAAGTTAAAAAAAAAAAAAAAATTAATAGAATTAATTTTTTTAAGGGGAGGTGATAAGGGAGCAGTTACGTACATTTATTACCTAAGGGGGTAGTCTTCGGTCCTGCCAAATGTACGCACCAGTCTTTATATATTTTATTATTTGTGCGTTCGATTGATTCACGCACTGACGTGCACAATACAGTGTGAGTTGCTTTGGACGCACGGGTAACCTAGTTTGGGGATTGTGACGTCATGTTTTGAACGGGGCAGTGCGGACTTTGTTATGTCCGAGAGATATATATTATTGGAATTTTCTGGCAGTTTTGTATAAGCCAGTATGTTATATTGATTCATTTGGTATTCTTGACGAAGCCAATGATGGAAGGATCATGTAAGTGTCGCCCCGGTTATATTTGTATATTTATTGCCGTAAACTAAAGTATCAGGCCGCTCCCAGTTGTAGTCTAGCGGGAAGTCATCTTAGCATGTAATTTCCTAGAATGGACAGACGGAGTCGGTGGTCATATTAGATTACCGTAGAGGAATAATACCTACGTGTAAACCAGTTTATTTATTCGTATGCTTCATATTTTAAATGCCGTACATGCTTCAATGCCAAAGTCGTGGCATGGATGTAAAGAGAGGTTAGCCGATTCAGAACTCGAACCTGAATAGATTGTTGTGGATGTTTATAAGACTTAATTCTTGAAGAATCACTAAGAATGATCAGCAACTTCAAAGTATGACATTTTGTACCTATAATCTGTAACTATGATCGTATCGTTCCTTCGTATGTGCCATGTTGAATAAACTATATGTACAGTAAACCGACTTATGTACTACCATCGATTGAACAGTTTAAACACTACTTGTTGTAGTTCGTTTTCACAGAACAGTTTATTGACATTTTTGTTCATATTACCATTCGCGTTATGAAGACCAACACCATTACCATAAACAACTACAACAACCCCTTTACCATCATCATCATTAACATCGCGTATTATTACAAACAGCATAATCGACAATGCCCCTTTACAATCATCATCATCATCAGCATCGCGTATTATTACAAGCAGCATAATCGACAATGCCCCTTTACCGTCATCATCATCAACATCGCGTATTCTTACAAACAGCATAATCGACAATGTCCCTTTACCATCATCATCATCAACATCGCGTATTATTACAAACAGCATAATCGACAATGCTCCTTTACCATCATCATCATCAACATCGCGTATTATTACAAACAGCTTAATCAACAATGCACTTTTATCATCATCATCATCAACATCGCGTATTATTACAAACAGCATAATCAACAATGCCCCTTTACAATTATCATCATCAACATCGCGTATTATTACAAACAGCATAATCGACAATGCCCCTTTACTGTCATCATCATCAACATCGCGTATTATTACAAACAGCATAATCGACAATGCCCCTTTACTATCATCATCATCAACATCGCGTGTTATTACAAACAGAATAATCGACAATACCCCTTTACCAACATCATCTTCGTTTTCGCTCCTTATGGAGCATGAAGCCACCACAGCAGATGGCTCCCATGGGGAAGCCTATAGGAAAGCACAAACTTGCAAGGATGATTTCTATCGCAATTTACTTTACATGACGAGGTTGCCAGCCCCATGAACAACCTCATATTAGGGGCCTTGTACGACATGCACTGTTGCCCCTGTTCGTTCTATATCTTCTTAGAAACCCGTTGCGAACCAAACGATGCCCTTTATAGATCTTTATTTTTAATGTTTGATGAAGTTTTTTCTAACCGACACTCTCGTTCTACTGTATATATCCCTTTCCTTTTGTCTTCTTAGAGACCCGCATGAACTGAACGATGTCCTTTATAGATCTTTATTTGTAATGACTGATGATCTCTAATTTGATGAAGTTTTCCCAAACGACACTCTCGCTGTAATGTATATATCCTTTTACTTTTGTCTTCTTAGATACACGCGGGTTATGAAAACATCGACATCACACAACAGAAATGGAATCCAGTGGAATCTGACTAAACAGCTTGATGATCTGGATTTTGCAGATGACTTGGCTCTTCTGTCCCATAACCATAATCAGAAGGAAGAGAAAATGAAAATTCTCGATGAGAGGTCACAACAAGTGGGCCTGAAAATACACAGGGAAAAGACAAAGATTGTGAGAATAAATGAAAGAAATAATAACAAGATTGAACTTGAAGAAACGCCACTAAAGGATGTACAATCGTACACATATCTTGGTAGTAATATACCCAAAGTTGGAGGGACAGACAATGATATCAAAATAAGAATACAAAAAGCAAGAGGCGCTTTCATTGCATTGGGAAACATATGGAGGTCAAGAGAAATCAAGTCCAACACGAAAATAAGAATCTTTAACTCAAATGTCAAGTCAGTCCTATTGTATGGCTCTGAGACATGGAGAGCAACAAAAACAACAACCAAAAAGCTACAGACTTTTTATAAACGGGTGCTTGCGTAGAATAAAAGGACTGAAATGGTATGACAAAGTCACAAATTTGGAATTGATGACAAGAACCAGACAAGTGCCAGTGGAACAAGAGCTGAGAAGAAGACGCTGGCGATGGATAGGACACACATTGAGGAAAGCTGTTGATAGCATTACAAGGCAGTCGTTGTTCTGGAATCCACAGGGAAAGAGAGGCAGAGGTAGACCCAAAAACGCATGAAGAAGAGAGCTGGAAACAGAGGTGAAAATGATGAGGAAAACATGGAAAGAACTTTATATGGTTGAACATTTACTTGGTTGAATATTTACTTGATTAAAAATTTACTTGGTTGAACATCTACATGATTGAACATCTACATGGCTGAACGTCTACATGGTTGAACGTCTACATGGTTGAATATTTACTTGGTTGAACATTCACATGGATGAACAACTACATGGATGAACAATAACATGGTTGAATATTTACATGGTTGAACATATACATGGTTGAACATCTATATATAATCATGAACATATGGCATCACTTAGCAACGTAATGGGTTTTAACATGCGTGACGTTCAGTTAAGACGTAAACAGAATAAAACAATGTTAATTAGCTAGCGACGTTAATGACATCTGTCACATTGTACCCGTAACAAATAACTGTCCAAACGAAAGGTCAAGAATTTCTGAAATGTTCAACCAGTTTCCTTTCTTTCAAATAATACTTCGTATGATAATTACCATTTTTTTCCTTTGTTTTTAAAAGAGAAATATGAAATTTTTCAACACCAGGACTCTTAGTGGAAGATACGAGGGTGGTCCAACAGTGGCCAAAACTCGAGAGCATCTATTACAGGCTTCAATGGAGTCTATCTTTACACAAGATTACTCTTGACAGAAATGTCGATAGAAGAGTAGTAAAGCTTCTATCACATGGGAGTCTTCATAAGATATTCAGTTAAGGGAAAACATTGCTGGCTGTCGCTAAGCACGTTAATTCTATAATCTGCCGACACTTCTATGAAGAATTTAGCAATGGTTTATTCTAGCTCGTTAAGCCCCCCACCGCTGAGTTAATCAGTGGAATTTATTATTACAGTATATATATATATATATATATATATATATATATATATATATATATATATATATATATATATATATATATATATATATATATATATATATATATATATATATATATATATATATATATATATATATATATATATATATATATATATATATATATATATATAGCTCTATTTAGAGTGCGTGTTTAGTAACTTTGACTGAGACAAACATGTAGTGCATTTAAAAGGATTAAATCGAAGTTAAATTTATAACATTACAAATAACAAAATTTAATAATCACTTTAAGTTTTAACAGTTGGAAAATAATTTGAATAGTTATGTAAACGGTTTCATCACTTTGATGGGATTTAACTGAATGAAAGAGGTCACTTATGGCAGCGGATATTTTCACTTAGCTGCCAATGGTAGTTTCTTCTGCCGCTGGAACAGTTCCTTTCACTCTGCTCTCGCTCGTCTCTGGTCAAAGTTCAGGCGCCGCACGTTCCCAGAACGGTCAAGGAGTAACGGCTAAGTTGGTTCTGCGTCTGTCTATAAGACCCTCTTATGATGGCGTCTCGTCGTATAGTGAAGGCGTCAACAATTCACTCCCTGTGGCAGTATCTGCTTGGGACTCAAAGCTGCTCACCTGTGGGAACATTTTCCGCATGCGCTGACAACACATGAAGTCCCAGGTAATTCCGCAGATTTCCAAAATGTCACGAGTTCTTATTATATGCCACCATAATCTGATTACGTTTCAAATTATGTCAAATTTACTGTATGAATGGCTTAGATTGTGTTTGTTATTTTTTTTAAGGTATTAATTTTTGTTAATTTTTTTTTAATTAATAATTTTTTTTTCTTTTTTCTTTTCCCCCTTAAATTTGATTATGTCTGGATGTTACAAATATATGTTATTATTTTACCTCGATAATGTTGTATGCTTAAATAATGCTAAAAATACATGTGCTATTCTTCTTCTTCTTCCTCGTTCGCCCTGAAAAGGACGGTGGTTGCGTTGTGTCTGTTAACGCCTAAGCTGTGATAACTGCACCTTTCGGTCGACACATCCGACTTCAGCACGGCATTTTTTAGGGACCGGGTTTGCCTTCCCATTGCGATCCGCACTAGCTCAGCCAGACTGCACTGCTGCAGACTGTTTCCAGGACCACCACGTGGAGGTGGAGTGTGGTCTTGACCAGCTCTGGTTCGCTGGTCCTGATGCAAGCAGTACAGCTATGGGTCGCTGACTGCATTCACTATTGCTGCATCTTGGGGTCCCACATGTGCTATTGAAAGGATACGGTATGTAAGATGACAGAGAGAAGAAGGGCAGAATGTAAGACGGGCCTGCGTGCCCAATTCTTAACCCTTTGAAAATAAAGTTCGTTCGTTCGTTCGTTCTCGCAAAATGTCAGTCCACTTCTACCTTCACTTGGTTCCAGAGATAGTACTTTCTGCTGGTACCACCAATAACTGGTAATAGAAATAGAAACGGAACGTTCTTCTGAGTATGGCGTTTTCCGACACAGTTATGTGCCCCCCCCCCCTTTCTATTCTACCATCCCATGTCAGAATTTACCCTCGATGAGAATTAAATTTGATCCCTCGGGATAAAACTTCCTTTACATTTAAACTGAATAGCTTTAGCTTTACATTACATTAAATGAAAAGGTTAAACGTACAGAAATAATATGTTTTACATTTACATCTACACTGTTTGAAAAGGGTTCACAATATAAATTCATTTATGTTCCATTTACATTTACACTTTTGGAAAAGTTTGAAACTTTTATTAATTTAAAATGAATATTTTCACATAGACATTTACACTGGTGTAAAGCTTAAAAACTTAAATCAATAAAGCAATCACCAGCGCGTGCAGTGGTGGTTCATGAATCATCATTCTAGATACTGAGGTTGCCAGCCCCAAATGACTTTGACATCCAATAGCTAGTTTCACACTTTAAACTTCACATGGTAATATATACATATATATGTTAGTTCACATGTTAGTAATAAAATATGAAATGTAAATCACAACTTATGCCAATCCTGGCTACAGACTTGTCTGCTCAGATGAATAAAAAAGTCTAATCAGAAAGATCCAATCATTTAAAACAGGTCGGTTGTGGCACTTTCAAAATATTTCCTACATGGAAAAATTTTGCAAAAGGTCACGTCTCCCATATATGGTAATATGATGTCTTGCATACAATCTCACCAATACATTTGTAGACTCATATTGTCAAAAATGTAATAAATCCATGATTACTTTTAACCAAGTGACCGGAAGAGATTGTATCACACCTGTCTCCCCACAGGTGTCAGACAGACAGTAATCTCGTTATCTGTCGTATGAGTACGCAAACTCCGTGTCTATCGGTGATTTAATCTGATAGCGCTGGCCGATGTACGTGTTAATCTGCCGCGCCTGTAACCAACAAATCTGGGTAGCGTCAAGCAAATGTGATATTTATCACCTACAGGGTGATTTGATAAAATCAAATTTCTGCTACTTAGTAACAGAATGACAGACAGAAAAGTGCGATAATTGACAGCACATAATAAAAATCAGTACCACAAATGTACCGATACTGCCGGAGAGAACCAAAGAGGTCGTCCATTTCGTCACATTGCTTTTATGCCACTCCGAATCGTGGTTAGTTGAAGCCATCAGCTTGGCTTGCATTTAAAGGATCGTCATATCTGGTCCCAAGCTAGGAGGAAGAAGCGCGTAGCATACAGTTCATTCCCCGCCACTCAATGGGGCACTCCTAATATGCAGAGCTAAAATACTGTGCTCTGGTTCTGGGCTCTCCCAAGAAATTGCCACGTCCCACACAGAGCCACTTCACAGCTCCCTTTACCTATTATAGATCCATAGTGAGATCCTCCTCCATGCAACCATCTAGGTAAAAGCCAGAGTTACGTTTTGGGCTCACGTGACTCCTCCAAGCTTGGTGTGCAATGTTGAATTCACAAAATGTTTCACCTCTGGGGGGAATTCCTGGAAGTATGTGGATGATTTCAAGTCAATAAAGGTGTAATTAGCTTTCTAGGCAGAGGTTCACTTTTTCATCTGTATACTATAGTATTGTGCTTAGCTGGTAGTCATATAAGGATCGCTCCAGATATGCCTCCATGCATACATTGAGCATACATAGATAACCCTAAGCTTGATCACGCACAAAGATTTTGTCTCTTCTCTAAAATAGCTTGACTGTCAAAAACTGCTTTCTTGGTGTTCCTAGTAATTTTTTGACATCATATGTGTACTCATGTCGCTGGATGCTTTCAATAATCTTTTAGTTTCGCGCTGTTTCTCCCACTCACGTGTACACGTACGTAGACGTTTCCTGCTTGTGTAACTAACCGGCACAGGATCTATCATGGCTGCTGCTGTAGTAGTTTTAGTAGTTGTTGTAGTAGTTGTTGTTGTATTAGTGGAAGTAGCAGTAGTAATAGTAATAGAGGTAGCACTTGGTGTAGTAATAGTAGTGGTTGTAATAGTAGAAGTGGTAGTACGAGTTGTAACTATTGCAACCATAGACGAGGAGAAGGGGAACGACTAAGTAAGTAAGACGAGGAGGAGGAACAATAATAAAATGTAGTAGTAGGAGCAGCAGCAGAAGTAGTAGTAATAATAGTAATAGTAGCAAGAGCAGTTGAAGTAGTAGTAGAAGCAGTAGTTGTAGTTATTGTTCTTGTTATTATTGAGTTATTGTTGATCAGGATCGACATTGCACTTAGGGCAAACCCACGTAATAGTAGTGTTATGATTAAAATTCATAACGATTAGTTAGTTGCTTATCCTTTACAGGACGTGGCAATCAACCCCAGCTTTTATTGGCTGTTTGTGATTTTTCTAGGCAATTTTTTTCATTCAGTAGTTTGCCATTGCTTTCTGAACGGTACGGCGCTTATACCATTGTTAAAAATCCCCACAAAGCGATCTGCTACCAAACCGCCTGCAGCAGGTTTCGAACCTGGTATATCTGGATTATGAAACTGCGTTCATATCCATTAGGCCACAGACGCCGACTCATAACGATTATGTCGGTATAATAGTTGGCTCGACAGGGCTCACTTTATGATAATTTTATACGGACTTACTTATTAATAAAGGAAGTGAATTCATGCCGATATGGTGTAGAGGCAGACGCGAACATTTTGAAGCAGAAGTGAGGTGATCGTCTGCAAAAGAGATACGGCTTGTGTTTGAAAGTGAGCGGACGTATGTGTATTGAGCTCCTGCAGTATACTGTGTTTTTCCTGCATCATTCTATCACCAGGACATCAATATACTTAGTTGAGGATTCCCTGGTTTATTATATTCAGGAAACGTATATCTATCTATTCATGAAGATGTCCATGGGACTGTGATAAATAAAGTTTGTATGATTGCCATTGACCAGCGTTTGATAGTGAACGGACTGGACAACTACTTATTACTGCATTTGCCTTTGAGCGAGAACTGATTTCATGGAGCTTTGTGTCAAGTATAATAATCTGCATATTTGTGAATTGTGAAGGAGGTGTTTGTCAGCTCACTGCAGTTATGCTGATTCGTGTTGTTGGACTATCCCCTAGTGTATACTTTGGCCACGGAGACCTTCTCCGGAACTTTAATTAATACGACACGCATCAAGTAGCATGTGTTGTTATTGTTGTAATCTTAGCAGAATTGACAGAACAATATTACGTAGAAAACGAAGAAGAAGTAAAGAATAATGAAAAGATGAATGAAAACACAACTATAGCACGTTTCACTAGCTTTGCCCAACTTCAAATGTAATTATCTGATTAACCGTCTAACGTATTAATGCCATTTTTTGCATACGATGTTATATTGGGTTAGACCCAACAAATATATACTTTATATCTGTGCATCTTGTCCAGTTCCCATAAACGGATGAAATCCTTTGATCTTTGTCGGCATACTAATTATTGTGTATCGAGAAAAGAAATTTTACCACTTCATGCACAGATTCTGTGAATTGATTAGGCATAGGCGTGTCTACTATTACAATAATGTGGCCATCACGTTTGCAACTGAATACGTGTTGAAGATGATTTCTTAAATGATCTGCATGCGAAATACTCGTGACATTGTTTGTCATTGACATTTAATGCGCTACCAAACTGGACCTTCCTTGATCTAATTATTTCAATGGGTATCATCTCTTTGCGGTTCATAAATATCATAATGGAACGTTGCTCCTCTAATGTGCTTGTAAATAACGGTAAGGTCATCTTTAAAGAAATTAAACTTCATCCGAATCATAATCAGATGTCTCTGAGAAATTGAAAATCAATCTCGGCTGAATGAAGGACAAACCATCATTCTTCCAATATTCCACTTCCTCTTGTAACACATGGTTCTCACTTTTCTTCCAATAATCCCTGGCTATATTGGAGATGGCGGCTTTTATAAGTATTTCAACATCTTTTAATTTGAACGTTCTATTTTCTGTTGCTACCTGTTCCTTAATTTTAGCCCATACTCATTCTATTGGGTTTAAGTGAGAATGGTAAGGAGGTAATCTTAAACATCTGTGACCATGTTCATGGATTGCCTTGTCTATGTGAAATATCTTTGTACGCTGTGTCTTTTTTTACAATTCCAAGTAATTCAGGTTCATGGACATTTCGTTGAATGGAATGTTGTTTATGGTCAGCCAAATCTTTATTACATCTTTAATACTTGGTGAATTAGAAACTTTATCTTCTGGTGCCACAACGTTGTGATATGAGGCATTGTCCATTATCAAACACCACGGTCTATCCAAGGAAGGAAGTACATGATTCACAATCCAATCTTGAAATATCTTGCCATTCATCTCTGCATGGTAATCCCTATTATCTGTGGATTTTGAAACAAATATGACTTCAGTATTATTTAGAAGCCCATGATGGCTGCTTCCTGGATGTGCAATTATTAGGCGCTGTCCTTTGCTGCTTGGTACTAGTCTTTTAGTTGTTCCATCAGATGATTGCCATTCTCGTTCATCACTGTGGTGCGCATTGATCCAAGTTTCATCTAAATACACAAAATCATAACAATCTCTTCTCATTTCTCTGACCTCGCGTAAATATTTGCTTCTCATTGCAACTATATGACGCTTCTCACAAATAAGGTTTCTACCACCAACATATTTTCTAAAAGTGAATCCCAAACTCCTAATAGTCCTCCATAGCGTAGATTTGGAAATATCAATGTCATTATTCTTTCTTAACCAAATTTTCAATTTCCTTAAAGTCACTGCCTCATTATTGTGAAACATATTGCACATTTCTCTGCGGATCAATTCTCTGTCAAAATTATCCACCACTCTTGGCCTAATTTTCGTGTGTAAAACACTGGAATTAGACATTTCAGATGTCGCTATCCAGCGGTGCAATGATCGTTTGCTTATCCCCAAGGCGTGAATAGTCCTCTTTTGTGGGTTGAAATAGAATGATATAGTTTTCCTCGAGTAGCTTCATTGCAGAAATACTTAAAAATCCTATTTGTGATTTGCTGTAATGTCATAAAATGTACTCGCAGACTCATTTTTCCTTCTTAACCACACAATAATTTTTGTAGACACACCTCTGATTGACAATGTGTGCGTTGCACCGGATATAAACTGTTTTATGTTCAAGAAGTGCGATTTCACGCAATTTCACTCAAAAATCATGCCAATTGCTTGATAAACCAAAAATGTGCAAATGAGGTCGTATAATTTACTGTAGACATTTCAATATGTGTGCGTGTGATGTGTGTTGGCAAGTAGGATTTTATATTATATCGCAAAGAAACGAAAATTGAAACCAATGGCCGCATTTTAATGAAAAATTTAATTCATAGGGTCTATACCATTTCAAATTCACACACAAAATTTCAGTTATATGCGTTATATATTCGCTGAGATATAGCATTTTGAAGTTGGGCAAAGCTAGTGAAACGTGCTATACGAAGTTTTTCTATGAAGATAACGATAGACTCTACATCAGCTGACAGAGTAGAAATTTACCTTCTGTGGATCATAAATTATCGAAGTTATATTTGGCCTCCCGCCTCTCCCCGGACCCTTTTTTCCTCTGCCCTGCAGACAGATCACTAAAAATTTCCTCCCTTTTTTTTTCTTCTCTTTAATTACGGTTCGTGCGACAACATAGCGTGAGCAGTCCAATGGTAAGACTTGCGGCACGTATATGCACAAGGTCACAAGGTCATTGTGGAATCCCGCAGCCATCTGACGACGTGCCATTAACGCAATGAGCACGCACTCCAACGGAAAAATTGAGGCGATTTCATGGAAGGTTTGACGTAATTTGCGTTCACGTACACTCAAAAATTGTAAGCCGAAAAAGGGGGGAAAATAGGCTGTCTGCCCCGTTTGAAAACATGGAGAGTGTACTGGCATTGGGAGTTTGTCTGTTGAATTAGTTTTGTTTTTTTACACGCACATGCACACACTCACACACACATACACACACGTGTGTATATGTACGCAAATATGCGCACATCGATCAATGTATCGACACACCATATCTGTTTAATTGCCATTCCTCTTATCGCTCTACATATGGGGCATCAAAGTCAACACTGCAACTGGTCCGATAGTAGGAAGCCCGCAGTGAAGTATTCGTGTTCTCCTGTAGCGGTGGTTTCTGTAACAACCTGTTGTAGCTTATGAGATTGCCAGTCCCGTACACAACCCCATATTTGTCGCCGTTTACAGGTTTGTCGCCTTATGGTACAGTAGGCCTATCCTTTATTTGTGTTCTCATAAACCACAGAGAACAATACAGGGCACGATATCATACTTAACCAGTTGATAGCTTTGCAGAGCTGTCCTTTTTCTGGGATCCCCCGGGGTAAAAGAGAGTGAGAGGGAGAAACAAAAAACGTAGATAAGAAAATTAACAACCCAAAAAAAGGTAGAGAGGATATGGAAAGAACTTGAACGGAATGGCACAGGATAGAATGGCAAGGCGTGTAGTGGTTGAAGGTCTATGCTCCACATAGAGTTTAGGAGTGACAGTAGTGAGGATGATGATATGTATATATATATATATATATATATATATATATATATATATATATATATATATATATATATATATATATATATATATATATATATATATATATATATATATATATATATATATATATATATATATATATATATATATATATAAGAATTTATGATGATGATTTGTACAAAATAATTAATGATGATATGTACATAAGAATTCATCATGATGATTGGTACACACAAATGCATGATGATGATATACAATAAGAATTGATGATGGTGATTTGTACATAATAATTAATGATGATATGTTCATGAGAAGAATTCATGATGATGATAATGGTGATGATATATGCATAAGAATTCATACTCAACAAAGTCATCTCCAGCAGGTCACGTACAACGGTAGTCAAATCTTTACGTGACTTGCTCTCTCTCTCTCTCTCTCTCTCTCTCTCTCTCTCTCTCTCGCTCTGTACAGCACAAACACAAAGAGATCCAATGATGATATGCCGTAACATTAGATGGAGGACACAGTACAAACAAGTTGCGATTTGACGATGATGCTATTAATAATTAACAGAGAGACAGAGCGGTATGGTTGATATGACCGTGACAGAAAGTAAATATAACGGCATTATTCTGAATAGCAAGTGGGCAAAGTAAAAAGAGCTATTCTCCCGGATGCTAATTTAATCCGTGCTGATCTACGAGCCGTATGCGACGCCACGATGCAGTACACTATTCTTACAAATGCTCTCTAGCCTAGGCCGCCATTTTGTTATAATCTAATTTCCTAACGCCTTCATTTTACACGCTATTAAATAAGTTATATATATATATATATATATATATATATATATATATATATATATATATATATATATATATATATATATATATATATATATATATATATATATATATATATATATAATATATATATATATATATATATATATATATATATATATATATATATATATATATATATATATATATATATATATATATATATATATATATATATATATATATATATATATATATATATATATATATATATATATATATATATATATATATATATATATATATATATATATATATATAGTAGCGCCTTCATTCATAACTATGGCGTGAAATCTCTCAGCTGCTTCTTTTTTCCTGATGTTCCTTTATGTGTGATTTTTTTTTTCTCTTCTGCTTGTTGTGAGAACTTCTTTTCGCCCAATCTGAGGTGGCGCGTAAGGAGCATCGCTACTTGGTGCGATCGGCAGCTTCACTTTCCCTAGGGTGCTGGATTTATGTCCAATGCCTTCATGTTTCTCTTTGAACCTCAGCTGCGCTCGCACTATTGTTCCTATGCCGCCTGCCAGTAAACATATCTTTGGGGATGCGACCACCTTCCATGCGGCAGACATGGTCACGCCAGTGTAGTCTGCGCTGTCTAAGCAACGTAAACATGCTTTAAAGGCAAGCACGTGACAGCTCCTCAACATTTGTCACTTTGTCCTTCCACGAAATACCTAGGATATGGCGCAGAAACCGTAGATGGAAGGTATTGAGCCTTCCTTCTTGCTTACCTTAGGTTGTCCATGTCTCGCTGCCATATAGTGTGCTGGTGACGCATACGAAATACACCGTAGCTTTGTAGTGCCGATGGTCAAGAAAATATGAGCCTAACCCCATATTCCCAATATGCCTCAATGGGCGTGTAACAGGATCCTTTACATCCTTTCCCTATTTGGTCTTCAATGTAAGTTTGGAGTTTCCCCAAACATGCGTTGTGAGGCGGTCAAAGATGGCTGCACAGCTATATATATATATATATATATATATATATATATATATATATATATATATATATATATATATATATATATATATATATATATATATATATATATATATATATATATATATATATATATATATATATATATATATATATATATATATATATATATATATATATATATATATATATATATATATATATATATATATATATATATATATATATTCCCCATAAAAGCCAGATCCAAACCTCAGAAATGAGATATCTGAGGAAGGTGGTTGAAGTAACAAGAAGAGACATGGTACGCAACCAGACGATACGTCAAGGCCTAAAATGCCACCCCCTACAGACCCAAGTAGAACAGTCCCAACTAAGATGGTTTGGCCATGTCTGCAGAATGGGAGAAGATCGGCTACCACGACAAGCATGGGAAACAAAGAGCCAAGGATCCAGACCCCGAGGACGACCCAGAGTCCGCTGGGAGGACAACATTAGACAATCTTTGAAGGACCGAGGACTAGAATGGAACCAGGCCAGGAGGAAGACAGCCGATAGAATAGTCTGGCGCTCTCTCTTCCAAACCTCTACACCTCACGGTAGAAGGGGAACGACTAAGTAAGTAAGTATATATATATATATATATATATATATATATATATATATATATATATATATTTATATCTATATATATATATATATATATATATATATATGTCATGTGTATGTGTGTGTGTGTTCACTACTTATTTTAATACAACGTCTGTTGAACGAAAAACGCATCTATTTGTATTCATGATCACCATTTTCCCATGAAGACACCTCTGTAGCTAGTCTAATGTCAGTAAGCTTGCATCAAGCAGTCATGTGCTCTTGTAGTGGTGGTAATTTCTGTGGAGTTTGGTTTAACATGATGGGTTTGTCAATCTCATGCACGACCTCATATTAGTCGCCGTGTACGGCATTGGCTGAGGATGCAGTGATCCTATTCTTTATTTGTTTCTTTAGAGGTCCCCGGGAACTACATAGGGGCATCCTTTTTGTTGCCTGCTTAAAATCTATAAGACGCCCGGGTCATTAGTGCGACCCGCAAGACATAACACCGGAAATTTACCATGGGCAGTCCTGCCTATTAATGATGCAATCACTTCTGTTGTTCCCCTATTATACAGTACAGGTCAGACTACACTTGCGGGTCGCACTAATGACCCGTCATCGAAGCATCATTTTTTGGTGATGCCTAGATGGCAGGGAGGATAGTGTGGTTTGCTTGCATAGCTAGGCGGGGTTGTCGCACGGAAGGTCCTGGGTTCGAGTCCTGGGTAAGCCACTCACGTCTGTTGTTTTTCTGTTGTCTAGTGTTCTACTTCTTTATTTCTTACCAGTGCCTGAAAACATACTTTATGTTTGTCTAATATTTATTTACTGTTTACAGGCCTCGGGTTTCCCTTCCTTATGTGCTATAAATGTTTATACACGAAAATGACCTTGCCAGCCAATCTGGTATGACTTGTATCAACTCAAAGTCTTTCCATGTTTTACTCATCATTTTCACTTCTGTCTCTCTTCTCCGTGTGTTTTTGGTCTACCTCTTCCTCTCTTTCCCTGGGGGATACCAGAACCAGGACTGCCTTGTAATGCTATCAACAGGTCTCCTCAATGTGTGTCCTACCCATCGCCAGCGTCTTCTTCTCAATGCTTGCTCTCTCTCTTCTATCTTCGTACTGTGTGGACGTGTTTTTATTTGGCTCTACATTTTGGATATTTTATTGAAGTTGTTCCGATTTAATATGGATGGTTAATACATCCATGTGTTGGCGGTTTTGTTTGACATATAATGAAATAGTTTATTTTGTAATTGTGTTAAATTCACGTATAAATGTGTTTTTTCTGTATGGAATGACGGTAGAAGCGTTCATCGTGTCCTGCCACCATTTGTCGATATATGGAAAACTACTGTAACACATTCCAAACTCTGACGGTGACCTTCTGGCTAGAGAACAATAGAAAATGCTAAATCACAGGGCTTGTCCGCCCTCAAGCATGTAATGTGATCATGGCGAGCGGGGACAACAGCGTCGTTGTATCAGGAATACAACGGTTTTATTCATTTTTGGACTGCAAATGCCTTCTACCATGCTTTTAACAATGACCACGTGACACGTCACTGACCGCTGTAAAGAAAAAACGGTGTATTTTCTTGGCTACAAGCCCCTCTTAAACAGATAAGGTTTCCAGCGGATCAATGTATTTCACTGGCAATTAATCCCAGCGGGCATGTAAACAATTCACATTTAGAGATCGGCCATGGCTCGCAGGTAACTAAAGCTGCTAGGGACTGTAGATTGCGCTCGACCACGATCAAAAATTACTTCTTAGACCAAAACATAGCTCTTCGCGTTAAACTGATCGATTTATAGACATTAGATCGGCAATTAGTGTTCGAAGGGTGTCCTCCATTTTGAGCATCAGCTCCTGGCAGCACTGCGCATTTATCATGTGAGTGACTTCTGGGTGATTTTCACGTGATAATGTTTCATCTGTTTGTGTGCTAGTATCTCATCTGCCAGCGTCTCATCTGCTGACAGCGAAATCATCAACATTAACTCTAGCATACACTCTCCTACAAATACATCCACTTTGCCTCCCGCAGCACGCGACTTTCCAATGAGCGACACAGTAGCAAATACTCCATTTTCTCAACCTATGCTGGCCATAGAATATCCAATGGGCCCTAAAGATACTAGCACACTAACAGATGAAACATTATCACGTGAAATCACCCAGAAGTCACTCACATGATAAATGCGCAATGCTGCCAGGAGCTGATGCTCAAAATGGAGGACACCCTTCGAACACTAATTGCCGATCTAATGTTTATAAATCGATCAGCGCAGACAACGAACTACTCAAAAATGAAATACTGCATCTGAGAGAAGATAATTCCAATATGAAACATGTCGTTGAGCAACTACGAAGAGATTTTTCTATTTATAAAACAAAGCACTCGGAACATCCTCTTATAGTACCTGAAGCTTCTGGAGATCCCTCCAAAGAACATATATCAAACGAACGCCGCAAGCAGCACCAATGTAACACCAAAAAAAGTTGAGGATAGACGTGCGCACGAAGCTTACCCTATTAGTGTAAAAGTAAGCAACAGTTTTACCGCCCTTAACCAGAGTTCAGTACAAAATGAACAGGCATTAACGCCGCTACCAGATCAGATACTGACACCACAACCACCCGATGAAAACACCCAGACTATTCAGGACGATTCACACCAGGAAAATCAGTGGCGGCAACAAGAATCAAAACGAAAGCCGAGTCAACAACCATGTAGTAAAGCAACACATGTTATAATTGGCGACTCTCTCCTAAAAGGCATATACAATGATCGGATGTCTACTACTAAAGAGGAAACTGTCTCAGTTTTAGCGATACCTGGAGCTGGAACTGAAAGATTAATTGATAGAATTAATAGGTTCGACATACATCATAACATTACAAGAACAACAGTACATGTAGGGATCAACGACATAATGAATGGACACAGCGTTAGCCCTTTGGCGATTTCCAAACTGACCACTACAATAAAACAAAAATTTCCTAACACCTCCATTTTTATGTCATCCATTATTCCACCTTGCTATGGCTTCCAACGTCGCGTAGCCGACACCAACAACAAGACACTCCAGAGCTATTGTGAACACAACAACATTGGCTATATCAACAACACTCCTTTCTTCACAAGCAACTCTGGAGCACCAAAGAAACGCCTTTACATAGATAAAATACATACATCAAAACTAGGTAGCAGCATCCTAGCAAAAAACATCAAGTACCCGCAGCGAATGCAACACGACAACCCACCAGACACAAAGAACACAAACCGATCTACCATGAGATCAGCCCTTCATGAAAATGCACAACACACCTTACCCACCCCTCAAAGAAGCGCTCCCATAACCAACAAATTACGTAACAACAAACAGAACGCCACCTACAGCCAGGAAGCCGAACGTTACGATGTTATGTTTCCTCCACTATCTATAAGACAGCCCCTCACAAACACATTATATGACAGTTCAACAAGCAGTGCCACAATGTCCCAGACCCAAAAATCTCCTACAAGTGGTGGAACCACTACAGACGATATCTACAGTCGTCATGCTTCCTCCTGTAGCCTTCCTGGTCCTGCTCAGTGGAACCCAGAACTTGGCTACCTGATGCAATTCAGTCCTGCGTCACTCAGCCAAGCACTAATGATGTCTGTGCAACGCGGGCCCTACTATATACCTGACAGAGACATCCATTATCGATGATGAATCCACTCATTTTTTGTTCTCATTTTTTTAAAAATTGACTTAATCCCTGCAACCAAAGCCGTCTCTCCCCTGGAAAATTAGTTGATTACTGTGACACATAAAGTAATAAGTACTTTGTTACTTTCTCAAAACACTCTAATTTTATTGGCTACAGGCCTTCGACAGTTTTTTTTTCATAATTTGCAAGATTTTATTTTATTTTATTTACTTTTTTAATTCGTATTCTCTCAGTGTTGCTTAATTACTTTGTTAGAATTTTAGTGTTGTGGTGTGAAAACGTGCGTGCCTACTGTTGTGTGACTATTTTAATATACTAATGACAATTTCAGTTAATTGTAATTTTTTAGCAATACTTGTACCAAGTGTTCGTATGTTAAATACTAACATTTGTATTTTCACTTATTTGGTGACGTTAATTAATTTAAATGTTCGTGGGTGTCGTATTTAAAATTGCTGTTGTTATTTTCCTTTTTAAACCACTCGCCAAAATAAAATGCATACCTATCAGACACAATGGCTAATTAATGATGGTCTACGGCTGGGCCACCTGAACATTTACCATTTATTAGGCAAACTTCCTGAGCTTACACGAATTCTGAATAAAAATTTTCATGTTTTTGGACTTTCCGAAAGTCGTTGAAACGACAAAATATCAGATGACGAAATATCCCTAAATGGCTTTAAAACAGTTCGGCGAGACTCAAGTAGAAAGCTAGAAACAGGTATAATAGTATATATTACCACTTCTATTAGTTATCGCCACAGAAGCGATTTAGAGACAGCAGAGACCGAGTGCATATGGTTGGAAATAAAACTACCAACTCAGGGACAATTTCTAGTCGGGTATCTTTATAGAAATCCCAGTGCAGGAGCCATCTGGTATGAAGATTTCACCACTATGATGGATAAAGTATTTAGCACTGCTAAAGAAATTATTCTTCTAGGCGATTTGAACATCGACATGCACAACACAAACCAAACGTGGGAAAACATCATACTATCTTACAACCTAAAACAAATAGTCAACCAGCTTACCAGGGTAACAAATGCATCATCCACAACAATTGACCACATCTACGTCACCTGTGCAGAAAACATTATAGAATGCTCTGTTCCTACTGTCGCGATGAGTGACACTATCCTATATGTTGCACGTGGTCAAAGAATAAATATAAAGCCCCAAGAAATAAACATATCAGTATTAAATTTAGAAGTTTTAAAAATTTCAACCAGTGAACTATTTTTACATGGTTTGCGAACTGCACCTCTTGCCAGTGTTTACCAGCTTTCTGATCCCGATGACGCCATTGCCCATTGGACATGTATCTTTCTTTGTGTGTTTGACAACCCCGCACCAACTAAAGAAGTTCGTGTAAAACGACAGGTCAAATTATCTTGGATCACACAAGCAGTGCTAGACGCCATGAGGCAGAGAGATCAAGCTCACAAAAACAAGGACTTTAACATATACAGAGCACAGAGGAACAACGTGCAATATTTAATTCGTAGAGAAAAAAGAAATTACTTTAGAAATTTGGTTCAGAACCAAACAAGCAGTAAAGATATATGGAAAGCAATCAACACCTTGGCGAACAAGCGAAATCTGTCAGTCTCGTCAACCCCTAATACTTCATTTACTTGCATAGACTTCAGCAATTACCTTCAGGCAGAAATAAACAATCTTAAATCTACAATACCAAATTCACCTTGTGACTTAGGCAGGCTGTCAGTATTTTGTGAGAACAAATGTACCAACACAATCCCATCCAACATTCCGTTTATGACAGTTAATGAAGTGTATAACTATCTTCTAGGACTTAAAGATAATAACTCATCAGGACTTGACGGAGTCAGTAATCGAATACTGCGTTATGCGGCTCCAGCTATTAGTGATTCGCTTACATACATATACAATCAATGTATTGCACGGAGTTACTTTCCGTGCCACTTTAAAGTCGCTAAGGTATATCCTCTCGTAAAACCTGGCTCTTCCGACAATAATAACCTTGGTAACTATAGGCCAATCTCCTTAATATCATCGCTATCCAAACCACTAGAAAAACACATACATAAAATAACACTACAACACCTAGTTAACAACGGCTTGCTAATTGATAGTCAGTCGGGGTTTAGACCTAAACATTCATGTCACACAGCTCTAACTAAGATGATTGACACGGAAAGTGGCACGGAAAGTAACTCCGTGCGATACATTGATTGTATATGTATGTAAGCGAATCACTAATAGCTGGAGCCGCATAACGCAGTATTCGATTACTGACTCCGTCAAGTCCTGATGAGTTATTATCTTTAAGTCCTAGAAGATAGTTATACACTTCATTAACTGTCATAAACGGAATGTTGGATGGGATTGTGTTGGTACATTTGTTCTCACAAAATACTGACAGCCTGCCTAAGTCACAAGGTGAATTTGGTATTGTAGATTTAAGATTGTTTATTTCTGCCTGAAGGTAATTGCTGAAGTCTATGCAAGTAAATGAAGTATTAGGGGTTGAAGAGACTGACAGATTTCGCTTGTTCGCCAAGGTGTTGATTGCTTTCCATATATCTTTACTGCTTGTTTGATTCTGAACCAAATTTTTAAAGTAATTTCTTTTTTCTCTACGAATTAAATATTGCACGTTGTTCCTCTGTGCTCTGTATATGTTAAAGTCCTTGTTTTTGTGAGCTTGATCTCTCTGCCTCATGGCGTCTAGCACTGCTTGTGTGATCCAAGATAATTTGACCTGTCGTTTCACACGAACTTCTTTAGTTGGTGCGGGGTTGTCAAACACACAAAGAAAGATACATGTCCAATGGGCAATGGCGTCATCGGGATCAGAAAGCTGGTAAACACTGGCAAGAGGTGCAGTTCGCAAACCATGTAAAAATAGTTCACGGTTGAAATTTTTAAAACTTCTAAATTTAATACTGATATGTTTATTTCTTGGGGCTTTATATTTATTCTTTGACCACGTGCAACATATAGGATAGTGTCACTCATCGCGACAGTAGGAACAGAGCATTCTATAATGTTTTCTGCACAGGTGACGTAGATGTGGTCAATTGTTGTGGATGATGCATTTGTTACCCTGGTAAGCTGGTTGACTATTTGTTTTAGGTTGTAAGATAGTATGATGTTTTCCCACGTTTGGTTAAATATTAATAACGATAACATATGTGGGGCAGTGTTTGTAGACTTTAAAAAAGCATTTGATGTGATAGATCACGCTATTTTAATTAGAAAACTAGAAACATCAAAAGTAAACCTTCAACTAGTGACGATAATTAAATCATTCCTGTCAGACAGAAAACATGTAGTTTCTTACAATAACTCTTTGCTCAAACCCAACCGTAATAAATACCGGCGTTCCTCAGGGCTCTATTCTTGGGCCTCTACTTTTTGCCAGATACATTAATGACCTTCCACTACACGTGGAGCACGCATCCTGTGACCTATTTGCTGATGACTGTACTGTCTACACGAGTGATACAAGTTGCAACACACTCGAACTATCGTTACAAAAAGATACAGACAATCTGATTAAGTGGCGCATCGGAAATCGCATGCTAATTAATATAATTAAAACAAAGTGCATGTTAATATCAACTAGACAAACATTACAAAATTCAGAGAAAACAACACTTCACATCTATATTGGTACCTTAATGAACATAAAACTCTAGGAATAGTCGTTGACCAGCATCTAAATTGGAACTCACATGTTCATGCACTGACCAAGCAAACGGCACAGAAAGTTTACCAGTTAGCTAAAATCAAAGATTTCCTAGATAAAGAAGCACGAAAATTGTTCTATATATCTCAAATACAAACAAACCTTGACTAATGCTCCACAATCTGGGATGGTTGTTCTATGTCCAACACAAAAAGACTCCATTCACTACAAAAGCGTGCAATGCGTCTAGTTTCTGACAACTGCCAAACACAGTGTTGATCTATATAAAGATCTCAAAATACAGCCTCTAAAGCTCTATCTGTTCAACAAAGCTAAATTTGTTCACAAAATCCTGTCACAGAATGCTCCAACATATCTGTGGCCAATGTTCAAATACGACTAAATACAAGTGCCCAAGCCTAGGCTTGAGTTATTCAAGAAAAGCTTAGCTTACTCTGCTGCTCATCTTTGGAACTATCTTCCACATTATCTAAAAGATAACTGTGGTGGGTTTGATGTTAATACAGTTTGTTGTTAAGAAATCTTAGTGTACTGAATGAGGTCAGCTGTGAAGGTCCCTGAATATAATAAATATTAGAGTAAATTTCCAGGGCACCTTTCTACTACCACCACTATGATCTCATTCAGACTTATTCTAGATAGAATATAAGATGACTACGTTTGGTGTCTAGGGTTATGAAATGTTAGTGTAAGGTTGCATTACCCAACTAAACATATAAACAATTACACAAATTATTTTATTATCTAATACAACACAACAGTACCACGACAATCACATACGAACTACACTTTAAAAGACTATCTTTAGTAAGTCAGTGGTTGAAAGTTTGGTAAAGTTAATGTTTTCAATTTATTGTCCTGAATCTGATTTATTTGGAATCAGGACTGACAATCAAAGTGAAATCATAGAAATTAATTACATCAATCAATTTACACAATGGGTCTTCTGACCATAATACACATATTATTATATAAGGGTGTAGTTGTATTGTTTAACTGAGGTGACTTCTAGTATACACTGGTTGATTGTTTATTATCATCATCTCTGCATGTTGTTTGTAAGTTTTTATGGACACTGATGGAATGTTTATATCACTATTCCCAGTCTCTTTTCTAATATAATGTTAGTTGAGCGATCAGGTGCCGAAACATGCACCTATCTTTGTAATATGATGTAGGACTCTTCCTGCACTTCGCTGAACGACAACCTTCAGCTCCCACTTCTTCAAGAATGATGGTGGTTTACAGTTGTCTCCGAAAAAAAGCAAGACTGTGGCATGAATATATCGGCCCACTGTAGTCTGGCACCAGTTATTGACAGCAACCACAACCCTCTGAAATCAGAAGGATATGCCTCCTTCGTAATCAACAGCTTACACTAATATTCAACAACCAGTACAGGCACATTACAAACAAACATGCAAGATCAGCTCTTTACGACAATCCCTTTCACCAGTTTCTTTTGATGTGACCAGGTATACCAGTATTCCTCTCCCCTAATAGTTACAACGCCTCTGCAATTCCAGCAATAATCTGTTGTCCATACAATAGGATAGGTATTATGCTCCTGATGATAATCCTATATAATTTAGTTGGTCTACACCTCTCTGATAGTCTTTCATATGCTGGATCAATCTCTAGACTCTGTTTTGAGTCTGCCATAGACTCACTTACTTACAGTCGTATGTTAGTATTTCACATTCAAATTTTATTTTAAATAAAATGTTAAGAAAATCAATCTTACCACAGATGCAAGGAAATAACACAATTAAACGATGACTAGGCAATAGAATATGGCACATTTTCGATCTGCCCTATGTCCAGGCTTTTCCTATGTTAGAAAATTCTCCGCCTGCTCTCATCGATCTTGCTTTGCACAAAATTTATTTGAAATGGCAGTGAACAGTCCCTGTTTCGTACCAGTATCTACTGCTTTGTCCAATGGGACCATGTTTACATTTATTTTTGAATCTATCGTTTCAAATAACAACTCCCAATATGTTTCCAAGGCAAATATATTTTTAGTTTTAGGTCAATCAATCATACTTCGCCTTCCTTCAAAATCCACCCAATCAAATATCCCGTACCTTTTAACCTCATTTACCCAAAGTCGTTTTTTCAAAACATGCCATAAAAAATTATAAGCAGTCATGATCTTTACTTGACAGTCTGGTCGGGTCCACTATAGTATTATGGCTATAATTAGTTAATTAATGGACTATTTGCGTAACTATTACCATATTCTTTGTCAGCAAGTCCTAAGGTACACGAATATACAATTTATATGGGACTAGTTGGCTTGGTTCAGAAGTACACAGGTTTTTTTTCCATGTTAGTGTTTTTATTTTTAGTCTACTACACGTTCAATTCTTTTCCATGTGCTGTCTTCTCTATTTACGTGATAATTACGTCCTTTGAAATAAGAGCTAAGGTTGTTTTTGTGACACGAGTTGTCTGCATGTTCTAACTTTTTCCTCGTATTTTGGGGAAACCCCTAAGGCAAGGCTTGCCCCTGTATTGGTATTGGCTTTTAGTTTAAAATCAATGCGAAACGAATTAGCATTTCATCTATCCTTTCCCCTCCTCGTTCCACAATGCATTTTAAGCACGTATTTTCTTAGAACTAGGAAAAGTGATTATGTCAAGGACGAATTTGAAAAATTGGGTACCGTTTTGTTCGGCTATTCGTTAGCAAATAATAGTCTGAAGGCGTAGGCGATACCAACAGTTCTAGTAGAAAATTATTTTATACTTTCTTATTTTGCCTTTATGCCCTATATTTTTATATATTAATTTAGATATTGTATTTAGAAATTCACTACAATAACAACCTCAGTCCCTATTCATACAATCATAAACTTTTCGAATACTTTATGAGTTCTGATATCTGCCCCCCTAATGTGATTATTTTTCCGAACAAATAATATAATATCGAATGTAGGTTTAATGATGATGTTAGTGCTTTTCAACATATTTTGTTTCATGGTAATACTTAGTTTGTAATTTTCAACATATTTTATTTCATGTTTATAATTAGATACTGTGAATGTGAGTATGCTAATATTTTACTTTTACAACGTTGAATTCCTTGAATTGATGGGTAAAATGTACAAGTATGTGAGAATACATGAAATCAGTATAAAAGACGAGAGAAAGGAAGGGCAGAATGTCAGACGGGCTTGCGTGCCCAATTCTCAACCCTTTGAAAATAAAGTTCGTTCGTTCGTTCGTTCCACCGGCACGTGTCTGGCTCTGGTCATTAGTTTGACACTTGAGACTTTGTCATACCATTTCAATCCTTCTATTCTTCGCAAGCACCCGTTTATGAAAGTGTGTAGCCTTTTGGTTGTTGTTTTTGTTGTTCTCCATGTTTCAGAGCCATACAATAGGACTGACTTGACATTTGAGTTGAAGATTCTTATTTTCGTGTTGGACTTGATTTCTCTTGATCTCTATATGTTTCCCAATGCAATGAAAGCTCCTCTTGCTTTTTTTACTCTTATTTTGATATCATTGTTTGTCCTTCCAACTTTGTCTATATTCCTGCCAAGATACAAATATGTGTACGATTCTACATCTTTTAGTGGTGTTTCTTCAAGTTCGACCTTGTTATCATTTCTTGCATATATTCTCATTATCTTTGTCTTTTCGCTGTGTATTTTCAGGTCCACTTGTTGTGACCTCTCATCAAGTATTTTTATTTTGTCTTGCATCTGATTATTGTTATGGGACAGAAGAGCCAAGTCATCTGCACAATCCAGATCATCAAGCTGTTTTGTCAGATTCCACGGAATTCCATTTCTGTTGTGTGATGTCGATGGTTTCATAACCCAATCTAATGCTAGTAAGAAAAGAAATGGAGACAAGAGGCATCTTTGTCGCACTCCCGTTCTTCTTTCTTCGTCTTCTTTGTTCGTCCTGAAAAGGACGTTGTTTGCGTTGTGTCCGTTTTGCGCCTTTCGGCCGACAAATCCGACTTCAGCACGGCATTTTTTGGGACCGGCTTAGCCTTCCCACTTCGATCCCTACTCTCTCAGCCAGACTGCAGTGATGCAGTCTGTTTCCAGGACCACCACTTAGAGGTGGAGTAGAGTCTTGGTCAGCTCTGATTCGCTGACTCTGACGCAAGCGTGAAGCTGTCGGTCGCTGACTGCATTTATCTGTGTTGGTGCGTCTTATGTCCCGCACTCCCGTTCTAATCCCAAAAGATCCTGTAACTTGTCCATCATGAAGATCTTTGCATGTCATGCCTTCATAAGTCTTCTTTATTAAGTTAGTGATCATCATGGGAACTCCATAATGCCTCATCACTTTCTAGAGCGATCGTCTATCTACACTGTCAAATGCCTTTTCATGTCCACAAATCCGATGTTTTGTGGTGAATTCCATCCCAGGCTTCGTTCCACTATTATTCTCGGTGTGGCTCTCTGGTCTGTACAGGATGCAACCGTGATGTGGGAGAAAAATGGAGGTAAAGAATCCTCTTACACGCCCATTGGGGCATATTGGGAATATGGTGTTAGGCCCATATTTTCTTGACCATCGGCACACTAGAGGTGATATGGTCAGCATCACTCCGGCAGCCTTAACCTTCCCAGAGTTGCTGTGGTACCCAATCCATGAGGCTGGGTCGACCCCGGAGCCGTTTGCGGTCTAAAAAAAAAATCCCACCTCAACTGGGGATCGAACCATGGACCACTGAACTAGGAAGCCAGTGCACTAACCACTGCCACTGCGCTACCGCTGGTCTTCGACAGTGATGTGGCTTAACAGAAAAAAATGGTAGGAAAAAAAAGAATCCTATAATCTAATGATAATGAACTGAAGGATGACAGAAAGAAAAGCAAACTAATTACAGATCAGAAAGCAACTGCCTTCCTTCGTTCTACATATTCTGAGTAAGCAAAGGTTGGAACACACTGCTGTAAGGGAAAGTAATGACGGAAAGAGAAGGCCAACGACAAAAGCAGAACATAGTATTTACGTCAACAACAACACGCAGTATTTATGTCAAAAACATGGCGCGAAAGAGCGTTAACTACGTACCTCAGATGCCAGCAAAGGTGGCGAACCTGTTTGAGAGCATGTGCAAAAATTGGCGATGATCTGCTAAAACGTTATCTCGAGTGCTCATGGGAATTTTTGAGCAGCTGATTATCATTCGTAATTATGTATGTGTGTGTTTGTGTATCTATGTATAAATGCTTGTGTGTATGTATGTAAAAAAAACCCATTTTAAAATGCTGGAGATCTTTTCCACACTTTTATTAAGTCGAATCTCAATTTTGCTCTGTTTAATATACCAAACTGCTATTGTATTTGATGCTATATATAGTATCTCACTCCAAAAGCTGTCAATGTATTTTATGGCAAACAAAGATGCTGGTAAGACCCCCATGTAAAAAACACCCACGATGATCTACTTGAAATGTTTTCCACACAAATTCTGTAAATTATAATGACTCCTGTTGGTACGTTGTATCATATCATATCATTACATGCCAATGTCTTTTATGAAGCTTAAAGATTGTTATTTATGTGAAACAAATACATTCGATGTAAAAACACCCACATTGAATTACTTAAGACGTCTTCCACACTTTATGTAAATTCTAATGATTCTCCTATATGACATGTTGTATTTTTTAATGTCATGTCAGTACATGTTGTCGTAGATTTTTGATAGGGGAATTAAGACTTGGATTGGTCCCTTCTGAATAGATTTGAATAAGCGATAGACACAGTGAGAGATGATAATAAAAATAGATTTCCACGAGTGAGATGGAGAAATTAATAAAGTCTGTCCCTAAAATCGAGAATCTTCTCTCTTTCAGCCTATCTTCTACAGCGGATCTAGAGGAGTCAGACAGTCTAAAAACATATATATATATATATATATATATATATATATATATATATATATATATATATATATATATATATATATGTATATATATATATATCCACTCACATACACACACATAAGTGACGACAGTTAGACGCACAGACGTGGAAAAACTAAAACAATGAAATATAGATATTTTGGAACGAGCTGACCGACACGCTTGAATAAAGTTTATGTAAATTTATTAACATAAGGAAAATTTACCACAACACATAGATGTTAATATCAAGCATAGAAAATATATATAAGGTAATGAATTACTACAAGTATAATAGACCCATAGGTGTAATCTTTTCCCTCGATGTTTAGCCCACGATCCTGTTAGAAGAAAAGTGATAGCCCCAAAGAGTCACGGATATATACACTACATTCTATGATTTCTCCTCTATAGTTTAATAACAGAGTTGATACTCTACTCTATCCTAAGGAAAATATCATTAGCAACCAAAAAAAACTGCATAAAGGAATTTAAGACAGCAAAATGGGTGCTAAATACAACAATAAAGGAATCACTCAGTCCTGCATTCACTCTATTCATGTCAGCCGTGGCCACGCGCTTGCATTCGTACTTACAGCTTTGGTAGCAACTTCTGGAAAAACAATTTTTAGGACATACACATACAGAATCTCCAGTGTTATTCTTGGCCAAGGGAACCCCAGCTCCGCAAAGACAGGTTGAATTCACTACTTCAGGGAACGTTTCCTTGGTTATTATTATTTAGGATATCTGTTTATGTCACATTAAAATTGTCCAGGCACGAAAATTAACAGCGAGCACAGTGTCAATAGCTTAGGTTTTTGTTACGGTGTTATTTTTAAATGATGGCGTCTGCTGGGGTTTACCCATGCGCAACGTTTAGGGGTCATTAATATTTATAGAATATGTCGATATTTTACGGTATAGTGAACGCGAAATATATGCGGAGATTATGACGCATTCGCGTTGGGAAGGTCACGCCGGGTGACTTGGTTACAGGGCTTTTGTTACGCTATCCGTCAAGCAAGAAGGTCGTGTCTTGTATTTCTTCCAAGGAAATAAGGCTGAGTATATAGCCTATATTACATAGATGAATCGATGTAGACTTCAGGGTCAGTTCGGAAATTAATCTAAACATGAGATTAATGAAATTAATCTAATAATGGAAGGAGAATCGTATTATGATTCAATTTGTAGCTGTCAAGAACTCATGTGCTCATTTCTGGCTGTTGACTACACCAGCGCACGTATATAGCCACGATGTTCTTCTGACACATTGTTTTGACACGGACGGATACTTACTGATATTATTTGGAATTCAATTGTTACGCTGAATTGTACATGAAACCTTTGTGAATGTCGATTATCGTTTTGTATAAATCTTAATACATGTGGACTCTAAGCAGAAGGCTTGATCCTTTATTTACGTTTCGGGTTCGGTTCTACAACTGTTGGTGTTTACCTTTGTCAGCACGATAACTCTCCCACAAGGGAAATCAAATACTATAGACTGCAAATCAGAACGTCGAAGGGATGTTCTGATGCCCAGAGCTAACCATTTATAACCAACATTGCTATGTCTAAAGAGTGACTTTATTATTCAATAATAATACTTTAACCAAGGAATCGCAACACCAACCACACCACCACCACCGACCCGTCACAACTGGTGGCCATTAGTGGTTTTGGAATTTTTTCAAAAGAACGAACCACAAAAAAATGAGACATTTGTCCTTTCGAGCCGAAACGAACATTATTTGCATAAACACCGGTGACGTCATGCCCTTCACGACAGTATGAACGGTTGGAAAAGCCAGCAGCTGACAATGTCCTTCGAACAAACTTATTTGCAGCTTTCAAACATCAAAGGAAACCTATTGCTGACTTTCTCAATGATACAAACAAGCTCTAGAGTCCGTCGGCGAAGCATATAATGTACGATATTACCGCCAAAACAAGATAAGTCACTGATTTTAAAGGTTAAAATATTTCGTCCTGTTTGTCCAAATAATGCCATGTTCTTTTTTCGTTGTATCCATGTTAAATATTGTTCCTGTCCTTTTCATGTAGCGGGTATGGTTGGGCGGCGGTTCATAATGAATAAAATGGCTCTCAGGATGCCGATATTCATTCTGAATGTTCCTAAGGCTGTGAATTAATAGCACCTCGCGAAGAAAGCGTCGAATTATTGTTATCGGTGATCGGTTCGTTCGGACTTGCATTAATTCACTTTGCATGTTAGGTGTATAGTCATGTTATAACTGTTGTTTTCTGATGTATTTGGTTCTTATTTTTATTCATTTACAGTCCTATGTTCGTAATCTATCTTGTTATTCTGATCTAGCTATCTTTAATTTTAATTAAATGTATTGTATTAACGTCAAATGAGTCCTGTGACGTCATCATTCTTAGTGCCAAATATGTTCGTTTCCTTCAGTTAACCTTCACCCTTCTACATTTCCTGTTACTAAACTTGGTTTTATAATATCATTTACTTTTGTGAAAATGTCACTTTGGTATTGTGCTACTGTTCTGTACTCCTTGGTTAACCCATTGTATTGTTTGTATTCATTTCATCCTTCTATAATTTAATATTAATGCCATAATTTCTTCATTAATAATAGTGTAGATGAATATGATTAAATTTTTATCAGCTTTGATGAGGAATTAGGGACTTTGCACATATTTGCAGTAGTGGTCCTAGAAATGGGCAATGCACTTTATGCCTCATGAATATGGCATATTATATAATGATTAATTATTAAAACTTTATAACATATTAATACATATTTAATATAAATTAGTACACTTTCTCAGTACTATATTGTGAACTTAGTGACAATTAAGACTAATTATTTGGGGATAATACATATAATTATTAAATATTAATATTAAGCGCTTGATATAATTTCAGCAGCTTATATAACTAACTATCATAACTATTTATGATAGATATCAGTGAGTATATATATAATATTTTTACAAAATATTATAGATTGTGGAACTTATACATAACAATACAGTAATATTACAATTTCTTATATTAATTATTCATTCGTTGAGTAATTATAATTATCGACATAGATTATATTGTTGATTACAATACATAAGTAATTGAATACTTAAATAAATTAACTTCAAGATGCTTAACTTAGACTATTTTATTAAAAATGGTAAGGATTTTGGAAAAAAAGGAGAACTTCTCGAGGCTTATGCATTGGCTGAATTTGCAAAATATAAGGCAGAAGAGGAGGAAAGGAAAACTATTGCTAAAGCAGAGAGAGAAGAATTAAGACAAGAAGAAGAAAGAAAGATAGCAAGAGATGAAATCCTACGTATTGAAGAAGAGAATAAATTGAAACGACAAGAAATCATACTACAGCAAGAAATGGAATTGCAACGGCTTAAATTGGAAACAGCAAAACTTAATTCGCAGAGTGCTGCAGCAAGCCAAAATGATAATGCTCAATCTGGATCTTCATCCACCCGACTTAAGGGCAATTATTATTTTAAATTACCACCATTCAAATTACACGTGGACGACCTTTCATCGTGGCTGGCGCGCTTTGAGGATATATGTAAGGTCAATAACCTTGACAAAACTGCATGGGCCCTTAAACTTAAGGAATTTCTAAATGGCGAACCTGCAAGTGCAGCACAAAACATTGATCCTACATTAGCCACAGACTATGAGGCCATTAAGACGTTGTTATTACGTCGTTTCTACTTGAACGAAGAGGCATGTAGATTACGTTTCAAAAGTTTATTGCCAGATAACAATAAAGATTTCACAGGTTTTATTGCTAACATACGCAATACTTTTAACAGATGGGTTGAACTGGCAGGTGTCAACAAATCTTACGACAAATTAGTTGATTTATTATTAAGGGATAAAGTATTATCTTCTGTCAGCCCACCATTCTTTGCTTATCTACAAGAAAGAAAACCAGAATCTATTGATGAGTTAGAAAAAATTTCTTTAAATTACTGCACAGCTCATCCGAATGCTAATATTTCTGGCTCGTTGATAAGAGAACCACTTCCTGTAGCCTCCAATATGGCATATCATAATCATAACAAACCTAGAACACACAGTGTGGACAGAGGTAGGTTCAAAGGAAACTATGACATTAATTTTCATAAGGGACAGAATAACTTTAACAATAACTTTAATAGAGGAAGACAACAAACCAGAAATTATTCACCTCAGTCAAGATACAACAGTAATCCACGTAACTCAAGTTATAATCGGTCATATCAATATAATAATGGTAACAATTGGAAGAATAGCGATAATTATAACTCGAGACATCGAGATAACAATTATAATAGACGACAACGAGATAATTCAACTAATTATTCTCGTAATCGTTCTCATTCTCGTGGATCTTCACATTATAACCATAATACCGGGGCAGCAGTTACAAATGATATCACCCCTAAGGTTCAGGTTCCACCTAACGATAATACAATGAATTCTTCTGCTGCATGCTTTGCTATAAATTATAACGTGGCAAATAGTTGCCCACAATGCAATCTTATTTTTCAGAAGGCAAAGGAGACAGTGCTAAACTGCGGACACATTACACCAGAAGTAGGTCTTGCAGCCAATGATGGAACAGGCTCTCTGATTTTTAACAGAGGGATAGTAAATGGTTCTGTAGTTTCTGTATTGAGAGACTCGGGGTCCACAACCATTGGAGTGCGACAGTCGCTTGTACATCCTAGCTGTGCAACGGGGGAATATGTCCGTTGCATGACTTTTGGGGGAACTATTGAGTTTTACCCCACAGCTCTTGTCCATGTTAATACACCTTTCTTTTCAGGACAAGTTAAGGTATGCATGCTTCAGAATCCAATTGCAGATCTGATGTTGGGACGCATCCATGGTAGTAAGGATTGTTCCCCACAGGAAATTGAGGAATGGGAATTAAATAATGTGCAATCTTATTGCAATGCTAACGCTGTCATTGCAACAGCTACATTACGGGCCAACAAAATAAATACATGTGGCACAGTTTTCTCCAATTTCAGTCTCAGTACCATTCTGGAAATCGATAAGGAGAAGGATAAGACTCTCCTACAGGATAAAAAGTATACTAAACTACCAGTCCATCCTAGGAAGATTAGAAAATCATTTCGAGGCAGATATACCTTTTCTCAAGAGAATGCCGCCAAGTCGGAAGATAGATGTTGGCGACAGGATCATATTAACAGTGATCTTAATAAAATTGTTGAAAATGGGAAAAGAAGGGATGTCCCGAACAAGGGTAATGATGGTGAAGTTCTTATGAACTTAACTAATAAAATTAGGACAAATAAATATGTCAATCATTATGAGACATCATCTCATAAGACTACCATATCCAAAAGATTAAATAGAAGAACTATTTATCACGTTAGTGACACTGATCCCACTTACATTGGGAAGGGTGCATATTCTCGCACCGTGTTAGTGCGCAATCTGCCACAAGGTACCAGATGGCAGGCACTTAGCAATTTCTTTAATGACACGGCAGACGTTATGTTTGTACGGTTGTTGTCACCTACCAATGACAGGTATGGTGAAGCTATAGTTACATTTCGTAACAATAGAGATGCTCGAATGGTCATCGAGCATGATAATGGTGCTTACTTTAACCATCATTGTCTACGGTTACAATTAGTACCTAATGCTGCGTCACGCAGATAACATGCTATGGTAATACAATTGTCTCATATCATTGATGACTCATCATAGTCATTCATCATTTCTTTTTCTTTACTGGTCCTTATAAGGTTACTGATAAAATTTCAGACGTTGATTACGTCTTAGATATCAAGGGACACAGAAAGATATTCCATATTAATATGCTCAAGCAATTTCATACACGTCCTATACACTTACAGTCAATTTTTCATGAATTAGATGACAATACTGTATCTACTTGTCATTATTCTAATCTATCTGTTATACAGGAGGAAGAATCTTCTTTTCCTGAAGTGCAGATGCCTCTACCTGTACTTACTGTCCAATCTACTGAATCTTGGCGTGATGTGACCATTTCTTCTACGATTACACCGCAACAGCATCAACGCGTTGCTGATCTTCTACAATCTTTCCCAGATGTGTTAACTGATGTACCGGGTTGCACATCTGTAATTAGTCACGATATAATTCTGAATGATGATACACCAATTCGTGTTCATCCTTATTCTGTACCTCTACATTTTCTGAGTAAGACATCTCAGGAACTCGAACAGATGATATCATTAGGTATTATTGAGACTAGTACATCTCCATTTTCTTCTCCTTTAGTCATTGTCCGGAAAAAGGACAACAACATACGTTTATGTGTTGACTATAGGAAACTTAATGCGCAGACAGTACCGGATAGCGAACCACATCCTATCCTTGACGATTTACTTCCTCGTCTATCCAATGCTACACTTTTCACTAAAATTGACTTAACTAAAGGTTATTGGCAGATTCCACTAACCGAAAGAGCCAAATACTACACAGCATTCTCAACTCCACGAGGTCTTTACCAGTGGAACGTGATGCCTTTTGGGCTAATGAATGCTCCAGCTACCTTTATTCGCATGATGCGAAAAATTTTAGCAGGTAGATCAGATATAATTACCTACATTGACGACATATGTTTGTTTAGTTCATCATTTGAGGAACATTTTTTGGGTCTTAAATCAGTTTTGGAAATATTGCGGGATAACCATTTAACCGCTAAACCAACTAAAATTCAAATAGCGTGTAATGAGATAACATTCCTGGGGCACATTATTGGATCGGGACGTATCCAAACAATTCCCAGTACAGTTTCTAAAATATTAAATTTATCTGTTCCTCAAACGAAGAAACAGGTTAGGAGTCTGTTAGGTTTAATCCAATACTATAGCAGATTTGTACCTCACCTATCATCCATCACGGCTGTCCTGTCTTCGTTACTAAAGAAGAACATGCCTTTAAGGATAAATTGGACCGACGAATGTGACAAAACTTTTCGCGCTATCTTAAAAATATTTTCATGCCCACCTGTTTTAAGATTACCAGATGCTTCTAAAAAGTTTGTTCTACGTACAGATGCGAGTAATTACGGACTCGGGGCATGTCTACTGCAATATCATGATGATGTCCTTCACCCGGTAATGTATATCTCACGCAAACTGAAACCTCCGGAGATGAAATATTCCACTGTGGACCGAGAATTGCTCTCCGTAATCTGGGCAATTACCAAGTTAGAGAAATTCTTACTGGGATCTCCATTTCTGATCCAGACTGATCAGAAATCAGTGGCAGCATTACGTCGCTCAAACCATAAAAGTGCTAAACTTGCACGATTTGCTATTACGTTGCAACCCTACGAATTCGAGATACAGTCGATACCTGGAACTGAAAACGTCATAGCCGACACGTTGTCCAGACATCCTACGGATTCTGAATGAATATTACAATTTCGAGAAAATTTTCTGACTAGTCAAGCATTACATTTGCAATGAACGGTATTGATATCAAGTCAGAATATACAACAATTCAGTTGGACTTCCTACCTAAATAAGGACATTTCGAAATAAACTATTGTGATCAAAATATCAAGTTTTACGGATCGTTTGAAAATTTGAACTTCAATTCCACTTTGAGTATCACTCATTTCGATTGAAAACTGTTAAAAAGGAACAATCTCTGATGTAGAAAGGACAGATACGTTGATGACTTAGTCAATTAACTTTCAAAGTTTAATAAAGGAACTAACAATGAATGGATCATCAAATCATAATTTGATAATATGAACCTTGTGTCTTAATGAACTTTCATACAAGTCAACAGGAGGTAACAACGATTGGATCTTCATGTCCAATATTATTAAATTTTCTAGTTATTAAATTAGTATATAATAGATAATAAAGTCAAAGTGTGATGAAATAAAAAAATAAAATATACTAAGAAAAGATGAAACAAAAGAATATCACACCAATTAAACCTTTTAATTAGTGTAATTATTAAGGTAATAGATATTACATTATGACATTTCATATATATAGTTAAAATGTATGAATTTTTTTTCTGCTCTTTTCTTCTGATTGCGTTAATTTAATTAGGTATCTATCCTTACACTTCATTTTCACACGCATGCTAATTTAATGTATACTTTAATATTTGGTTTCAATTGTCCGTACTTCTCAATTTTTATTTCTTTTACTCTCTTATTCTATTTCTCATTTTCTTCAATTAGATATTAATTAGCTAGTACCATACGTACATACTATAATTAATTATTTTAATTTTAGTTAGTTAGAATAATTTTAATAACACCTCACATTATTAGTTAGTCTATACATACAACAAATTAATTAGTTAATTAGTTAGTGACAGTGACATTTCCTTGTTTAATATAAGGTATATGTATAATATGACGTTGATTTTATTATAATATATTACTGACATGACTGCGACACTGTTCTAGATAGAACATCGTAGGTCATACGTCGGGTTTTGTTAAATTTTTGATAATTTGATTAATATTGTTCAAAAAAAAAATCTATTTAATAGATTTTTTTTTTTGCCCCCGTCTGACAGGAAATCTGTTACGGTGTTATTTTTAAATGATGGCGTCTGCTGGGGTTTACCCATGCGCAACGTTTAGGGGTCATTAATATTTATAGAATATGTCGATATTTTACGGTATAGTGAACGCGAAATATATGCGGAGATTATGACGCATTCGCGTTGGGAAGGTCACGCCGGGTGACTTGGTTACAGGGCTTTTGTTACGCTATCCGTCAAGCAAGAAGGTCGTGTCTTGTATTTCTTCCAAGGAAATAAGGCTGAGTATATAGCCTATATTACATAGATGAATCGATGTAGACTTCAGGGTCAGTTCGGAAATTAATCTAAACATGAGATTAATGAAATTAAACTAATAATGGAAGGAGAATCGTATTATGATTCAATTTGTAGCTGTCAAGAACTCATGTGCTCATTTCTGGCTGTTGACTACACCAGCGCACGTATATAGCCACGATGTTCTTCTGACACATTGTTTTGACACGGACGGATACTTACTGATATTATTTGGAATTCAATTGTTACGCTGAATTGTACATGAAACCTTTGTGAATGTCGATTATCGTTTTGTATAAATCTTAATACATGTGGACTCTAAGCAGAAGGCTTGATCCTTTATTTACGTTTCGGGTTCGGTTCTACAACTGTTGGCGTTTACCTTTGTCAGCACGATAACTCTCCCACAAGGGAAATCAAATACTATAGAATATGCAAATCAGAACGTCGAAGGGATGTTCTGATGCCCAGAGCTAACCATTTATAACCAACATTGCTATGTCTAAAGAGTGACTTTATTATTCAATAATAATACCTTAACCAAGGAATCGCAACACCAACCACACCACCACCACCGACTCGTCACAGTTTTCCAGTACCTAGGAATGTCAGGTCGGTGCCTTCTCTCAGTGTAGAAATTTAATTTGGTCCCGCCACAATTAGTCAAAATGTCGGAATGTTAATGTTTTGTAATTTTTCTCACCACAGGGCTGCATGTACATGAGAGTTTGTGAAGAAATATAATCTGGCTCAAAGGCCCAGTATAGGCATTTAGTCTTTAAAACCGTTAGTGAGATTTGTACTCTGTCTATTTCTGGAGGCACACACACACTGCCAGACAGGTGTTAACCTGTAAACCCACGTGGTTAAAGATAAATAATGTTTCTTCTCTCAGTTGTACTAAAACCGCTGGTAAAAAGTTGGGCTGACCCAAAACTGTATAAGGAAGAGAAAAGTACAAAATACTTAACCACAATATTATACACACCTCCTATCCTCGCGTAAAATATAATATTCATAAAAATCAATCATCCTGAATTAGAAATACATACGTATTTCGTCAATACTCAATGATGAATCAGTGCAATTATAAGTAAGTTTAAAATATTCTCGACTGGTTACTAGCAATGTAATTAAATTTTATTTACAGCTGCCTGAGTTTAAGCTAGAAATAATAATTTATTCTGCTTTCCACTGTAACACGTCAACTAGAGAATATAACAAACTTATAATTTAATCCCTCTGCACAGAAATCTAACTAGTGCAAATAAAATAGGCGATTTACCACTTAAATCACTCACAAAATGCTAGATATAATATTACCTCCAAACAGAACTACGGCAATCATCACGAAACTAGAATTTATTCACTAGATAGGTATTCTAGAAGCTCGACAAAAATTTTGACGAGAAAACTAAGAAACTTCGCTATACACGCTTATTTCTCTAGCACGAGCGATCCGTCTACTGCAACTTAGGAGTACTGAATGCCTGAAGTCTAACTACTGGGGTTTAATATATGAAAACGGACAAAGGATGCACGCCATTCTTGAAATCCTGAAATAGCGTCCCGTCTTAACACTTCACATTAACTCAGGCGCCAGCAATAAAACTGCCAGTGCTCGTTTTAACCCCTACAGCTACCTCTGGTCATTCCCGAGCTATGCATGTTGGCGCCTTTCACACCCATCACCGAGAAACTTAACCGTAGAGCGCCGTATCAGATGAAAATGTTAGACGATTTGTCTGCCATCATGTCTGTTCGAGAACGAATTTCACACTATTCGGTCTCCTCACGGACTTAGCTAAACAGTAATAAAAATGCGTTGCTAAATAAGAAAAGAGACAGGCGAAGGTATGAATGGGAGAGTACAATTTTCCACAATCAGACGAATGCGAAAAAAAAGAAAGGATAAAAGAGCGATAATAAAGTAGAAGACACGGGTAGAATAAAGAAAAGATATAGAAATTTATTAATCATAAATCTCTCCGCGACACATGTCAATGTATTTTATGGAGAATAAAGATTCTGATATGTATGTATGTGTGTATACAAGCATGAGTGCAGGTATGTATGTATAAAGACGGCAATTCACACTGTTCGTTAGTGGCACTCAACTCTGTGAACAAAGGTCTTATACGTTTGAACATGCGTCCTGAAATAACCGATGCAGCTTGTGGCTAGGTCGAATAGGCACGCCTCGCGAAAAAGAGGCAAAACTTCATTTAACCAAAATCTTTCGACGAAGAAGGAGTCTAGCTTACCATCAAATTCGATTTTAAAATATAAAAAATACAAAACCTTGCTAGACAAGCTACGGAAAGAAAGAAAATAAACCCCATATTCTAACTGAAATATCCAAATGAAAAAAAGTGCTATTAATTTGTAATACGTAGTTGTATCTCGGCAGAGTTAACCGCAAGGCGGGGTAAGGCCGCGCCTTCTTCAATTAGGTCATAAATAACCAGGTTTGAGAACTGTCTATCGTCCAGTAAACAGGTCGGGAGCGAATGTCGTTCTAAACTGCCGTGTTTTAGTGGGAAACAAGTGAGTGAGCAGCATGTTAAAACATCATAAAACACTTCTTTTAAAGCCCTCTGGACGCCGTCAATCGCTTTTATAGAGGAACGGAGGGAATGGAAAGCGTTTGTGTCCCAGTGAGCGTTGGTGGCGAGGTCACGACAGGGATCCATGAACTCGGACCACTTGAGATAACAGCTGCTGCAGGGCTGGTGTTCTCGGGGGAGTTTTCCACCGTAAAGTCATCATCATCATTTTGTGTGTTATGTCTGCTGGCAGTGGCGATCAAGTCCCTTCATAACTGTCTTTTGAACATGTATGTACATTAGATTAGCGCATTTTTAGCCATATTTTCATGGCATCCAATGCTTCATTATGTCTTCTTCTGCAATCATATCTCTCCAGTCATCACTTTTAGTACACCCTCTGTTTTAATTCTATTGCTGGTGAATTGTGCATGTTTTCTTGTTACCTAAAGGTAGTCCCCGTAATCAGATGCAGGACAAATTGAAAAAACTCGATGAGAGGTCACAGCAATTGGGTCTGAAAATACACAGGGAAAAGACAAAGATAATGAGAATAAATGCAGGTAATGATAACAGGGCTGAACTTGAAGAAGCACCAATACAAGATGTAGAATCGTACACATATCTTGGCAGCAATATAGACAAAGTTGGAGGGACAGACAGTGATATCAAAATGAGAATACAAAAAGCAAGAGAAGCTTTCATTGCATTGGGAAATATATGGAGATCAAGAGAAATCGGATCCAACACGAAAATAAGAATCTTCAACTCAAATGTGAAGTCAGTCCTATTGTATGGCTCTGAGACATGGAGAACAACAAAGACAACTACCAAAAAGCTACAGACTTTCATAAATGGGTGCTTGCGTAGAATAGAGGGATTAAAATGGTATGACAAGGTTACCAACGTGGAACTGATGACAAGAACTAGACAAGTGCCAGTGGAACAAGAGATGAGAAGAAGACGATGGCGATGGATAGGACACACACTGAGGAAACCTGTTGATAGCATTACAAGACGGTCCTTGTTCTGGAACCCCCAGGGCAAGAGAGGCAGAGGTAAACCAAGAAGTACATGGAGATGAGAGCTGGAAACAGAGGTGAAAGTGATAAGGAGAACGTGGAAAGAACTTGAGATGATGGCACGTGACAGGAGGACTTGGCATGTGTTTGTTTAAGGCCTATGCTCCTTTGGGAGTGGAGGGTTATGAATGAATGAATGAAAGGTAGTCCCATAGCAGATACTGCCAAAAAAAAGGGGGGGGGGGGGGGGCAAAACTTCACTATACTACTAGGTTCAGCTTCGAGAGATGGGGTGACCAGTTCCATTTCTTGCTGCCTTTGCCTTCTCTAACTCTAGAGCAGAATCAAGTATCCATTTACATGGTAGACTATATCGTGACGACACTATATTTAAAACCAGGTACTTCTGCCGCGAGAGGCCAGCGCTCTAACCACTCTACCAATCAGATGCTCACTATTGTTGGAAATCCGTCATTCATTAATAATCATGTATTTCCCCTTTTTATACCGCTTTTATTTAAGATCAGAATCGCATTCTGTAATTGTCGCGTTTCAGATCTTTGACGCTCAAAATCTATGTGGTTCCCACTCAGTGCAGAGAGCTGAAACTTTGACTGCCGATCCCTTTCTTTGTACAATTTAATCTATCACATTTTGATCAGCATTGGCCCAGCCGATTTTGCATAATGCCTAAAACAATGCAAGATGGCATAATGGTTTTAAGGTAAGGGAAATAATGAACTGCATGTAGACTGAGTTTCATTATTGAAAGAACGGGCGTCGAGTGGTCAATGATGACGTGCCGATTAAATCAGCGTTTTTCATCAAACAGCTAGGTCAGTGAATCTTTTGTTTTAAATACAGTTCTGGTAATAACCAACTTTCTTGTGAGCATTGCAATAGGTGTATCGACATATCAAACTATATTTTATTCAAAGTCATCATTGTCTTCCAATTCTTATTAATTATGCTTTCACAACGCAATCTTACTTTTTGATTTATCCCGTATATACTGTCATCGCCATTCCTCTTCTTGTTAGTATTCTTCGCAATTTGTTTCCTTTCCAAATGAGCTGGTCCAGCTTTTTTACACTGTCTATCCATCTTTTCCGTGAGTATTCTTTATCTTGGGTATGCATGGAGACCATATCTGGAGTCAACTATGCACAATGTTACAATATAGATATGTGGAAGTCAACCTCTGTCTGTGAGGCTAATTACACCCTCATTGACTCCTAAAATCATCCACACACTTCTAGGGATTCCCCCTGTGGTGAAACTTGTTGAGAACCCAGCATTGCACACTAAGCTTGGAGAAGTCACTTGAGCCCCAAATGTAGATCTTTGACCGGGTTGACTGCATTCCAGAGGATCTCATTTTGGACCTAGTGATAGGCAGTGGGAGCTGAGAAGTGGCTCTGTGCAGGACGTGACAATTCCCTGGGAGAGCCCAGAACTAAAGCACAGTATTTTAGCTCTGCACAGTTGGAGATCCCCCTTGGATGGCGGGGAACGCTTCTTACTCATAGTATGGGACCCCTATGTAACGATCCTTTGAATGCAAGCTAAGATTCATAATCCGGAGCTCATGACTTCAACTCTGCCCTTTACGAGTATTTTCCCCTCGTTCTGTTTCCACAGACAAACTTCCCATCTTTATCATCATTGTCCTTTACGAGTATTTTCCCCTCGTTCTGTTTCCACTGACAAACTTACTTACTTAGTCGTTCCCCTTCTACCGTGAGGTGTAGAGGTTTGGAAGAGAGAGCGCCAGACTATTCTATCGGCTGTCTTCCTCCTGGCCTGGTTCCATTCTAGTCCTCGGTCCTTCAAAGATTGTCTAATGTTGTCCTCCCAGCGGACTCTGGGTCGTCCTCGGGGTCTGGATCCTTGGCTCTTTGTTTCCCATGCTTGTCGTGGTAGCCGATCTTCTCCCATTCTGCAGACATGGCCAAACCATCTTAGTTGGGACTGTTCTACTTGGGTCTGTAGGGGGTGGCATTTTAGGCCTTGACGTATCGTCTGGTTGGGTACCATGTCTCTTCTTGTTACTTCAACCACCTTCCTCAGATACCTCATTTCTGAGGTTTGGATCTGGCTTTTATGGGTTGTAGTCATTGCCCATGACTCGCATCCATATGTCAAGACTGGGACATAGGTGGAGCGGTATACAGCCATCTTCGTTTTCTTACCAACCTCTCTCTTGCTGAGGAATCCTCGATTTATGGCCTGAAAAAGTCTCCCAGCTGCTGCTTTTCGAGTGGCCAACTCTTCTTTGATGCCTCCCTTTCGGTCTATAATAGCTCCGAGGTATTTAAAGTGGTCGACCTGCTCCAGGACCTGTTCTCCCAGCTTAATCTGATGTCTTCTTTCACTGACAAACTTCCCGTCTTCATCATAATTGTCCTTTACGAGTATTTTCCCCTCATTCTGTTTCCACTGACAAACTTCCCATCTTTATCACCATTGTCCTTTACGAGTATTTTCCCCTCGTTCTGTTTCCACTGACAAACTTCCCGTCTTTATCATCAATGTCCTTTACGAGTATTTTCCCCTCGTTCTGTTTCCACTGACAAACTTCCCATCTTTATCATCATTGTCCTTTACGAGTATTTTCCCCTCATTCTGTTTCCACTGACAAACTTCCCATCTTTATCACCATTGTCCTTTACGAGTATTTTCCCCTCATTCTGTTTCCACTGACAAACTTCCCGTCTTCATCATAATTGTCCTTTACGAGTATTTTCCCCTCATTCTGTTTCCACTGACAAACTTCCCGTCTTTATCATCATTGTCCTTTACGAGTATTTTCCCCTCATTCTGTTTCCACTGACAAACTTCCCGTCTTTATTATCATTGTCCTTTACGAGTATTTTCCCCTCGTTCTGTTTCCACTGACAAACTTCCCATCTTTATCATCAATGTCCTTTACGAGTATTTTCCCCTCATTCTGTTTCCACTGACAAACTTCCCGTCTTTATTATCATTGTCCTTTACGAGTATTTTCCCCTCATTCTGTTTCCACTGACAAACTTCCCGTCTTCATCATAATTGTCCTTTACGAGTATTTTCCCCTCATTCTGTTTCCACTGACAAACTTCCCGTCTTCATCATAATTGTCCTTTACGAGTATTTTCCCCTCATTCTGTTTCCACTGACAAACTTCCCATCTTTATCACCATTGTCCTTTACGAGTATTTTCCCCTCATTCTGTTTCCACTGACAAACTTCCCGTCTTTATCATCATTGTCCTTTACGAGTATTTTCCCCTCATTCTGTTTCCACTGACAAACTTCCCGTCTTTATTATCATTGTCCTTTACGAGTATTTTCCCCTCGTTCTGTTTCCACTGACAAACTTCCCGTCTTTATTATCATTGTCCTTTACGAGTATTTTCCCCTCGTTCTGTTTCCACTGACAAACTTCCCATCTTTATCATCAATGTCCTTTACGAGTATTTTCCCCTCGTTCTGTTTCCACTGACAAACTTCCCATCTTTATCATCATTGTCCTTTGCGCTCCCCGTGGAGCTTGAGCCATCGTTGCAGCTGGTTCGCTTGTCGGAAACCTGCACCAACCATTCAAATGCTGCTGCAACGGTGGTTTCTGTAGCAATTATGTTCAGATGATGAGGTTGCCAGCCTCGTGTACAACCTGATGTTAGTCGCCTTGTACGACATACCTGAGGAAGTAGTAGGCATATTCTTTCTTTGTATCGACAGAGACCCCCGAGAACGTCACGGGATGGCGCCTAATTTAAGGACAGGTAATTTATGCTGTTTGAACATTTATCTTCATATTTTTATTCTCATCTTTCTTGTTATGTTGTTTTTGACAAGTCCGTATATTCCTCTTCATAGCCTACTCAAAATACAGATATTGCTAATTATGTTCTCTTCGTAACAGAAGTACGTTTATAATAATTACCTCGTCTGCCTAAGACCCTGAGTGATGTCTCAGCCTTGACAATAAGTATGCCTACCTGAATGATTACCTTTCTTTTATCCTCAGATAACAAGTTCCGTCCGTTTAAAGCTCATATCTGCCTCACTTTGGGTCACAAATTATAGATCCCCGTCCCCCTATTTGTGGCTAATATTTTTCTAAACCTGGAACGCCGCCCACGACGTGTACAGTAAAAACCGTCGTATTGTATTATAGGTTTTGCTTGAGAAATGTTCCATTGCGCATGCTCTGTTATTTCCTCGCAGGTGAGAGACCGACAGGTAGATAGACAGCCGTTACGTCTTGAAAGAAACTAACAGACAGGCCGCTATTTATCCTTCTCTGCCGTAGACACAATCTATTTTTCAGTATAAAAATTAAGCTACGAGCGATCTTTCGATGTAACCAGTCTGCCACCACCCGTCTCCCTTTCTCTCTCTTGGCGCTGGTTAGCGCGGAGTTCGGAACCTGAATTCTTGGCACACACTTTCCTGTTTTTTGCTGTCTCTCTTCGCCTATGAAAATCTCTGACTAAGCTTATTATTGAATACTTTTACTAAAGTTAACACAAAAATAAGATTAGGGAGAAAAAAAAATTTGAAAGTAAAGAGGATAAAAATGTGCTTTCTTCCTTCCCTGATACATCCCTCACGCTCTAATTGGCGGGGCGGGGCGAACGTCATATTCTCCAACCAATCATTTTGTTGGGGATAAAGACCCCCACTTTGGCATGATCGTAATTAGGCTTGGGGAGGGGACCCGTGTCTTGGCCGCGGCTTTTATGCGGAACCTATCGTTATAAATCTGTGGGGTGTTCTTGTTAGTGCATGTAATGATTTCTCACGGATATACGTAGATGTAAACGGTTACAGGCGAAGCAAATCAGAACATAGTTCCGAAACCCCCACGTTTTTCTGTCAATTAACGATTGTTCAGTGCTAAAAGCCTCGACGCGCGATATAGTCTGTAATGATTCTAGCAGTCCGGCAAAGATTGTGCTGTTGTGTACACTTGTGACGTCTCATTGTACTTTATTTGTAAGAGAAAATTAATCGATGTGTACACGGTTATTCTTATTAGGACATTAAAAACTTGTTAGTTGCAACGCGAGAAGAATATAATTATTTAGTTAACGTGTCAATAAACTTTATAATACAAAAGATTAGCTGCATTTTTATTTCCACACACAAGTTATCGATATAGGGTGTGATAATTCATAGCGTCTGTAAATTTATTTATTTTTCGGACATATTTTGACATCTTTGTTTAGCTGATGATTCAGTGATGTTTTGGTGCTGTGTGCACTGATCGATGGTGATTTTTCTCTACTGCTGGCATTCGGATATTGCATCTCACATATAACAGGTTGGTAGAACGGCTATTTTACATATATATGTTTGTAGACTTGTAAACGGTTGAAATGAACAACTGTGGGACATGTGTTCGATACGTACTTAATAGACAATAATTCAGAGGCGCAGTAATAATATGTAGGCCTAAGGGTTAAGGTTAATTAGGTTTAGGAATTCTAAACCTAACCTTAAACTCTAACCGTAATCCTAACCCTAACGACGTAGGCGACTTATCTGGATGACATCGAAGAACATGTCCCACTGTTGTTCATTTCAAACCCTTGTAAACACTACCAACACGCCGCCATTCATTATGTATCCTGCTCTCGATCCATTTATTAATTACATCTTCTATTTGATTGCTGTGTTCTATGTACTGGTTTTTCTTTCTTAATTAGATTCTCGTTTAATTAATTTGACATGTTTTTGTCATTTGAAAATTGCTAGCGTCAGAGGGCAGGACCGAACCACCCATCCTCAAGTTCGCTGCAGAAGTGGTAAACCATTAGGCAACAGTCATCTGAAATAGGGCCTACTTAGGAGACAATTTTGCAAGACTTTGTTGTAGCATGACGGGAATTCTATATAACTCTGAATTACTTCTATTCTAAATATTCTTAATTTAATTTGTTTACTTCTGCTGGGTAAACTTATCTGATACTAGACTGAATCAGTATGGTCATTGTAGTAATGGACAAAATGTGCGAAAAATAACATGTAATCACATACAGGGCCTATACATGGATAAAAAAAAAAAAAAAATTCCTTATGCTTTTTCTTGTCGCTGTACGTTTGGAAACCCAGTTGCTGCGACCTGACATCAAGTTTTCTCATTTTGTCTTGTTGATGTATATTTGTATACCCCATTGCTGCGACTTGACATCAAGTTTTCTCTTTTGTCTTGCATCTGACTACGGTGATAGGACGGAAGGGCCAGGAGTCGGCAAAAATCTAAATCACCAAATGAACCCACGTGGTTAACGGCTTATTTCAATCAAGGGTTTGTAAACATTGAAAACAATATACCGTGAAATTAGATAAAACAGGATTAGAAGGACGCGCGGCGAACAATGTTCATTTCCCTTTGTTTGCCCACGTCTGCGTAAGTTTATCTCAGTTTTACACTTTCAATAAAGATATCAAGATGGTTCTTAAGCTTTCATTTAAGATTTCTTTTAAGATTACTTCTTAAAGTTATCTCACAGTGTCCTTCACTGCTCCAGGTCATAGGTATTCTGGCCGTGGATTTGTAAAGTATCCTACATACACCATGACTGGGTTTGTTCTTATCGAGAATAATCACTAATTGTCATGGCGTATGAACGTCTTATTGTTCAACTTTTTTTTAAAAAGAATTCAAATACACTATATATAAATTTATTTTTCTTTCTATGGAAAATCTAATTCACGTCGGATTGTCTGTTTAACTAAATTTATTCTATTATAAATATCAAAGTAAGTGTTAAATCCTTTACTGTGATTGGGAGATAAATATAGATACAAATGTTTGATACAATAAGTAGGTTATCAATCTCGACGGACACTAGGACAGCTAAAAAAAAATCGAAATGAAATAAAGGTGGTCCCATCGCAGATGCTGACGTATAGGAGTGAGATGCTAGCGACCACCTATACAGGGTCTCATTTTTATGAGATGATGTGATCAGTTTCCTTCAAGGCTACCTTTGCCTTCCCTAACTCAAAAGAAGAGTCAGTTATCCATTTACAGCTGAGTAGACTGGAGAGTAGCAATACCAGTTTTTGAACCCGGTTAATTTTGCTGCGAGAAGCAAGCGGTGGAGACAGATAAGTGTTTAAAAGAACCATGCACACCACAGTAGGCTTATATTAGGACTAGTCCTTTTCAGGACTAACGCCGGCCTTTCTTTAAAATGGAATAAGGCACACAGCATACCCCAATTTATAGGTGGTTGAACGGGGCATCAAAAGCGATATAACGAAGCAAAAAAAAAATTTGGCCTATATGAAACCACACTTTAAACAGAACAAGTATTACAACGCTTAAATAGTCACATATATGCTTCAGTAGAATCACCATTTATCCAGTGGCGTATTCTTTATGTGTGCTGTGCGTGCTGCGCACACCTATGCCCGAAGGAAAATAAAAATTTAATTTATTATTCTATAAAATATTTCTCTTATAATGTTCTGCTTTCGGACCGCACGCATCAGGATAACAGATTTTCCCGCATAGAATCTACGAGTACAGTATATCTAGTTTCAGTTTCCCAGACGCGTTTTATAGTGCAGTCTTTTTGGTTGGTAGCAATCGCCCGAAGTTTCTCGGGTTATTCCGTCACTATGCGTGCTGCACCTTTCGGTTTTACGTTTGAAGACTGGTTTGTGTGGATCGGGGTCATGGCCAGATACGTCAATACAATACGAACATGCGTGCGGTGGTCTTGCAGCTCTCGAGTTGTAAAAATCGGCTGTGTCCGTCCAGTGTTTTTTGTGATTAATTTTTGTTAGTTGCCGGGAATGCAGATTATTACAGTGACAGTGAGTTTCAAGTTGTAAGTTAATTAGTATTTCGGAGATAATTGACATATACCCCTAATAACTATCGTTGCGTAATTGAATATAGTTGGTTTTTAAATTAAGAGGGGAAGAAGTTAAATAGTAGGCGTACATATTCATTTTAAGTAGCAGCACGCCTAGCTCGCATTACCAGGATACGCCACTGCATTTATCATTACCCTTCAGTGTTGTATGCAGCAATATGCCTACAAAAAATTCACCCCAGTCCTCCCTCTACAGCCATGTAATGCTATCAACTGGTTTCATCAGCAATGTGTGTCCAGGCTTTTTCTTCACCTCGTAACCCACTGGTAGTTCTCTGGTTCTTGTCATTGATGATCTTGTCATACCATTTCGATCCTTGTGTTCTACGTAGGCAGCCATTTATGAAAGTGTTGTTCTTGGTTGTTATTGTCCCCATCTGCCACAGTTATAGAATAGGATTATTTAGACATCTGAGCTTACGATTATTATTTCTGTCTTGAAATTTCATCTCTTTATCTTTGCATACATTTCCCAATGCTGAAATAGAATAGTTTACAACATTTTAAAAAGTTAATTGTCTTCAGAAACAGAATAATTGTTTTAATGTTCAACAATAGCTACAGTTATGTCTAAAAGGAAAGTGGTTATTACGGTGGTTCTCAATCTTTCTTGTGTCAATGACCTCTTTGCTTGTCCGGGGAAGGCTGCAGACCTCTTTGATTGTCCGGTGACGGCTACAGACCTATGGTTTCATAGTAAAGATTACGCACCCCTACTAAGAAAATAAATGTACATAGACGCGTTGTTCAAAATTTACATACAAATAATACATTTTATTACCAAGAGAAATAGTTACGTTTTACATATAGTCCTAATGAAATACAAAAGAAATCTGTAAAAAAATAATATATTTCTTTAAACGCAAAAAATCTATCAATTTTCCGAGTAAAAATTTTGGTGAAAATAAAATTCAAATTTGTAGGTTATGTAAACAGACCCACTAGAAGCCATTGGTGGATCCTCAAGGAATCCGTGGACCACAAGTTAGGAAACCCTGGGTTATAGTGATTAAAGATCCAGAATTACGCTCAGACAGAATACGTGTTTATAATAGTTACTAGTGTAAAAGCCCGCCATAAGACGGGAATTAAATTAAAAAACACCAATACCTAATGGAAACAAAAGTATTTTAAAAAACCACTGTGCATCACCACAGCACACGAACTACGTAGCAGTAGCGAGGATCCCAATGCGTGTATACGGCATCACACATTATATAAACATATTTGTGCAGACCGTCATTTGCGCATTCTTCTGTGGTAAGTGTTACTATTTTCTGGAGAGTACATATAAGGGAAACAATACAACTAATGTGTAACTTTCAACCAAAGTTGCATCCCTTAGCGTTACGCACTGACACAAAAAGCTGGGATTTTATATAAAGTATAGGATTTTAGGGAGCGTTACGTACAAACAGAAAAAGCTGGGATATTATATATAGGATTCTTAACCGTGACTATCTTTGGCATTACTTCTAGATATGAATGTGATCCTTAGATTAAGGAATTCTTTTATACAGCCGATGTAGCTACTTCTTATGATTTTTATTCTCGTTGTCTTTGATTTCTCCCTGAGATAATGTGAATAAATGCAGGACACGATAACTAGATTGTACTAGAAGAAACACGCCTACATTGTGCAGGATCATATATATATATATATATATATATATATATATATATATATATATATATATATATATATATATATATATATATATATATATATATATATATATATATATATATATATATATATACATTGGCAGCAATATAAACTCAGTTGGAGGGGCAGACAGGAAGGGAACAGGTCACTTTCACCCCAGTTTTTGAAAGTCGACACCTAGAAAAGTGAAGTCTCTAATTATTAACTCCGCTAAGGTAGTATCTGCTGTGGGACTAACTTTACGTTTATCTGTCTCCAACAAAAGTATAGTGAATACTCAATCTTTATACCACCCCTGTTTTGATGTTAAAATGCTGCACCTCATTTACGACTATTCAAACTGAAGACAGAGCAGCGTATAGAGAGAAAACAAAAGATAATAATCAAAAACAAAGTCTAAGAAACGTGGTATGGAGAACACTCTGAATCAGATTATTTTTTTAAAACAGGTACTTTACTATACTCTACTCTTTACCAACAAGAGATCAAATTAAAACTTTCAGGCTGAGAATCAGCCAATGCACACTCAAAACCATCTATTCAACAAATTAATATTCCGAGAGGCAGACGTGGGGAAGCAAAAAGTAAAGCATATTAGCAAGACTGTCGGCTTCACGAGAAGAGCAAACTGACGACATTGACATCACCAGCCTAGTTCAATGAAAATCTGTAAGGCTATGAGAGAAGCCTGGGTCAAACCTCCAATGATATGAGAGAAATTGATGTGGTTATAGGAAAGTGAACGAAGAAGAACAACAAAAAGAAGAAGACCAAAAAGAAGAAGACATAGAACTAGAAGAAGGCGAAGAATAAGAACAAGAACAAGAAGAACAAAAAGAAAAAGTTATAGTTGTAACCTGTTAGTTATTTACTTTTTTTTCTCTCAGTTGTATCTTCCGTCCTGCAGGGAAGCCCTAGGATCCTTCTTTGTTGGTAACTTAACACCGGAGCCTTCACTATGTTGTTCTAGATATGTCTTCTCCAGGTGTTAGAAATATATCTTTGGGGTTTGTCGTTGTTAAAACACGTGTAAACAGACGTCCGTCTATCTCTTTCGTCTACTCTTCTGTGCATTCCTTCGTATCACCCCTCCCCCAAGGACACTTTTTTTTTTTTTTTTTTTGGTTTTTTTCTTAACCACGTACATTTATTTGTTTGCCTCTCGTTCCTTGTAAAATGTTTCTCCAGTATTTTCTCAGAATCCCAGTCCTTATTCTCGCATACACTACGGCTGAGCTCTCTCACATTTCGCTGGCAGTATTCTATAATATCCTTATTGTTATATCTCTCGATTCCCCAATCAGTGATGTCTCATATTCCCACTCTGTGATATCTCATATCTCCCACTAGTGATGTCTCATATCCCCAATCAGTGATGTCTCATATCTCCCACTAGTGATGTCTCATATTCCCAGCCAGTGATGTCTCATAACCCCAATCAGTGATGTCTCATTTACCCAATAAGCAATGTGTCATATCCCCAATCTGTGATGTCTCATATCCCAAATCAGTGATCTGTCATTTCCCCAGTCAGTGATGTCTCGTTTCCCCAATCAGTGATGTCTCATATCTCCAATCAGTGATCTCTCATTTCCCCAATCAGTACTGTCTCATATCCCCAATATGTACTCTCACATATCCCTAATCAGTACTTTTACGTGTCCCCAATCAGTATTCTGTCATATCCCCTATAAGCATTTTTTGCATATCCCGGAATCAGCATTCGCTTACATCTTCTTTCAGCGTCCTTTCACTTCTATCAAGATTGTATGTTTTTACTGTGTATTTAATACATACAATTCCATACCCTTCACGCAGTATTTCACAACATAAAGTAGACATCCGGTATACTTGAATGAATGCGGTTTCCGTCAATGTTTATTTCTCTCCTCTCTCCTTTTTGTTTGTGTGTCTGCTGTTTTTTTTTTTCTTTTTTGGTTTGTTTTTTGTTTTTTTGGCAAAGCATCACTGTTTATTTTTTAGCAGAAAACTCTAATCTCTGGAAGTGTTAGAAAAATGCCACTGCGGGGAGTTAAATCCTGGCTAGCATTTTACACGTGTCTGGCAGATCGGATGCCAAGATTTACTGCAATCCGTTAATAAAGCTAGACTTTGTTTTTCAATAAATATTCTTACATATGCACTCAAAAGATAAATGTTTTACGGTATTCCGTGGGAAGTAATTATACGAAGGAAATTATTAGAACATATATTATGAATAGTTAAAACATATAGTTTTACCTCACAGGGAACTCTACAGGAATAGGGACAAAGGTAAGATCTAGGGCCGAGCTCCTCAAAGTGGCGGTCCGCGGACAGCTGGCGGCCGGCAAGTCATCGATTAACGGTCCTCAGTGAGTTTCCAGGGAAGACACAAACAATACGGCAGTTTACAAATTGCACTGGATTTCCACCAAGAATAATTGTCAAATGATAAAGATGACAATGTTAGATAATATTATGTTTTCAGATGTCGCCTACATAATGTGGTAAAGTAACTCCGTGTGACACCCCGCTCAAATTTCCCCGATTCAAAAATCTAGTAACGTAAATTCACAACCTAAAAACCACTACTACTTTATTTGAAAAATTGCCAAGGGCAAGGTCAAACTTACCGCTAAAAAAATTGGACAAAATAATTTGAATTTTCCACTATTACAGTTAAAAATCTATAAATAAATTCCATGTTTGACCTTGGTCTCAAGGCCATCGTCAAATCAAACCGCTAACATTTAACTAAGGATTTGAATTTTCTAACGCCAAGCGTAAAAATACCACCCCCCCCCTTTTTTTCCCCAAACACACACGCACACACTCAACCCTTCCCAATATTTATGACGAAAGCCGTAAAGTTTGGCAACGAACCAACTTATTACCTCGTTTTATAGGGGAGAGAGAAGGTGGATTACAATGGCAATCAAGCCTAACTTGTGCGTTTGAAAAGAAACTTAGATAATTTATTTCTTTATAAATAACAGGGATGTCTTGAAGGGTAGCGCTAATATTGGTTAATATATATATCATAACATTTTCCCTTATAATAAATTATCTGGCCTTAGAAAATTATTTTATTAATGTTTTAGTTCAGTGAACGGAGTAAATAATTACTTAAAAATTACCCATATGAAAACGGGGACATATAATTAAAAGAAACTTATATAGGAAGATAGAAGACAGTTGTCTGTTTAATAATCACTTTCAATATTAAAAATCGACCCATTAATAACAAAGATATTGTATAAATAAAATTGAGACAGACGAACAAGCACACTTCTGAACTGCTCAATTTGATAGCCTTCTGAAAAGTTAAATTTTCTTAACGCGTTTCTGATTGGTTAATTGTAGTTTAGGATGGGGCAATAAAATTAACAATCTGCCGGCATAGTGCGCCATTTGAGAAAAAAACTAACACACAGCCAGATTGAGAGCAGATGCAAAGCATTGATGTTGAATGCCTTCGCCGTCTGGACGATAGCGGTCTGAACTTGACCCATTAACCGCCAGTCAATCTTGTGATTGTGTAATTTATTCTTTACTTGCGGGTTGAATTGCCAAATTGAAAAGTGACATAACCCCTGGAAAGTCAGATCCTGTGGGCCCAGAGAGAGCTTCTTATATAACTGCAAGCTTCCTGCCACATCAGCATCCAGGGGAATTCTGAAATACTTATTGTTATTGAAGATTCTCAAGCCACCACCACAGACAGGCTTTTGAGATAAGTCCATTAGAATTGGCACTTGAGGACTCATCCTTATCATTCCACAAAAATACAAGAAATTAAAGGGGGGCATGATGAAACACACAAACCCTCAAATCAGTGACAGAGTTCTTATCCAGTGTTAACATATTCCAGTAGGGAGTACAAACCTAGTGATATTTTAGACTTATCATTTTATGGACAGGATGTCCACCCTATTTATTTAAACTTGTAAATAAATAAACATTTCTTTTGAGTTGAAAATTCCTGTTCCAGAAAATTGAGGTTCAGGAATATTAAAAATTGTAATATAATTATATAAATTTACACACAGTCTTACTTAATTCAATTATATTGAGTTACAGTTGTGTTTGTTTTATTGACACATCACTATACCTACATTACCCTAGACACGTAGCCATATAACATACCCAGAAAATATTTCCCAGAGTGAGATCTCAGAGAGGTAGCGGATAGGTACCCTGAGAATACAACATCATCAACAATTAGACTCAGTGACTTACACAGCTTGACCTCACTCTGTGTACACTTAGTTGAGTAACACCAATAACCTCTCATTTTACCACACATAATATAATGTTGGTATTTGTAAGTTGGCTCCACACAAAAAAATATTCGCTTAGTATAACCATACTGTGGTGAATACTAAAACTAGGCGACGCAAATGTGGCACCGGATCTGGCACACTTGAACGAACGAACGAACGAACTTTATTTTCAAAGGGTAAAGAATTGGGCGCGCAGGCCCGTCTAACATTCTGCCCTTCCACTTGGAGAAAGTTAGACAGTTACAGAAGCGAGATCTAAAGAGACATGGAAACAAATCATAGATAGTCAGCAAACAGAAAATTAAAATAAAAATTAAAAAAAAAAAGAATGGATTGGAGTGAGCTAAGCTAGTTTCTACAAGACATATTCAAATAAGGAAAATCTGTTAGTGATTTGTTTTAATGCTCGTAGAGCGTTTAGGGTAAGGGAAATAGTAACGTATTTTCTAATCCACCAGCAAATTTCGATCTGCAGTTTGTTCCAACAATATTAACATCAAATGTACATCTGAACGAAATGAACGTGCGGTACCATTCGACTCCACTGCCGACCGACATAAAAACATTGCAACTGAATGCCTGTAGTTTACATTCATTCATTCATTACTTTTCAGATAGGCATTCAACAGACTCATGCCACGCCCTCCCTGTCCTGTGTCATCCGCTCAAGGCCTTTCTCTGTCTTGTTTATCACTTTCATTTATGTCTTCAGTTCTCTTCTCTGAGTAGTATATGTACTATATGTCTGCAGTTCTCTTCTCTAAGTAGTATATGTACTATATGTCATTTTCTTTTGTTCTCTTCTCTAAGTAGTATATGTCTCTAAGTAGTATATGTCTCTAAGTAGTATATGTCTCTAAGTAGTATATGTCTCTAAGTAGTATATGTACTATATGTCATTTTCTTTTGTTCTCTTCTCTAAGTAGTATATGTCTCTAAGTAGTATATGTCTCTAAGTAGTATATGTCTCTAAGTAGTATATGTCTCTAAGTAGTATATGTACTATATGTCATTTTCTTTTGTTCTCTTCTCTAAGTAGTATATGTCTCTAAGTAGTATATGTCTCTAAGTAGTATATGTCTCTAAGTAGTATATGTCTCTAAGTAGTATATGTACTATATGTCATTTTCTTTTGTTCTCTTCTCTAAGTAGTATATGTCTCTAAGTAGTATATGTCTCTAAGTAGTATATGTCTCTAAGTAGTATATGTCTCTAAGTAGTATATGTCTCTAAGTAGTATATGTACTATATGTCATTTTCTTTTGTTCTCTTCTCTAAGTAGTATATGTCTCTAAGTAGTATATGTACTATATGTCATTTTCTTTTGGATTAATCCTAACTTCAGAATTATTCGACCAGTCTACATACCAGTCATGACCTGCGTAATAATTTTCATTAACACCTCGTTATCTTTCAAAACATTAATTCATGTTCCGTTTCTCTCCTTCTGGAGCATGGAACCATAGAAACCAAAGAAGCTTGCACCAAAGCAGCCATATGATCTTTGCAGCGACGGTTTCTGTAGCTATTAGTTGTAGATGATATGGCTAGCAGTTCTATGCACAACGTCATGTAAGTCAACCTCTTACAACATACGTGACGAAACAGTGATCTGGTTCTATCTTTGTCTTCCTGGTAACTCCTGAGGACAACACGGAGATAGATATGTTTTATTAATCATTGAAGCTGTCGACAAGATTCTTTACTTTCTTCTGTATAACCACAATTGTGACACCTGTAGTGATCTTATTTAACAGTAACCTCCATCGTTCACATCGCTATATATCAGGGGTGTACTTACAAGTATTTAGAACCAGGGGTGGATCCTTCTTTTAGCACCTCCACCCCCATGTTGTTGTTGTTGTTGTTGTTGTTCCGTTACCCCAGGGATTCGAGTTATTCACACTTCTACCCTTACCCCCACCCCATAAATAAATACATAGGAAAATAGATTATGCTTGCAAGTACATTTTTAAACCGTACAGCACTGTCACAATAAGTATGCGATGGCACCACAGCCCCCCCCCCTCCCCGCCATCTCTCCCCTGACTGCCACCCAGCCGGACCGTCCCCTCTGAACACTTAATAATACGTTACAGCATATTTTCACAATAATTAAATAGATTTTAGAGTAACTGAAGCGGCAAATAAGTATAGTCTCAACAAAAATCAAAAGTCAAATTATGAACTTCTTAAAAAGGGAGAACGAAAGTGCGTGGAAAGAATGAAATGATTTTTTTTTTTAATCAAAAGAAGAGAAACGATCAAAAGCTCAAGAATAGTAATAAAATAAAACCAAACAGAGCACTGAATCATTCCCCTTCCGCATTCACAACCACAGGTGTCTGATTTTAGATTCCAGAGCTTCACTTTGTCAGGAACAATTTTTCTCAAAACAAGCTCAGATATCCAGCCATCTGTTTCCAATTACGTTCGGTTTCCACATTTGTGCGCTCAAGGAAAATTGAGAGTTCTGGCAGATCTTGCAGCGTTTAAAACGCCAGATTTTTTTATTTTTAAATTCTACATTTGTGAAAGCAGATCATTACGAAGTAGGCCTAATAATTATCTCAGAATGTGTTACGCCTTGGATTTATTCAGCTGTATATAAAATATATTCAGAACTCTTCCTCTCTGTTTTAATCTTTATTCTTTCGACGTCATGTTGTTGCCTCGTTGACGCAACATAACAAAAAAAAATGATGATGGATACAATGTCTGCGCTACAACATAACAGAATGACTGACAACTGTATCATTGTCATGTCAAACTAATGCTTTCTGGTACTGGAAACAAGTTTTTCCACTAACCGCCTCACAAACAACTCCACCATTCTCACACCCCCACCCTTTTCATTCATTCCCTTCTCCGCTTCACCTTTCTTTCCTCCCCGGGCATTGTTGATGCCCGAGATTTCCAGCATCCCAGCCAGGCCAGGTTTTCCATCGAAGCAACGAAACACGACTTCCGTTACTCTAAAATGTCCTTCCTGTACCGTGCATCATCCATACTGTAGCAACACTTTCTAGCGATTTCAGCTACAGCGAAGGCGATGCTTCATAGAACACATGGACAGAATGCTTGAAGCAACTGAAGTTACAGTAACGAGGACTGAAGCGACAGGACCAGTATAATTTTACTGGCTCATTTTTCTTCTTAACCCGTATCTTTAGTTGTCTACTGCAAGGGTTCTCAACCCTGTTTTATCATGGCCCTCTTCTGAGCCTTATTTACCAATGTGCTCCCCCTTAGTCATAGTTAGCTGGAAAAAGGTACTTTACCATCTTACTGTGGCCCCCTAGAAATGTGGCATAGGCCTCGTTGAGAACCACTGGTCTACTGATGCATGATCTGCTTGTTCTATATTTAGCTGTGTAAAATGTTTGATGTTTCTCCTTCTTCTTCCTCGTTCGTCCTGAAAAGGACGTTGGTTGCGTTATGTCCGTTTACAGCGCAGCTGCGGTATTTGCTCCTTTCGGCCGACACATCCGACTTCCGCGCGGCATTTTTTGGGACCGGGTTTGCCTTCCCTCTTCGATCCCTACTCACTCAGCCAGACTGCAGTGATGCAGCCTGTTTGCAGGACCACCACGTGGAGATGGAGTAGGGTCTTGGTCAGCTCTGGTTCGCTGACCCTGACGCAGGCAGTCGTGGGTCGCTGACCCTGACGCAGGCAGTCAAGCTGTGGGTCACTGACCCTGACGCAGGCAATCAAGCTATGAGTCGCTGACCGCATTCCTCACTTTTGATGTTTCTTGGGTCCCATTTGTGATGTTTGCTTGAGTTATGTCTCTTGCAATTCTCTCTGTACGTCATCTATTCACCTTTTATATACCCAATATTCCTTTGGGAGTGAGTTTTAAGGTGAAAGAAAAAGAATAATAGCACTACTGCCTTGGGCGTGTCGTAAAAGGCGACCAAAATGTGAGGTGTGCGTGAGGCTGGAAACCTAATCATCTGCTACAACTGAGTAGCGTACTAACGGGGGTGCGAGGGGGCGATCCGCCCCGGGTGACAGCCTGGAAGGGGGTGCCATTAGACACTATTAGGATAAGTAGGCCTACTTACTGTTAAAAATATACAGTACTTGAAAGTGTATTTCTTTATGGAAGAGGGTGCCAAAGGTTGCCCAATGGGCTGATCACCCGTTGGCTTGTCACACCGATTACGGAAACAACGGCAGATGGATCTATTTGTTGTTGCCCTAAAGACGCCGCTAGGCGTGATGGGAAACTACAACAGAGAAAATCAATCTGCTGTTGCCCTTAAGACGCCACAAGGCGTGATGGCCTCTGACTGCTTGGTCGGTCTTTGGCTAAGGACGGAAGAAGAAGAAGAAGAAGTGCCAAAGGTAGGATCCGCCCCGGGTGCCAAATACTTTAGGAACGCCTCTGCTACAAATTACTGCAGAAACTACAATTACAAAAGCACATACATGCATTGATGCAGGCTTCCTGTAAGTGGACTAGCTGCATTGGTGACCGCATGCCCCATAAGAAGTAGAAGAAGTAAATGCAAGAAATATTTGGAGTCATCATACATACTGAGCTTCCCACTGGCAGAGTAGTTAGAGCGCGGGTCTCTCTCGACAAAGGTACCAAGTTCGAACATGGTGGCGTGACGCTCCTGTCTACCCAGCTGTAAATTGGTACGTGACTGCTCTTGAATAAGGGAAGACGAAGACAGCGAGGAAGAGAACTGGTCACCCCTCACCTCGCGAAACTGGGCCTAGTAAAGTGAAGTCTCTTACACTTCACTCCCCTACTGCAGTATCTGCTATAGGATTTCCTTTACCTGTTTTATCATTCATGCTATTTCTTCTTCTTCTTCTTCTTCTTCTTCTTCTTCTTCTTCTTCCTCGTTTGCCCTCAGAATTCTACATTAACGACTCTAATAAAGGCAGTAGTTAGCTCAAGGTACCTGACATCTCCAAAAAGTTTTTCGTGGAGAGAAGTGGGTTGTCGCCATATGCCAATCCGTTCACTGCTGTAAGTTGGGCAGGACTGGAGCAGATGTTCGGCTATCGTGGGTCTAGTGCTACGCTATTTAATTAACTAATTCAATAATACACATGCTTTTTCTAGTTATTGTTGATACGGTAATAAATTATTTAATATTTTAAACTAATGTTTATTTTTCGTTTTGGCGACTTGAAACTTCGTTTATTGCAAGGGCCCAAAACAGCTTATAAGAGACCAATTAGTAAATTGATATGCATACATTTGGTATTTAGATATACACGTATCATATAGACCAGGGGTTGGCAACAAGTCGGTCGCGTCTACCGTTAATCCCAGTGGGTGAACTGGTAGATCTTTAGGTGACTGTGGAAAACAAGAAACGTTTTAAACTAGGGAAATTTGGACTAGACCTCGCCTGACGGCATTTAAAATCGCGGTGTCCCCAGGATCAAAGGTACTTTATCTGCTTTTCCAATGAATACTTTAAACCTGGCTACTTAAATATTTCCGTGATCTGCATGAGATAGGACATATGATTTCCCCTTCCCCCCCCCCCCCCCCCCCCCCCCCCCCCCCGATTAAAATTATATATATATATATATATATATATATATATATATATATATATATATATATATATATATATATATATATATATTATATATATATATATATATATATATATATATATATATATATATATATATATATATATATATAAAGAAGTTTAGAAGGCTCAGTGTTACTAAAGTAGACCACAAAAGCTCCTGGGTTACTTATCCCTGAAATAGACTGTCATAATAATAATAAATTCTTTAAGCACCAAACACGGCGCATAAGGCAGAAACCAGTGCTCTCCAGGTTGTTCGTTGTGACGCCACTCCTCTTAGCTCTTGCACATTATTTAGGCCCAACGTTCTTCCTTCTCTTATTATTGTTCTTCTGAGTGTTTCTTTTGGTCTTCCTTTTTTCTTCTTACCCTCAGGAACCCAAGTGAGCGCCTGTAGTGGTATTCTGTTGTTTTGCATTCGTAGGACATGACCGATATATGACCATCGTCTTTTCCTTATATAGTCGGAGACATATTTCTTAGGAGCCGCGGTAGCATAGTGGTTAGTGCACTGGCTTCCTAGCGCAGTGGTCTATGGTTCGATCCCCAGATGAGGCGGAAAAATTTTTAGGCCACAAACGGCTCCTGGGTCGACCCAGCCCCAAATGGGTACCAGAGCTACTCTGGGAAGGTTAAGGCGGCCGGCGTGATGCCGACCACATCACCCCTCGTGTGCCGACGGTCAAGATAATATGGGCCTAACACCATATTCCCAATATGCATCCCTTTGAAATGGGCGTTCGTTCGTTCGTTCGTGTGCCGACGGTCAAGATAATATGGGCCTAACACCATATTCCCAATATGCCTAAATGGGCGTGTAACGGGTTCCTTTACCTTTTTTTTTTTTTACATATTTCTGCCTAGAGTCTTCTCTTATTTGTCGATTAGTCTTGAATTCTTTCCAACTGATGTTCATGAGTTTTCTAAGACATTTGTTCTCGAATGTATTCAGCTTGTTCTCCAATGATTTTGTTATTTTCCAACTCTCACAGCCGTATGTTAACACTGAGATAACATTTGAATTAAACAGACGAAGCTTGGTATGTATATTCAATGATCGTAATTTCCAAATGTTAGATAATCTATTGAAGGCGCTAGCTGCCAAAGCAATTCTAGTATGGATTTCTCTTGTTGTGTCACCATCCTGAGTCATTTTACTGCCTAAATAATTGAAACTTTCAACTTTCTGTCATGCGTTGCTCATAACTGAATTAAATGTTCCAAGTCGTTTAGATATTTGGTTGTTCAATATATTAACATTTTGCACTCCACAGTAAAAAAAAAAAAAAAAATACTACCAATAACAACCGATTTATCTCACCTTTACCTAAATTCTGGGCCTCATTTGAATATGAGCGTTGGGTGGCGTGACCGCTTGCTTTTCGTGGTAAACTCCCGTTTATTTGGCTATAGTTTGACACAAGATTCTCCTTGTGAGATATTGAAGACAAATGTAGTGAGAAAGGGGATTGGTCTATCCACCTCATAAAACTAAGCCCTAGTAATAGTAATCTCTAACACTACACTCCCCTACAGCAATATTTTCTACCTTTACTTGTGTTATATGAATGTTAAGAAGAAGCTGCTGACATCTGGAAACGATTTCTCTCTTTTTTTTTTTTTTTTAAATGAAGCGTGGTAGTATTAGAGCGATGTTAAATAACATGGACAGTTGTCTACGGTTTTTGTGATGAAGACTGTGTGGACATTTCAATGAAACAGCATGTGCGTCTGTCTTCAGGGCGTGGCTTTTGTATGGATTCTTAACTTTGATTTTTTAAAATCTGCCTTTTATGTTGTTGTTGTTTGAGCTCTCACTGTTCGGCCCCGTGCCATGCAGTGGTATTAGCATGTGCTCACAAGTTGTTTTATTACTCCATATAAGGTGTTCCACTTTTCTAGCCTCGGAGGAAGGAGCACCACATTCCTAACATCATCGAATGCTGGGCACTCAAGGGCAGAACGTGGAGTGGCAGAGGGGGTAGAGCGCTCGCTTTTTGAGGCAGAGTTACCAGGTTTGAAACCTGGTAGCATCACGATCTGTAAATGGGTGTTTAACTCTGTCTTTGCCTTCCTTAGCTGAAGAGCAGAGTCAGGTACCCATTTACTGCTGGGTAGACTGGAGCGTGATGCTACCCGATTACTTTGTCGCGAGAGGAAAGCACTAAGATACTGACGGTAATTTGAAATATTTAAAATACAATTTTATGAGATTTAAGAACCAACGTTTTCAAGACCAAATCTGACACGAACATAAAAATGTTTTACTCTAAGTTTAACATCGAAGAACATGTAAAGCACCATGCCTAAATTTTAGGGCAACATGGAATGGTCTGAACATTTAACAGCAAAATATGTAGGAACGATATGTATAGGAAGATCGAAGAACAAACAGAGAAGAGAACAGGTGACATAAATGGAAGGGATTAGGAAGAAATGGAAAGACCTTGAGCTGAAGGTACGGGGCAGGAAGGTTTGGTTTAATTTTGTTGAAAGTCTGTTCTCTTTGGGAGCCTGAAGGGCAGTGATCATGAAAATGATGAAGGTTGTTTTGAATACTTTGCTCTTGCTTCCGTTTTAAATATTTGTCTCTGCAATTTTCTAAAATATCAAACGGCATCGTAATGTGGCGTAAAGTCATGGAAATCTGAATCCCCTCATGGCGTAATACGACATTTCCTAATTCAGAATTCTGAATGTAAAGTCATTCAGAATCCTTGCATCATAACCAGTTACAAGTCAATGTAAGAACTGAAAGCAGAACTCACACATTCATCTTGCGGGCATTCAAACAAAGCGGCTTCAAGAAGAGTGAAAATAAACAATGCTGCAATTTTGGTACCCTTTCCTTTTTCACCTTCCCCCACAATCTTTTCCCTCACCCGGGTTTGTTATTTCATAAACCGCGAGTCAGCAGCCACAACAGGTACACACAACACTGTCAGGAAAAGGCCAGATTGTGGCCTTTCTCAATCTCTGAAGAATGCCGAACATCTCAAGTGAAAGAAGACTTGATCTTACATCTCCTGGATTAATGGCGGCCTCATTTTCGCGTCAGGTCAACTAGGCATAATCTCATTCGCAAAAATAGACCGGAAGTTCTTTTCACACTTTTCTCCCCATGGTCACGTCGAAAATCCTCCGGCTAAAATGTGACACTCGGGCAAATTAGAAGTGCTACTTTTAATTATTTGACCTCCTGTATGGGCTATTTCTGACAACTAATAGAACCTCGTTCTTCCCGTGTGTACCTCACCTGATCATTTCCAATCTTTTATTCGTCAAGCGATTGTTATTCCCCTAGGCTGTTTTACCAACAGGCCCTTGAACCTCTCCAGCTCCGTCTGTGAATCACGTGACGGAAATACGGAAATGATTTACTCAAAATAAACTCACCTGAGGAGACATGCTTTTGTTGGTCGCTTACCTTAATGGCGTTTATTTTTACCCAGTTTTTTTTTATTCGCCACCCGCTTCCATTCTGTGTTTTCTTTTCTCTGGCATGTGTGGTGTGTTTATAGGAACAGCGTGAGCAGGTTTTATAAGTTCGCCAACATAATGTGTGCCATCAGCGCCAGACTTTTGCCCAACTTTCTCTTGAGGATTATTTGGAGAAAATTTTCCTCCCCAGCATTGAGAATAAATCTGAACATTTTAAGTGTACACCAGTGTCTCTTTACTCGTGTTTCTTTATCATTTGACTGTGCAGTCTGTGTGTTTGTGTGTGCGTATTTTTAAATGTAAATATTAAAATATTCCGATAGTTTCTCTCGTTCTTGTGATCAACGAAAGACGCTTAGTTTTCCACAAATCTACATTCTGTACTTCAGCTTGGTTCATTTGCTCAGTCTTTGTTTTCCGGCCAGTAAATATTTATTCATGATGTCATTTTGTTTTCTCTTTGAATAGCTGCTCGTTATCTCTCTCTTCCTTCTCTGTCTTTCTCGCTCTCTCTTGTTTTCTTTTTGTTTTGTTTTGTTTTGTTTTTTGTTAGGAAAATTCCCTTTTTATGAATTATATAATTTAATACAATTATAAAAAATATAATTTGGGGTCGAAAACTTTTGCATACAATTAATTGATTGTAATCACTCGTAGTCATCGTCCCCCTACACTATTTCTTCATCTTTATCATGCAGCTGCGCACCAAGTCTACAACCTATCACATCAGTAAGGTTCATCATACAACGAAGATCAACGTGTGGGCATAATGAAAATCTACTTCAAACGAAATACGGGAAAAGAAACTTGCTCCTTTCGATAGTATGTGCATTGAATTTGGGCCTTGTACATTGAAGAGCTGCCTCTTAAAAGTCTGCTCGCCGGCTGGGCTTTTCGTGCTTGTTCACCTTTTCGGCCTTTTCCCGCCGTCTTTGTCAACACCGGAGCTACTCGAGACCGTGGATTGAATATCAAAAATTCTTCTTCTACTCGTCATGAACTGGATCGGTTAAACAGTCATGTCAATGAATATGCGTACATATTCTGTGCACTGAAAAAAATAAATAACATACAAAGGTATGAGGGGTGGCGGGAAAAATACTAGTTTGATTACTGACACAAATAAAGAAGTCAGACTCAGACGTAGGATAACAATTGCAAAGGAGCATCTTTTATGAGGTTAAAAAAAGTAGTCCCTAATTATACATTTGTCAGAGGGTGCAGATGGAGGTACAGTTTGAGAACACGTGAATAATATAAACAGCTAATATGAATATTTGATCTAAGCAAATGGCATGCAGCTTTGCTGCTGTTCCCATTCGTAAACCGCTTATGTGTGTCAGTGGATATATCTATTTTGTTCTTATGAAGCTATCATGCCCATTCAGTGAAGAGGAATTAGCTTCTGCTTACCTCAGATCATAGTCTACAACAAATTATTCATAATATTTTCTCGTTATCTGAGAACTGAAATTAGATATATAGCTGCATAGTTTTGTCAGGACTATGCACACTTCCCCTATTTTACGGCCTTACCTAAAACCCGCGAGGATCATATTGCGTCCTTGAGGTTTAAACTAAGAGAAAACAGCCATCTTTAATTGAGCTCATTTTGTGTTTTCACGGGGTAACATAAGCTCCAGGCCAACAGAGAAATCGCATTTGTCAGATTTCTTGCCTTCACTTAATGAAACTCTAACCTGACAATGACCTTCTTAAGTCTATTATTTAATGTAAATATCACGCGCAGAGACTATTATTGCCTCAAGCTGGCAGCGTGGATAAAACCAGGAAGTTGAAAGTCGCAACATAGGTGGAGTTGGTTCAATTCCTAGCACAGGCGGGAAAAGACAACAGGAGGCGCACACTTTGGAGTCATGACCAAAGTGAGCCCGCCTCCCTCAGAGTGTAAACGTAAAGGGCTGAAATACTTGTCCGACGGGGGGAACTATGTCTGATGATCAGATTGCCTCACGTTGTAACGCCATGTAAAGAGTTTCCTATCATATCTTCAAATAAACATAATGCGCAGTGACCATAATTGCAATATATATAAAGGTAGTCCCATGGCAGATACTGCCATAGGGGAGTGAAGTGTTAGAGACTTCACTATACTAAGCGCAGCATCGATATATATATATATTTATTTATTTTCTGCTGATGTAACGAACGCGTTATATTTTTAAAGGTACGTCATGTGTTTACTGCGCGTTCGATTGGCAGAGTGGTTACAGCGCAGGCCTCTAGCGGCAAAGGTGCCGTGTTCAGTTCACGATATCAGCTCAAGTCTACCCAGCTGTAAATTGGTATTTGACTCTGCTCATGAGTTAGGGAAGGAAAAGTAAGCGACGAATGGAACTGGTCACCCTACCTCTCGATGCGTGACCTAGTATAGTGAAGTCTCTAACACTACCACTCCCCTACGGCAGTATATGCTATGGGACTGCCTTACCATAATATGTTCACCGAGGATAGTTAACAGTCGTTATCGTATGTTGTTTGTTAAATGCTGTCAGTTAAAAAATAATTGCTTCATAGCAGGCGTCGGCAACCAGTTTACTATTAAATTCTAGCTCACCAGGCACATCAAAATATACACACATTAAAAAAAAACAATAAAGGTTATCCCAGAGCAGGGAGTGGTGTTAGAGACTTTACTATGCTTGGTCCTTTATGAGATGGGTTAACCAGTTTCCTTCCTCACCACCTTTGCCTTCCCCAACTCAACAGCAGGTATCCATTTACAGCTGGGTAAACTGGATCGTGACGCTTACAGGATTCTATCCCGGAACGAGGTAACTTCACCGCGAGAGATAAACGCTCTAAACCGCTGAGCCAATCGGAAGCTGTACACACATACGGCAAGTATATTCGTCTATTTATGAGTCTGTGAGAGCTTGCAGTGAGTAAAAACATGCAGGATTCCGTCTTCAGTTGTCAGGCCAAATGGAAGAATAAAGGATGTTTTTATTTGTCGTAGCTTGTTTATTTTTCACGTCCCGCGACTGCCCTGGCACTGCGTAGACTTCCATCCCATTTTGTATGCACATGCTTGCGGTATTTCTGTGTTTTGCCCTCTCTTTATAAATCACATGCAGGCAGAGTGGTTAAAGCGCTTGACTCTTGTGGCAAAGTTACTGGTTCTGGGTTCAAAACGTGGTATCGTCACGCTTCAGTCCCAGCTGTAATTAAGTATCTGTTTAGGGAAGGCAAAGGCGCTGAAGAAGGGAACTGGTCAGTGGTCACCTTACCTCATAGAGAAGATTAAAAAAGTGAAGTCTCTAACACTTTAGTCCCCTAGGCAGTATCTGCTATGAGACTACCTTTATTTTTGTTTAAAATTTACCTTAGCAGATTAGTTAGAGCGATGGCGTCTCGCGATAAAGGTACTGGGTTCGAATCACGGTAGCTTCACGCTCGTCTTCCAAGCTGTAAATGGGTGCCTGACTCTGTTCTTGAGTTAGGCAGCGAAAAAGTGAACTTGTCACCCTTCCTGATAGAGCTAGATCTAGTACAGTGTTATCTAACACTTTAATCCCCTAAGGTAACATTGTCTATAGGACTACAGTCACCTGTTTTAAAGTTACCGTGGGACACGTTTTATGTTTTTTATAAATGGTTGTTTAAGAGATTTAACTTCAGCATGAAAGCATTTTTTGTTCTATCACTGTCTTCACAGTAAACTTAGTGTTGGAGTTTTATCATTAATGTAATCTTTAAATATATGCCACATTGTCATTCTCACTTATCTGTTCACGTGTTATTTCAAATTTAAAGTGTATTTGGCTGACATGAACAAAAGTCTGTCCATGTTGAAGTATATCAATTATTTAAAAAAGTAAAATTAATGTCAGTTTTTAAGATGGAAGATATGAGATTCTGTAGAGAGAGAAACACAAAATGGCAAAGGTAATCCCATAGCACAGTGTTCAGCAACTGGTGTACCGCCGATGTCTGCCTGGTGTACTTTGACCAGGCAGAATACATCAAATAATAGGTATACAAAATTTTACGTTATGGTAAAATATTACGAACGAATCTCACACTTAAAATTTTACAAATAGTAAGTTCAGTTCATCATACACCAATTCATCACAACAAGTTATGGAGCGTTGTCTTATGACTGTATCGAATTTTTAAATATTTACCATACCCACCCATGTGTGCCGTAGAATTTTGAAAGGCACTTTAAGTGTGCCGCGAAGTTAAAAAGGTTGCGAAGCACTACCATAACAGATACTAGGGTAGAGAAGTGAAGCGTTAGAGACTTCACTATGCTAGGTCCAACTTTGTGAGATGATATAATATCAGACATAAAGGTCTTTTATATTTGGACATGCGCCCTAATATAACCGACTAGGTTGAACGGGACGCTCCTCGCCAAAACGAGGTTAAATTATATTTTTTGTTTTTAAAAATTAGATGGTATAAACCAGTTCCTTTCCTGTCTGCTTTTGTCGTCCCTAACTCTAGAGCAGAGTCAAGTACCCATTTAAAACTGGGTAGAATGGAAGGTGACACTACACGATTTTTAGCCCGGAACCAAGTAAATTTGCCTCGAGAGGCAAACACTCTAACCACTCTGCCAATCGGACGCTCAGTACCAGTAATTCATACATTACTATTTGTCGTAGGGGGTAGCCCTACAACGAACAATGAAAAAACCCCGCCAGCTTTTCCAGAAAATACAGAAAAGCGCGCATTGCGCCGTGAAGACTAAATTCACATCCATTAAAAGGCCTTATCAATTTTTTCGTGCTCCATTGACCATTGACTATTAGTCATGTTAAGTTTGACTACAAAGATCCAATTAAGTTGACATGGAATTGAAATTAATAAAATGACCACAGGATAATTAGTGCAACCATCAGGACAGGCAACTGACAAAATACAACATAATTACTTCCAGTTAATTTTTTTGGGCGGGTTACTTCCTCACCTTTCAGCTCCCCAAGTAGCATAGGCTTTCAACAAACTTATACCAAGTCTTCTTGGCCCGTGCCATCAACAAACTTATACCAAGTCTTCTTGTCCCGTGCCATCAACAAACTTATACCAAAGCTTCTTGTCCCGTGCCATCAACAAACTTATACCAAGTCTTCTTGTCCCGTGCCATCAACAAACTTATACCAAGTCTTCTTGTCACGTGCCATCAACAAACTTATACCAAGTCTTCTTGTCCCGTGCCATCAACAAACTTATACCAAGTCTTCTTGTCCCGTGCCATCAACAAACTTATACCAAGTCTTCTTGTCACGTGCCATCAACAAACTTATACCAAGTCTTCTTGTCACGTGCCATCAACAAACTTATACCAAGTCTTCTTGTCCCGTGCCATCAACAAACTTATACCAAGTCTTCTTGTCCCGTGCCATCAACAAACTTATACCAAGTCTTCTTGTCACGTGCCATCAACAAACTTATACCAAGTCTTCTTGTCACGTGCCATCCGCTGAAAGTATTTACCTATCTTCTTCATACCCTTAATGTCTTCTCTAGTTTTCTTCTGTGTGTGATCTTTGGTCTTCCGCTACCACTCTTACCCTGGGGATTCCAGAACAAGAACTGAATTGTAATGCTATCAACAGGTTTCCCAAATATGTGTCCTATCCATCTCCAGCGCCTTCATATCATGTCTTGTTCCACTGGCGTGCCTGGTTCTTGTCATCAGTTCCACGTTAGCGATCTTGTCATACCATTTCAATTATTGTATTCTTGGCAGCATCTATTTATAGCGGGTTACTTACTCGTAAACTAAATAAAACAAGCGAGTTGCTGCAAACTACAAAATTCCTAATCTGAGCGAGATGTGCGTATTTTTCGAGTTTTTATAGTTATCAAAATACGCCAATCTGACAAGTGTGTAAAACACAACTATTACAAGTATTTTATTGTTAAACATAGTTTAGCACATAATTAGGATTTTGTATAGTTAGACACTGTCAGCTTTCTTGAATAAACAGTTTCCGTAACACGCTGTAAGTGTGTCAAACTGTCAAACTGTACGGTTATTGTCTACTACTTTGTTATCCGCAGAGCGAAAAAAGAGGGTATTCAGTATTATTGACTTTCCTATATTCAGAAAAGAACGAAGATCTGTTAACACTAGTTCTTGTTCACTGTGATGATAGTGGTTCGCGCGCAGCTGTTTATGAACAACGAAAGATAAATGACACGGCGCTTCCTCCAAATGGTGACTGCTGTTTTCTTCTCGCATTCACAGATGCTCCATGGGCCATTTCATTTAAGACTGTTGAAGAAAAGTCTGAAAGTCCGCTTATCCAAAGACGCCGTGGAAAATGAAATGAAATGACAGAATTTTAAAATATTTTTTTTTAAACGCCCCGAAAGCACACGCCCCTTGTCTGGGGTTGGGATTACAACTACAATTGAAAGAAAATTGCAGTTGTCTTTCTCGCCCGCCAAAGTTATGATTTATGACGCTATCATCGTATCATTAGGGGCGTAAAATGAACACCTTAATTACATACAATCTCGTATCTGTTTCTTTTCTTCAGTTGTAGAATGGGGCCGTTGGTTCAAAGATACGTGATATCTTCTGGAAGAAGTGTTTCCCAAACTTATAATAATTGTGTGCCCTTCTTGGTGAAGATAATTTAGGGGAAGTTTTAATAATACTTTTTTTATCTACAGCAGCGCATATGTAATATTATTTTTTAAATTATTATTTATATATATAGTATATAATGTATAACGCATATATATATATATATATATATATATATATATATATATATATATATATATATATATATATATATATATATATATATATATATATATATATAAATGAGGTATACATTGTATGCCACATTCAAGAATAATAATTTTAAAAAATAAATAACCTAAACGATAATAGAAATCAACAACAAACATTATGACAGGAGATATATATTGTGGAATTATCCAAGTCTGAAATTAAAAGTACGCATGGTAACTAGTAAAAAATAAAGCAGATCTTAAACACTGACTATCCTGCTAGTCTAGTCTGTTACCTACAAGTGTATCCCTCGTAAAGCAAGAACGTGACCCACACTTGCAAAATAAAATTGAATAACACACATAAATGATTTGTTGAAGGCACTTGTAAATTTAAAATAAACATATGTGATTTCAACAAATACCATTCTTATAAACAGTATTACATTTTGAAGTTCTTTTCTGCAGCTAAAAACAAGATGTATAATAAAGTAAAATAACAATTTTGCCGCAAACCCCGTCGATTCCCTTTGCTTACCCCAGGGGTTATAAGCTTATCACACTTTGGGAAACACTGATTTAGAAGATATACTTAATACTGTTATGATATGGAGAGATAAAGAAAGACGTTGTACTATCCCACGAAGTCGTTGTCAAGGGATATCCGTGTATATAATGCGTCATGCTTTTGTTTATTTTCTCAAGTATGTTGGTCTGAAAACCCGCGAAAACACGTGCCGTTTTTTCATAATCAACATTGCCTTTCAGTTCCCTGTGAAGCACATGCCCTTAACATATACTTTCTAGCGCGTGTCATCTGTTCTTCTTCTTCTTCCTCGTTCGTCCTGAAAAAGACGTTGGTTACGTTGTGTCCGTTTACAGCGCAGCTGCGGTATTTGCGCCTTTCGGCCGACACATCCGACTTCCGCACGGCATATTTTGGGACCGGGTTTGTTTTCCATCTTCGATCCCTACTCCTCAGCTAGACTGCAGTTATGCATCCTGTTTTCAGGACCACTACGTGGAGGTGGAGTAGGGTCTTGGTCAGCTCTGGTTCGCTGACCCTGACGCAGGCAGTCAAGCTATGGGTCGCTTACTGCATTCCTCACTTTTGATGCGTCTTGGGTCCCTGTCATCTGTTCAAGATCCCTTTATGTCCTGCAACACCCTTCATGTCTGTCCCTAGTTCTCTTCTGTGTGTGTGTGTGTGTGTGTTTGCGCGCGTGCGTGCGTGCGTGTGTGTCTCTCTCTCTCTCTCTCTCTCTCTCTCTCTCTCTCTCTCTCTTTCTGTTTCTCCCGCCCTTGGGAAGTCCAAAATAATAATAATTGGCACGGTGGATAGTCACAATTCATTCCCATAACGAGGCGGTGTTGGACATTCGGATGGTCCTGGGTTCGAGTTCCCTTTAAGCCTATCACTTCAGTTGTTTTTATGTTGTCTAGTTTTCTACTTCTTTATTTCCTACAAGTGTCTGTTATTACCTGTATATTTGTATTTATTTATTAGAATTTCAAAACAGGGATTGCATTGCAATGTGATCAGATGGTTTTCTCAGTGTATCCCCAAGCCAATACCGAAATCATCTCACCTTGTTTTACATATATTTTCCTGGTTCTTTCCATCAGTCACACATTAGTGATCTTCCCAGACCCTTTAAATCCTATTTTTTTTTAAACAAAGTAAGCGATAATAACTCTGTAAAGAACAAGCAGATGGTTATAACTCTGTAAGGAACAAACAGATGGCTATAATAACTCTGTAAGAAACAAACAGATGGCTATATTAACTCTATAAGGAACAAACAGATGGCTATAATAACTCTGTAAGAAACAAACAGATGGCTGTATTAACTCTATAAGGAACACATATGGCTATAATAACTCTGTAAGAAACAAACAGATGGCGATAACTCTGTAAGGAACAAACAGATAGCTATAATATCTCCGTAAGGAACAAACTGGTGGCTATAAAAATTCTATAAGAAACAAACATATGACTATTATAACTCTGTAAGAAACAAACAGATGGCTATAATAAGTCCGTCAGAAACACACAGACAGCCATAACATATTCTATAAGTTCTCTTGCGAAATCAATACCCTGAAACAAATAAGGTTTACATAATTAGGGCATGTCAAACAGAGGAAAGGTGGCAAAGAGGTCAACGAAAATCTATATGGTACAAACGATAGGGCAATGATCAAGCGGGAATCTACGAAAGTGATGAATAGACGGCACGGAAATCGATCGATCTAAACTGAAGAGAGGTTGACAGGAAGGATGGGTCCTTAAGGAAATGTGAGATGAGATTGGGGAAAATGTTACGGAGAAAATTCTTATTAAGTTTATAAGAGACAAAGTACCTAACATTAGAGAAAGACGTATGTAGTCCTATGATAAAGAACAGGAGACAGAAATAAAAGAGATTTAAGAAATGTAAAGTTTACAAATAAAACAACATTACAATTTGGAAACCCAAACATTCAGTAAGATATACCTTATACTGTCGAGTCTTCCTCTTCCCTGTGCACTCCTTACGGAGCATGAAGGCACCGCTCCAGCTGGTTTCCCTGCTGGCAGTCTGCACTAAGCACGTCACTGAGGGCAAAGAGTTTTATCAGAATCAGATACAGAAACAAATGGGATGTAGAGCACCCAGGTCACACACAAAATGATGCATACTACCAGCTCAACAGAAGAGAACAAATGGTAATCTTCAGATTCCTAACGGGTCACAACAGATTGGAATACAATCTATTCAACAATAGGAACTACCGATGAGTGTAACTGTGGCACTGATAAAATAACTGCTGAACATCTGCTTCAAAGTTGCCCAACATATGCGGAACAGAGAAAGCGCATATGGCCGACACCAGTACCATTCGTGGAAAAGCTCTGCGGAGATTCAAATAGCCTCAAGCTGACTACTGCTATCTTTGAAAACATCCACGTAGACGTCTGAGAGTGTACGGAGAAGAAGAAGAAGATAATAATTTAGAAACTACCTAACAATTTGGAAGCCAGGGTCGCTCGTGAGTCAAAGAATGAATAAGAATACTGCTCCCTTAGGCATGTCGTACAAGGCAACTATTCTGAGATTGAGCAAGGGATTGGCAACCCAATCATGTCAAACAAATTGCAACAGAAACCACTGATATAAGAGCATTTGACATCTTTGTGCAGGCTTCCTGCAAGGGGGCCAGCTGCTGTGGTGACCCCCATGCTCCATACATACCGAAAAGAAAAAATGATGATGATGGATAACTTGGAACTTCTTATAAAGCTTCATAATAACTTATGTTACTTGTGAGGATGGTGCTGCTCTGCAATAACTGATACACTATTCAAAGACTGAGGTGTTGTCGTTCGGATTGTCTTTGGCTCGAACATCCGGTAAGCCTATCCCTTCTGTTGTTTTTCTGTTGTCTAGGTTTTTACTTTTTCTTTATTTCTCACTAGTGCCTGAAACACACCTTCGTGTATATTTTTTATTTACTGTTTACAGGCCTCGGGTTTCCCACTTAATTTATTTGAATGTTTATCCCGATGGGGGCATTCTAGTACAGCTCTGCTCTCTCTCTCTCTCTCTCTCTCTCTCTCTCTCTCTCTCTCTCTCTCTCTCTCTCTCTCTCTCTCTCTCTCTCTCTCTCTATAAAAACTGACAAATTACCTCTAAGTGTTCTGTCACCTCTATCATATTCTTCTTGATTTTTTTTTCCTTCTCAACCTTTACTCGTGCTAATGATCATTTATTATTTCCCTTCTTATAATCATCGCCATCTCACTTTACCTCCTACTCCTCTTCACTCATTTCTTTTCATCAGCTCCTCCCTCATCTTTCCACTCTCCTCATCCCGACATGAGTCATTATTAAGTGAGCTGCGGAATACAGCCTCAAGTCCGCTGGTCCGCCAGCTCCATCATGTAACGTGCGGGATCAGATCGCGTTTGAGTCATCGCTAGATCTGCGGTTGTACCCCCTTTCTTCAACAGATCATTATGGATGGTTGTAATGATTTTGTGGCCATTATCCTAGCAGCTTCCCAGATCTCCTGCAATCTTCCAGAAGCTTCTTATGAGAGAAAAATCCATATCTGAACACATTTTGTACAATTGATGACGTCATTAGTCATAATTAGTCGCGGTGATTTCGCGATTATCGATCTACCCTGCGTTATGTTTTCCTGCCCAGTAATTATGATACAGTATAGCAAAGATACTGTGAACATGTTGATTGTAACAGAAATTTCTTTAAAATAAATAGACGCAGATCGTTTGCTGCTGTGGTAAGAGTTGGAAATAATATATATGACAAAAAACAATAATAGACATTTTGTAAGAGTATATCAGATATCTCTCTCCGTATAGTTCCCATGGGTTTTCTGGGAAGACAAAGAAATATTTGAACTACTGCTCCTTCAAGGACGGAGCCGCGGTAGCGCAGTGGTTAGAGCACTGGCTTCCTAGCTCGGTGGCCCATGGTTCGATCCCCAACTGAGGTGGGATTTTTTAGACCGCAAACGGCTCCAGCCTCAAAAACTGGGTACCAGAGCAACTCTGGGAAGGTTAAAGCGGCCGGCGTGATGCTGACCACATCACCCCTAGTGTGCCGATGGTCAAGAAAATATGAGCCTAACACCATATTCCCAATATACCTCAATGGGCGTGTAACGGGATCCTTGACCTTCTTTGTTTACCTTCCTTCGAGCATGTCGGAAATAGCGATTAATACACATCCGCACCACGTAAAATAAATTGTTAAAGAATCGTCGCTACAAGAGTTTGGGCTTTAGCATAGACTTCTTCTTTTTGTTTGGTTTTAATGACCATTTTCATTGCACGCTGATAACTCCATCAGTGCTCCGATCTCATCCCTTAGATCGCACAAGGAGAATCTCAGCACAGTGCTCGAACTTCGTAGCACCGGCGAGGATCCTAATGTGTGTATACAAGAATCACACATTCTAAAAATATTTCTGTGGTGGGTAGGTTTGCAAATTATTTAAAAAAAATTTTGGCCAGGGCAGCGGCCGTATGGCCTACTCTTTACGATTTCCAACAGCTGAGGGATTTTTAACGTGCTCAACTTATACACGGGACCTTCTATTTTTTTCCCGTATCCGAGAAGATTAGGCATCCGATCTCACTACCCAGGAGATGGGGGGGGGGGGGGGGGAAGAATACCATCATTAGGAGACACTGGCTCTGAAACAATGTCCATGAATTAAATTTCATGTACTGAGAGCCAACCCGATACCTTTCGAATTAGAAGTCGACGCCAAATCTCTGAGCCTCTCCGACACTTCAAGCGGGGGCCATCTGCAGGGGTGGTTCCATGCTGTATAAGAAGCAACAATTTCTATGGAGCGGACGATATCGAGTGCAGGGGCGGACATAAATGAGCCGGTATCGTACAGATGGACCAACACGAACTTGTATTGAGAAAAGTTGTCCTTGCAACAAACATTGTTATTCGGAATGAAGAAGGAAAATCAGAAGACGAACAAGTAGTAGTAGTAGTAGTAATAATAATAGTAGTGGTGATAGTGGTGATAATAATTGTTGTTACAATGACGATGTTGCTGCATGTGGTGTTAGTTGTAATAGTAGTCAGGCAAACACTTAAAATGTACTTTAAACAAAAATTAAACAAACTGGGATTTAGGCAATCCGTCTATGTCGGATTATACATACAGTATTAGTCACTCAACCACTCTTGAATCTACTCTGTCAGTCTCCAGGGTGTGCGCTTTCTGCTGTCCAAAACCAGGATGGATGACGTTACCTCCGGTTTAAGATAGCCTCTTCAAAAAAGCCTGGCCAAGCTTGCAAACGGACAGATCGCTAATGGAGTCCACTTATACGAGCTCAGACTATAATCTGTTTCGGATGTCCGCACGTCGACATTCCACTTGTCTACGTAAGCTGGATTGTCTTAAGTGTCTTTGCAGTGTCCGGCCTGTCAAAGGAAGAACACTCAGGGCTAATGTTTACCCTGGAAACGTACATTGTTTAGGTCGTGGCTAACGTGGCTGACCCACTCCTGGACACGTAAAACCTAGAACGTATATAATGTGGACTGTAGTCACTTCTATCGTGACCGAGTAGTGTACACCTGTACATGTATGCTGAGCAAATACAGGAAGAGATAAGAGGTGAATATTTACTGTACTGAAGGGAAATATAAAGTGCGAGACAATGAAACACATGTAATAATAGCCCCTTCAGTCATAACTGACTATGGGAATGCGCCACGGAGGTGACATCCCTCAGCGGCTTATTTTCTTGGTGTTCCTTTCGGCGTTTTCTCATCTCTTCTGCTTGTTGTGTGAGCTTCTTTTCGCCCAATATGAGATGGCACCGTAGATAACATCGCCACTTGGCGCGATCGGCAGGTTCATCCTCCCAGGTTGCTGAATTTATGTCCAGTGCCCTCATGCATCTGTTGCACACATCCTTGAATCTTAGCTGTGGTCGCCCAGCTGTTCTTTTGCCATCTGCCAGTTGTCGGTAGAAGATATCTTTCGGGATGCGACCATCTTCCACGAGGCGGACATGGCCAAGCCAGCGTAGTCTGCGCTATCTAAGCAGTGTATACATGCTTTGAAGGCCAGAACGTGACAGCACCTCGACATTTGTCACTTTGTCAACACATGTATTATCTTTCAATGCAGTTCTGTAGACACGTCACAAAAAGAGAAGTTACCATCAAAGAAAGAAAAACCTCATTATCACCTAACTCAAAGAGAAGAGATATATTGTGTAAGAAAGTATCTGGAAAACAGGTCATGTGGCATGATATGAACATGACAACTGAACTGGATAATGACACTAGAGAGCAGAAGAAATGGAATTAAACGATCGTCAGATCTTTTCCACGCGACACTTGATGATATTGATGGCGAGAAGCGCACTAGAAATATGGCACACACGGACGAACGAGCTTTGAAAACTTAAAAAAGTCCAAGTAAAACTAGGGAGAACTTACTTACTTACTTAGTCGTTCCCCTTCTACCGTGAGGTGTAGAGGTTTGGAAGAGAGAGCGCCAGACTATCCTATCGGCTGTCTTCTAGGGAGAACAACTAGTTTAAATTAGGGCATTCTAATGAAATGTAGAGTCTGCAAGAAGGGATGAGCGTCCTATTGGCAGAGTGGTTAGAGCTCTGGTCTCTCACGGCAAAGGTTCCAGGTTCCAATCACGGTACCGACACGCTCCAGTCTACCCAGCTGTAAAGGGGTACCTGACTCTGCTCTTTGAGTTAGGTAAGGAAACGGCAGCGATGAAGGGAACTGGTCTATGCTGGACCTAGTATGGTGAAGTCTCTAACACTTCATTCCTCTATGGCAGTATCTGCTATGGAACTACATTTTTACAAGAAGGGACAAGAGTTTTGTCCTGTAGAATTTAGAAAATTAACTTCTAATAAAACGTGCGCGGACAAGAGATTTAGATCAGAAATATTGAAAACTAAATTAAAAAAACAACAACAACACACGCATCTTGGAATTGCTGTAATTTAGTGCCTCATGTGCATTCATAGAATCAAATACCAAGATGCATAATAATCATCGGAAGAACTGCAAAAGTGGACGATGACGATAATGAACATGATGTTCATTAAAATATCATGCTGTAAATTTAGACAATACGGTGGAATTAAGAGCTAAGCATTTGAAAGATCCGAAAATGGTGAAGTCAAACTCCAAGGCAGTGACACCTTTTTACAAGCAAGAGTTTTGTCCTCATTATCTTCAGCGAATTTAAACAAATAACACAACAAAGGCATAATGTGTAGTAGGCATTCACTCAGATGAGAAATGCAAGTGGACGAAGTAGAAAAATATCATGAAATTTAGACTAGACAACAGAAAAACAAAACAAACTCCAAGTGATGCAGCTAAACAAATAACACACAAAGGGTTAATCGAACCAGGAAAAAACAACAGAAGTGATAGGCTTCCGAACGGCACCCCCGGCACCCCCCGCCCAGCCACGGGAGCGAGTTGCTACTATCCTCACTGTCAGCGAATACCGTTTGTTGGCTGAATGACTTAGTGTTTTGCATTATGGCCATGCAGCAGCACCACTAGTAGTTTCTTCTATGATGGAGTGTCTTGGATGACTGAGTTCTTCTTTAACTTTTATTGCTTATGTATATTACTGTTTGCTGAATACTTATGATCTGTTTGCTATGGCAAGTGTTTGTCGTTAGATCTACGCTTTGAATTTATGAAAGATTCCATGGTTAACTTTGTGGTCATAGTAAGCCATAGTGGAAGAAAGAATGTTCAACGGTTGAATCCTAATTAAGGTTTTTATTAAACCCATTTTTATTTAACTGTGTGCTAGGTTTATATATTTGTGGTGTTTCAAATATTGGCGCTCAAAATCGCCATGTTACACTCGTCATAGACAGCTGAAATGTTGCATGCACCTTCCGTCGTGGTATATTTAATTTGTCGTGTATTGGCCGGCATCGACATAACCGATTTTTATATAATAACTATATGTAACATTAAATAAAGTGAAAATAACTCTTTCAAGTAAAGGAAATAATTATCTGGGATACCAAAGTGGCAGGTGTAGGCAGTGGCGGATCTACTATGAAATTAATGAAGCTTAAGCTTCAGGGCCTCTAATCCCGGAGGGCCCCCAAAAGCAACTTTAGTCCACATTGTCTAAAAATTTTGGGTCTAATGTATGAGAAGGGGTTTTAAAAAAATATTAATATTAATAATATAGTATAATTCAATACAAAATAATAATTAAAATTAAAAGGTTATTAAAGTATCATGTAGGCTAGCCGTAAACGAAAAAAACGCTTTTTCAGAAAGTAGACCTACAATTTTTTCCTTTCAAGGCATGCGACAATAGTCGCACGACTCAAATTGATTAATTATTTGTTGTATATATTTCAACAATCCCAAAGTTTGGGAGTCAGTATTACTTCTTTGAGAGGAGCTGACAAATTTAGGATAGAAGTTCTATATCAGCTCTATGACTGCTTGATAATACAGTTATGCATGAGGATTTACCCATTTGAGCAGATTGCGAAAAGGTTCAAGTTCCTCTCAGAATTGGTGAACAATTCTGAAATATGATGAGGACAGTATTAAACTTATAATATCGTATTACAAAGATGATACTGGCCACAAATTAGTAAACGAGTGTTATCAGTTCAAAGAATATTTGCACCTTAGGAAATCCCAGAACACAGAATAAAACACGCCATCTAAAATGCAATGCGCAGAAGTTCTTCAGGCTATTTGCGAGCAACACCTAATTGAAGTGTTACCCAATATTACTACTGCGCTTAAGCTGTACTTGACAATGCCCATCACGAGCTGTGAAGCAGAAGGAATTTTTCAAAGCTATCCTTTATAAAAAAACAAATTTCGGTCTACCATGACTGAAGAGCGCTTAAATTCTTTATGCATATTGTCTCTAGAAAATGGCGTTGCAAGGAAGCTCCTATATGACAAAACTGTACGTGAATATGTTGCTAGAAAAAACAGAAATAATAGTATTTTGTAAAATGTGCTTCATGTAGTATGTTCTGGTAAGTTTAACTTTTCCTTCTGAGCACAAATCTCTTATGGATACACCATGTCTTTTAACAAATGTATTAAAATATTTTATATTTTCCTCATTGCTAATTTCTTATCTTATGATTTTCTTGATCATTAAAATAGTTAAGATTTTTAAAAATCACATATACCAAGGTGGATAGTGTTTTAGTGATCAGAACATATGCCTTCCAAGCAAATGTTCTGCATTCAACTCCCAGCACAGTTGTTTCTTTTTTGAAAATTCATTCATTTTTCTTCAGTTTTTATATGTGTTGTTGTGGATCTACTATAAAGCTTGAACTTCAGGTCCTCCAAGTCCATTTATCTCTATAATACATTTATTTCCCATTCTCACACAATTTTTTTTGTTTTTTTTTTAATAAAAGGGGCCCCTCCAAGAGTTCAAGCTTCAGGCCCACAAAATGTAGATCCGCCACTGGGTGTAGGATGGTGTACCAGTGCCGACTCAATCAAGGCTTTTTTTTTTTTTTTTTACTAGATCAGCGAAGCCAACTAAATAAACGAGTGTGGCGTGATTGTCTCCCTGCTCTGCAGCGGTGCTCTAACAATGGCCAAACTTAGAGTATAAAAATTAGGGTCTTCAAAGGTATCAACCTTCGCTCAAGATTACTCTTGACAGGGATTTAAATAGAAGAATAATGCTTCTACTTCAAAGGGCCTCACAGGAATTTTAAGAAAAGGAAGCATAACAACTGAGATCATCTAAGCTGTCAAATACTTTTATCTTCCCGTCATTTTTGTGAGGAAAAAGAAATTAGCTCGTATTTTCTGAGCCCCCAACTGAAATGATTCAGTAAAATATTACTTTAATAGCTCTGGATGGTTATGTATTTAAATTAACTGAGTCATACGGGTGCAATTCACTCAATAATGATTAAATCAACTATCAATTTGTATTTACAGATAACAAATTTAATAATCAGTCATATTTAACAAAGTTAAAATAGCGTTTATGAAACAATGAAACACTGATGTTTTCATCACAAGTAGTAACTTTAAAGTGACCATCGTTAAAAAAAAAGTTCTTTTGCTGAGCATGACTGTAATACTTAACTAGCTAGGTGTTGACGATGATTTGTTGTTGGTTTTGAATTCCGTCACTTTTGATTCCCAAAAGTGTTGTTGGCTTTTCCGTCAATCGTCAAATTCTGTTGCAGTAGCACGTTCCTGGGGGTAACCAATCCAATTGTCAAGGCAAGCGTCTTCAAGACCCGTCTGATGTAGGCGTCTAGCGTAGACTGCTGGCAACTTGTACAACAAACTTGTATCACAAACCTGATTACCGGGAATGAATTTTACAGACTTCTTGCACAGGGAAAAACTTCCGAATAGTGGTGGGCCACTGGTTTTAAGGGGCCGTCTTACAGGTTGTCGGGGTAAAATCCGACTGTTATTCTGTATGTAGGTTCCTATGACTCGTGGTTTCCAACACTATATTTGAGTTTTCTTTCTGTATACTATCAGAAGATCCTCTAATACATGATCATATCCTTATGCTCCAATCAGAGCTGGTTTATTTTAGCCCTCCTTTCATGTATCCCGGTAAGATCTGCCGTGTATTTTATCATGCCATGTTTGCGAGCTCGCACCTTATCATATGGCAACCTGGTAACTTGTATCGTCCGCAGACAGAAAGTCTGTATTAACAATAGGAATGTCGCTCAGTGTAGACTCTTACTCCGTCTGGAGCTGGCAATAAGCGAAAAATCAATGTAGATTGTTCGCTCTGCACAAACAGAAGTCAATGTTGCTTCAAAAATAGGTCGTTCAATCAGGTAAAATTAAGAAGTGGCAAAAGATTATAAGAAAACCTTGAACGATGAAAGCAAAAACAACGTCAAGGTGCGGGTGAGAAAAAGTAAAAGGTAAGGGCACAGAAAAAAAATTAAAAGGATGACACAGGAAAATGTAACGATCAAAGATTGTCTCGTCACAACGATTCCGTTCTTTTAAACGTCAATCATCAATATCCTTTAGCTCCCTGAGGATCATAGGCCTTCAACAAACACATGCCAAGTCTTCCTGTCCTGTGCCACCCATCAAGTTCTTTCCATGATTTCCTCATTATTTTCACCTCAGTTTCCAGTTCTCTTCTCTATGTGTTTTTGGTCTACCTCTGGCACTCGTTCCCTGTGGATCCAGAACAAGGACTGCCTTGTAACACTATCAACAGGTTTCCTCAATGTGTGTCCTATCCATCACCACCGTCTTCTTCTCAACTCTTGTTCCACTGGCACGTGTCTGGTTTTTGTCATAAATTCCACATTTGAGACTTTGTCATACCATTTCAGTCCTTCTATTCTACGCAAGCACCCGTTTATAACAGCCTGTAGCTTTTTGGTTGTTGTTTTTGTTGCTCTCCATGTCTCAGAGCCATACAATAGGACTGGCTTCACATTTGAGTTGAAAATTCTTATTTTCGTGTTGGACTTAATTTCTCTTGTTCTCCAAATGTTTCCCAATGCAATGAAAGCCCCTCTCGCTTTTTGTATTCTTATTTTGATATCATTGTCTGTCCCTCTAACTTTGTCTATATTAGTGCCAAGATATGTGTACGTTTGTATATTCTTTAGTGGTGTTTCTTCAAGTTCAACCTTGTTATCATTTCTTGCATTTATTCTCATAATCTTTGTCTTTGCCCTGTGTATTTTCAGGCTCACTCGTTGTGACCTCTCATCGAGAATTTTCATTTTCTCTTGCATCTGATTATGGTTGTGGGACAGAAGAGCCAAGTCATCTGCAAAATGCAGATCTTCAAGCTGTTTAGTCAGATTCCACTGGATTCCATTTCTGCTGTGTGATGTCGATGTTTTCATAACCCAGTCTAATAAGACGATGCAGGAAGTGGTCACGTTGTATAATCGCTTTTCGTTCATTTTTGCAAAATGTTCTCAGATTTCTTCTTCTTCTTCTTCTTCCGTCCTTAGCCAACGACCGGCAAAGCAGTCAGTGGCCATTACGCCTAGTGGCGTCTTAAGGGCAACAGCGAATAGATTTTCTTTGCCGTTGTTCCCATCACGCCTAATGGCGTCTTTAGGGCAACGACAAATCAATCCGTTCGTTGTTGTTTCCGTAATCAAAGTGACTGGCAAACGGGTGATCAGCCCGTTGGTGTTCTCAGATTTATTTTTATATTATAGAATAGTGACGGATACAGGTCATTATCATGACCTACAACTCTATTCAACGCCACAAGAAGAGATCACGTGATCATTTTCAGACTAAGATCAGGCCATTGTTGACTCAAATACCCTCTGTTCAACAAACTGAAAATCGGATAGACAGATCGTATATGCCCACTTGAGGAGGACGGACAAAAAGTAGAACATGTCCTTCAAGAATGACGGCTTCATGAGAGGACCAGGGTGGCGGCGTGGCCTTCTCCAACCCAATTGAGGGAGAAACTATGGTGACGAACGAAGCATGAGACGGGCATCCGACTTTATAAGAGAGATTATCCACCGCATGGGGTGTCTAAAACCAGCTAGTCTTAACACTCTACACACCTTTGTCTGAGGTCACTGTCGTAGATTTTTGATAGGGGAATTAAGACTTGGGTTGGTCCCTTCTGAATAGATTAGAATAAGTGATAGTCACAGTGAGAAGTAGTAATAGCAATAGATTTCCACGAGTGAGATGGTAGAAATGTGATAGAGGCTGTCTCTGAAATCAAGAAATCTTCTCTCTTTCACCTATCTTCTACGACAGATTTAGATTGAGTCAAACAGTCTACACACATATATATGAAATATATATCCACTCACATACATACACACGTAAGACGACAGTTAGACGTACAGACGTGGCAAAATCTATGACACTGAGAATATGAATATTCTAGAACGAGCTGACCAACACGCTGATTAATTTCAAGAGAAATTTTAATTATCATCTAAAATTTCTTCACAACGCTTAGAAATTACATCAAAACATATAGAAATAGTCATAAAAATCAAGGAATTGCTACAAGGAATGATAGACCCACAGTTAGATCTTATCCCTCGAGGTATGCCCACAGTCCCGTTGGAAGAAAGTGATAGCCCCAAGGAAACAAGGACACATAGGATTAGGTCTAATATTTCCCCCCTTCTTAAGGTATGGACAGACTTGATATCTCTGCTCTATTTTAAGGGAAATATGATTAGCAATACTTGCATACAGAAAGTTAAGATAGCAAAATGGGTGCCCAATTACAACAATAAAAAAAATCACTCCGTCCTGCATTCGCTTTATTCATTCAGCCGAGCACACGTGCACATGTTCATACTCACAGCTTAGATAGCCACTTCTGGTAATACAATTTTTAGGACATTCACCTACAGACTCTTCAAGAGCAGTCTTTGACCAAGAAATCCCCAGTTCCAACAAGACAGGATGAGTTCTCTGCTTCCGGGAACGACTCCTTGGGTGTTCTTATTTTTCGGATGTCTGTTTAGGTCACATTAAAATTGTCCAGGCACGAAACATTAACGCGAGCACAGTGTCAATAGCTTAGGTTTCTAGAATTGAGGAATGTCAGATCGGTGTCTACTTTCAGGAAAGGACTATATTTGGTCACCACACCACTAGTCGAAACTCCGTCGGAATGTTACTGACGTTAATATGTTACTTGCCACAACGGCTAAATTTGTACATAGAGTTTGTGCAGAAAATCTGATCTGGCTCAAAGGCCCAGTATGAAATATTTAGTCTTTAATAAAACCCGTTAGTGAGAGTTGTTCTCTGTCTATTAATGAAGACACACGCACTGTCAGACAGGTGTTAACTTGTAAACCCACGTGGTTAAAAGATAAAATGTTTATGTTTCTCACAGGTATGTCTCTGTACTAAACGCCGGTAAAGTTTTGGGTTACCCCAGTATTCACTGAATAGGGAAGAAAAACCACAAATAAAATACTTATACATGCTACGTACTCGGATTATAACTTACATTTTTAAACTGCAAGCGTACCGCTTGACTTATCATTTAAACTTTCCCGTGAAATAAGTTATATATAAAAATCCATCATCATGAATTAGGAATACCTACGTGTTCCGTCACCACTCATGAAGCATCTAGCATTAATAAAGTTAGTTTAGAAAGTTTATTCTCGTCTGATTACACTGACTAACAAAAAAAAAACTTTTTTTTCTTTCTCTAACATTTCTATGTTTTTCTGGTCAATTTTAATGCACTGTTTTTAAATCTGCAAACCGTTTTTCTCTATCAGGTCGGGATCTCTAGAAATACGCAATTGAAGTTTTTTAACAACGCATACAGTATTACAACATCATTCGTACAAGAAGTATAACAGTTATGTAGGCTTGAATTTCTTTGCAGTCGACTTTCGTCGGTGAATGGCATGTGGTACATCGCGATGAAGCATCCAACAATAATCGGCAAGCATGGTCACACTCCACCGTCCTTGATAACGTGACTCCATTACGGCGATGTCTTGATGGAATCGTTCTCCATGTTCATCGCTGACTTCGTCAAGGTTGTCAGGGAAAAAGTCAAGATGCGAACCGAGCAAATGGATTTTGAGGGACATGTTACAGCCCATAATTATGTATGCATCTATGCACTGCTTAACAATATGCAACATAGTCGACAGATTTGTGATTTTCCAGAAAGTTATCGACGATCGATTTGAATGCCATCCATGCGCGAAGTTCACTACAATGTAACAAGTTCTCGAATTGTTTGTCTGCAATAACTTTCCTAATCTGAGGTCCTACAAAGATACCTTCCTTTATCTTTGCATCGCTAACTTGCGGAAACTTTTCTCGAAGATAAGTGAAAGCTTTGCTCGTTTTATCTAACGCTTTACAAAATTCTTCATGAGCCCCAACTTTATATGTAACAGTGGTAAAATGAAGGTGTCTTTGTTAACATAATGGCTCGCGTATTACATTTTTATGCCCGAGCTGCATACGATCCCGGATAGGCCACACCTTTCTTGCATAATGTTCCTGTCTGTTGCGGCTGTCCCATTCACATCGGAAGCAACAAAATTTAGTATACCCACTCTGCATGCCCGTGAGAATTGCAATGACCTTAGGTCTCCACAAATCCGCCATTGGTAGTCATTGTACTTTATTTTTTCCAAACGTATAGCCATATTGTCATAAGTTTCTTTCATATGAACAGAGTAGGCGACTGGAATTGATGAAAAAAAAATTATGTTATGCAATAACACGGCTTTTAGACTAGTCTTGGAAGAATCGATGAAAAAATCGCCATTCGTTGACTATGTGCTCATGACCGTTTACATCTTTGCAATAGCAAATGTCATCATCCATCTCAAAGTATTGAACAAGTTCTCTGTGTCTATGACGAAATTTAGATATCGGAGTATTGGGCGCTAAACGATTCCATTCTTTGAGTCGCGAACCGAGTAATTCCGCTTGTCCTTTGGTAAGAGCGAGATCACGTATTAGATCTGAAAGTTCTGAATGGTTAATTAAGTGAACACCATCATTCACCGGTATGTAATCTGAGTCAGAATTAGTTTTTAAAGCAGGTAAACTATCACTTTCTGATGGTTCATTTACGTCCAACGGATATTGTTCTGGTGTTTTTTAGGTCACTTGGATCGGACACGTGATTGGATCATGAGGCACTGGTTTCGAAACCGATTCAATATTTGGATAAACCACAGACTTTCTAGTTTTAAAAGTGAAACCATGGATATTTGTCAAGCAGAAGTAACAATCAGTAGTGTGATTTGTATGTTCACGCCATATTACTGGCACTTCCAAAAAAAGCTCATCGACTTATGCTTCGGCGATTTTCGTAACCAACCTGCCAATGTATCGAACAAACTGCATTTGGCTTCCAAGATTTATTTTGCATCATCAACTTTCGAATCGAAATAAAGTTCATATGCTTTCTTTAGTAATGGTGTAAACTTTTTCTGGTCAACACGATCGGTAAAATATCCGCACACGTAACAGAACAGATCAGCCGAATTTCTACAACTTCTAGAAGCCATATTTTGCTCAGAATTATTTCAAAATACAGTAACTATTTGAAAAATCACGTAACATATGTCATGCATCTTTTAGCAGTATAAAAAGTAGAATTATGTTGCTTTTTATTAATTTTTAATAAGTTATAAAGTAAAAATGAAACGGAACAAATAACGGTTTCCCATATTTTGCACAGAATTAACAAGAACCCGACGTGAATAGAGATAAACTATTTCAGAAAAAATCAGCGCAAGAAATTGACCTAAGAACACTTATTCTTATATAAGAAAGAAAAATGTTGTTTGTCAGTGTTATTTTAGCAGTAAAATTAAATTCCTTAATAGCCGACTGAGTTTAAGCTAGAAATATAGTTTCTGTTTTCCACTGTAACTCGTCACTATAAAATAATACAGACTATATAAATTAAGCGCTCTGCACCAAATCTAACTAGTGAAATAAAATAAGCGATTTAACACTTTAAACACTTCACAAAATACTAGATATATAATATAAGATTTACCTCAACACAGAACTACTGACAACTTAAACCACTTCGACCAAACTAAATGCCATCTCTATTAACAGAGATTCTTAGGAATCGAACGAAGGCTTGTTCTAGTCTTGACTGCGAAGTTACTGAGTGAAAAAGAAATCTAACTCCCTCCAGTATATATGAAACACCAGACAAAGATGTACACTATTTCCATAAACTACGCAATAGCCTCCCCTTTCCTTAACACCTTACGTTTAACACCTAAACGCATGCCATAACTGCCACCTACTGACCGAGAGGGCGCGTGTCAGTTGCGAATCTCAGACAACTCGTCTCCAGTGCAGAAGCAGTTGTTCACACCTCCCCGAGAAACTCATCCTGAGAACCATAACTGACACTTTGCTTTCTCGCACCTTACGCCAAAACTGGCCGTGCAGCGTGAGTGTGATATCACCTGACACTGAGAATCTACCTTGGAAACTATATGTCAGATGCAAACTACCAGACAAATGTCTCCTCATCATGTCTGACGGAGTGAATTCTCACACTTCAGGCCCAGAAACTTAGCCGAAGAAACACTGTCCCAGGGGAAACTGTAGACAGCTGTCTGCTCCCCTGTCTGACGGAATGCATTCTAACACTCTGCGTCTCGTGTAGGGGCTGACACGTTACGTCATAACTGCGTTCTCAGTTTTGAGAAAAGAAACAGGTAAACGTTAGAATGGGAAAATAGTAATGTATATAGTCGCAAACGAACGAATGCGAAAAACACAAAAAGGATAAGAGAGTGATAATAAATAGAGGATACGGGTGAAAGAAAAAGAAGAAGATTTAGGCAATTTAATGATCATAAAACCTCTGTGACAGTCACCCTTTCTTCTCTTGCTCTATTTTGACTCTTTCCACTCTTATCCTATTTTTCTATTTTTCTGCCGCCCTCTAATAATATGTATGAATATATAATACAATGTTTTTAATATGTCTAGATTTTTTATTTCATATTTATTTATCTCCAACTCATTCTGTCCTCTTCTTTTTCCAGTCCCCACTAATATTACGTTCGGGTAGTTTATTGTTCAGTTTCGTTTTTTTAGTTTCTTAGTATGTATTGTGTACATCCGGTGGTGGCAGTCATTTCCTTTTCCGGGCACGCTCGTCTGTTCGCGGGCAGCAAAAGTGTTAGGACTTCGATGCCTTTAGGGAAGTACCTAGGTTTTATTTTTATATTTATTTAGGTTCTTATGTGTCATATCTAGCCTTCACTTTCTTTCCTTTCCCTGACGAAGGCCTTGTGGCCGTAACGTTGGCTATTTTCTTTGTCTTTTGTCCTCGTAAGACGAATCACCTTTTTTCAATTTTTTTTTTCCACACCCATCCAAAGAAGAAGAACGATAGTTGCGAACAAGTTTACTTCAGTTTTGCGAACCATAATTCCTGGTGAAGTCTTACGGAACAATTTATGAAGGCTTTAATTTGACACGTTCCAAAATCTGGCCAATTATAACTGTGTCAAATGTGTCACATTGTCACTTGGCGTACTGCAGCCGACTATCCAGTAAATCTAGAGAACTTTCTCGTGACTTACGGCCGATTCGTAATTTACCTGACAAGGGCAAGAGTACAAACCGTTTGGAGTGACGTGGCGCAGGGTGAACTGGTGGTTCCTTTGTAAGTCGTGAAATAACATTGCTAATATTGTTATCGCAGTTATCTTTAGGGGAGATTACCAACCTGACAAATTGATCCGGCTTGTGTTTGCTCAACGAGAGTCGTAGTCCTGGGAGATGTGCTTTTATTATCGGAATGTGGGGTTTTTGTAGCTATTCCCTCCCCATACTAAGTTCACCATTGTTTCTTCTTCGTACACTCTCATTCCCAATTTCAATATGTTCAAAGAAAGCAGTGGTCACTTGAGGCTTTTTGTATCTCCATAGAGTTTTTCCAGGAATAGTATCGGTGATCAGCGTTGACACTCCTAGGTGGATTCACCTAGATCTAGAGCTTTTTCTTTTTTTTTTTGGTCCCGTCTAGATGTCATTTTCTTTCATTAGTTGAAGAACACCAGCTAGACTTCGCCCAAATATCGCCCAAAGTAGCCCAAATAGCCGATATCTAGGTTTGTTTTCTTCTTCAAAATTCAGAGTGGCAACGCTGCCGGTGAAGGCAAAGCGAAAATATGAAGTATGTTTTTGTCCATTCTTTTTTATCGTACGCCCGCTATTACTTGAGGCGAAATCTCCTGTTAATACGTCTAAACTGAGACTAATTTTACTTATCCCTTTTTTTCCTGTACAGTGACAGGTGTCCTCTCGCCATTCAGGCAGATACTCGCCGATTTCGGAGGTACCCATTAGAGCTGGGTCGGCTCAGGAGCCGTTCAGGTTATTCCAGTCCCTAGCCAACGACACACATTCAAATGTCTTCGCCAGGGCTCAAATTAATCCAGTCCAAGTCCTGGTCGACGACACTCCTTCAAATTTCTCGCCAGGGCTCGAACCTGGATCACCCGATCGCCAGCGCAGTGTTTTAACCATTACGCCAGCGCGGCTCCCAGTCCATTCTTGTATAGTGTATACTATCATCTCGTCTCCCTCATCATCTTCTTCAGTTGTCTACTCTGATTTAACAGCGGGGTAAGTAGTAATAAGTAATGCATCTTACTGGGACCTATGGGCTGACTGACAGTGATCTGGGATCCTTTGCAAATAGGGTATCTTTACTTGAAAGTTGATTAAGCTAGATGGAGGTTATTATCGTGGTTGGTTTTGATGTTATGAAATGATGTTGATATTTTTCCTTAATGTACTGAATGAGGCCAGCTGTGAAGGTCCCTGATTCTAACAAATTTAGGGTTGAGTTATCAGGGTACCTTTCTGCTACCACCTGATGGCCTCAAGCATACTTATTCTTGACTAGTATGAATGATAGCTACGTCTAATGTCTAGGGATATGCAAGTGTGGTGTGATGGTACTTTAACAATAATACACCTCTACACAAACAAGTATTAAGGTCTATGATTAAGGAAATAACACCTCGGATAAATTTGTACAATTAATAATTTTCTGTATGATTTATTTGGTCCTGAACCTAGTATTCTTCTGGTCAGGACTTTAAAAATGAAAAGAATTCAAGATATATACAAATGTAAATTTTAGACCCACAGGGACAAGTGTCCAAACAAATACTGGTAAATTATACTAATGGTGTTACTAAAATCTGTCTATTACTGGTTTCTAACACTGGATGGCTGTTTGGGATTCTTTAATCACTCCCAGTCTCTTTACAATATAATGTCACTGTTAATTTCACTAGGGAAATATTTTATTTCTTGAATACAGGGGTATGCTGCTCTTATAGCTGATGTACTGTTAGGGTACCAGATATTTCACTTATCTGGCCCACTGGAACTGTCTGAATTCTTTCTGCTGAATGACCACTGCTCCAAAAGTAATAGGGGGGATACTGGCGACCCCTATCACTACTGGACTCCCAAACTTCTCAACGGCTTTCCCATAGAAATCTGGCACCGGACTAGTGCCAGATAAAACCCTGTAATAATGAAACAATGTCTCCTGGTTGATATCTTATTTAGACTGTGTTTTATATACAAAAGAGCATACATAAGAAATAAAGAGCTGGGTCATATCTAATGGACCAATCCAGCACATCCATTCCACAGTGTACCAGTGTTGTTCACATGTCTCTCCTACAAAGGCGGCACTGCATCTGCAATAATATTATTAATCTTTCTTTTCTACCATACAATGGGATAGGTGAGCTGTGTCCCTCTGGTCACCTAAGAAAACATTTTATTTCACAAGACATGTGCATTTACAAAACTGGCAATGTGTTTTATCTTAATTCTCCTTCAGGCCCTGCACAAATCAGCTTGGGACCTGATTTCTTACAGTCGTGATGGCATTTTAAACAAAAGATATGAATAATGTCGGTCTTACCAGAAATTCAATGAAAAAAACACAGGTACGTTGAATAGCAGATTCCAGATATACTGCTGGCTGAACTGTGATGCCTATACTTTCATATATATTTGCTTTAATAAGGCTAATCACTTTTTTCCAGAAATACACAACGTCCTGCTCTCGGGACTATCTTCTACAAATGGCGTCAAGCCTTTGAATGTACTCAATATTATGAAAAATTTTGACCAATAGGATCTACTACTAAGATTTCCCATTCAAATTTTTAAATCTAAGGTCCAATTTCGGTCCAATGTTAGTGTACTTCTGTCGGTCTGTCCGTCCGAACTTGACATTTACCAACAATAAACTTGGTTTTGGCCTAACACTACCAAAAAATATTCAGTTTGAGCCATCCCATAATTTTTTTCCCCTCCTTGTCTCCCCCTTCATACAACAGACTACTTGTACCCTTTCTTGCCTTTTTCAAGGACGCGTCAAAAAATGTCACCGTTAGTGCAAGTCCAAACGAGCATGTGTTGGTCTGTCTGTACGAACAAATACCGTCTTTTGTCTATAACTTTATTTCTATCTGTCGGATTTTTTATTCGAAAGCATATTACCCATCAGGACAAGACCAGCTCTAAGACTAGCTAACTTTTATGATCATAAACCTAGTAATAAAGAATTCAATATATTTTCCATTTTGGTGTTCGTTGTTTTTCTAAGTTTCAACTACTTGAATGTTATAAAAATCGCCTCAGATCTTCCTTTTTCCCGATAGGAAGTAATTATGCGTGTGTGTATATATATATATATATATATATATATATATATATATATATATATATATATATATATATATATATATATATATATATATATATATATATATATATATATATTTTTTTCCACAGTGTCTGTGGTTAGAAATGTATTGGGCTAGCGGGGTATTTTTAAATTTTCAAACTTGCGACATCGTTTTCGACACAAGCTAACGGCATCGTCTCGCACTGTTGGCCTGAGTAGCTAATTCAAACCTCTAACACTTGACAAGCCGGCAGCAGGTGTCCGCTCTCTCAATCTTATGCGTCCGTGTGTTTTATTCTTTCTATCTTTCCTGGAACCACTACGCTAGTAGATTTTTCAAAATTTTATCGTTAACCCTTGACGGGCGCGTTATAAAGGCTAATATTACCAACGCGGCGATAAGATTTCTCACTATGTTCTGTCCTGCTTAAATCAATACGTTTTCTGGCGCGAGGAAGAAGACGCGTTACAACTTTACTAATTTTATTTCTACTGCTATTATTTTGACTTTAATATATATAATTTATGATTTTATCGCTGTATCACTGTACTTTACCACAGTTATAGGAGAGTTTGCTCCCTACTACTATAGGACCACGGTCACTGACCGATTGCTTGACCTCTCAGTCCGCCACGGCCAAGAGCATGGACATTAAAAAAAACTGATTATATTGCGGCTACAAGGTCTTCGTTAGGGACAAACTAGCAAAACCGAAAAAAAGAAATAAAGCGAGAACTACGTAGGAAACACAGAAATATAAATGAGAATGATACGTCCTGCAAATTGAAGTAGCTCATGTCGCTTTCGTGAACTCTAGACGGCAAAATGGCCACTCTGATTTAAGCTGGTTGTGCTCATGTCGCTTTCGTGAACTCTAGACGGCAAAATGGCCACTCTGATTTAAGCTGGTTGTGCTCATGTCGCTTTCGTGAACTCTAGACGGCAAAATGGCCACTCTGATTTAAGCTGGTTGTGCTCATGTCGCTTTCGTGAACTCTAGACGGCAAAATGGCCACTCTGATTTAAGCTGGTTGTGCTCATGTCGCTTTCGTGAACGCTAGACGGCAAAATGGCCACTCTGATTTAAGCTGGTTGTGCTCATGTCGCTTTCGTGAACGCTAGACGGCAAAATGGCCACTCTGATTTAAGCTGGTTGTGCTCATGTCGCTTTCGTGAACGCTAGACGGCAAAATGGCCACTCTGATTTAAGCTGGTTGTGCTCATGTCGCTTTCTGATTTCTGCTTAGTAGTCAAATTTAGAATAAAACTATTATGAATATAGCGAGCAAGAAAAATGCCTTGGGCCAAAGAGTTGTAGATTTTACATCAGAATTTTAAGAATACTGCACTAGCTTCCTAGCCCGGTGGTCCATGGTTCGATCCCCAGTTGAGGTGGAAATTTTTGACCACAAACGGTTCCGGGGTCGACCCAGCCTCATGAATTGGGTACCAGAGCAACGCTGGGAAGGTTATGGCGGCCGACGTGATGCTGCCAACACCACCCCTAGTGCTCCGATGGTCAAGAAAATGTGGGCCTAACACCTTATGCCCAATATGCCTTAATGGGCGTGTAATGGGATACTTTACGAATACAACATATGACTTAAAAGAGTGGTGAGGATGTCCTGAAAGAAACCCAGTGTCCAAGGGAAGCTTATTTTCATATTAGAAGGAAACAGTTCATGTTCTGTGGGCATGTTATGTGAAGAGGAAAGCTGCAACCTATTTCGACAACAGGAAAGATGGCAGACAAACGTCATACAAGGTGATTAAAAAGCCACCTATATTTTAATTGTTATTTCTTCACTCATTTCCAACTTTAATGTTGCAATAATAAATGTAGAAAATTACGATACGTTAATATGACACGAAGTAGTCCAATATACTAATTGTAACGTACGTGAATGAAAAGAAAATGAATTCATAAAAAAAACTATTTGTTATAGTTACATTTTCAGAAGTTTCATAAACCGTTAATAAAAGTAAAAAAAAAAAAAACTCGGGCAACGCCGTGTACTTACAGCTAGTTTATTAGAAAACAAGGTCAAAATGAAGACAATGAACTGTAATTTATTTACATACAGTGCTGTGACACATCAACTTTACAACTCAACCTGAGACTGGCTTGTTTAACATATGATTTTATAGCGGACAGCGAAGTTGCCGTGTATTGTAACCTTTGTTTATGGGCCGTTTCTGGATTTTTTTTGGTTTTTCAATTTTGGTTCAAGGAATTAAAAACAAAAAAATATTTAAACTTTTTGTAGGGCTGGGATTGATTTAAAAAAAAAAAAAACCTTAATCGATTAATCGAATTTCTTTAATCGAAGATTAATTGTTCAGTTTCAAAGAATTTGATAAATTATTTTTTTTAAATCATAAATAAAATTGTGTTTTAAATCACTAATGACAATGTTTATTTTATTTGTTATAAGACAACATCGTCCTCATAATATAATAAAAATACCGAAAAGTTACAACCAACCAATTTAATATTATTGACCATACTTTCAAAATTCCTTATCATAAACCTCTAACATAGCAAATGCCCTCGCATTTAAGCAGAAAACGTAATCATTGCTAAACATGGAATAACCGAAAAAAATTAGTTATATCAATTATTCGATTAAAAATTTTTAAACAGATTAATCGATTAATTAATCGCTAAAGGTCCCAGCCCTACATTTGCCAATAGGCAGTTATTGTCCCCTGTTATGATGTATATCCAGTGGATACAAGAGAAGGTATAATAATATAAATATAATGAGTGACCTTTCAATCACTATTTAATCAGAGAATAGAAAAGAGAGAAGAGTCTGAACATTTAAATATGGTGATTTGGAAAGTCAACAACATAACTGATAAACATCACAGCTGGCCGGAAGTTGTGGACTGCCATAATCATCAACGCCAGCTACCAAGGTACTTTAAGAAGAAATTATGCGATAACAGCGCAAACAGAAAACCTAACCTGGTCACCGTCTGACGTTATTTATTAACGTACCTAGAGTCAGAGGTTTCTCGCCTTTTCTGGATGGTGGCACAGTTGACCAGACTTGGGTATTGCCGTGACATTATCGTTGGCTTCCTTTTTAGCTCCCTACAGAGCACGGAACCATCACCGCAGCGGGCCTCCTTGAAGAATGCTTCCATAAAGCATTCACGTGCTCTTGCAGAGGCGGTTTCCGTAGAAAGGCAAAGAATAAACACTGGTAAAATACGGCGTCGGAGACAAAACCATCAGTCGATAGCATGAAAAAGACCACAGCCATTGTTTGAACAACATCAGCGGAGCAAAACACGAAGGATACGACGGTCTGGACATATGTGGCAGTGAAACTCTGCGACCCATTTAAGTCAGGCGTTCCATATAACGTCATCGTGAATATTATATTATAGCCTCGAAGCCAATACACCAGAAGGGCACAGGTAATTGGCAACGATTTTTTGCCAGAAGACGCAGCTTACAGATTAATATAATACATAGTTCGGACGCGACCTCGCGACAAAATATATAGCTACCAAGTCAGACTTGCTTCCATCTTCAAGAGAGCACCAGCTTTGTCGACTAGAGAAAAACAACTATAGTTCAAGCCATCATGTTACTGGATCCCTTGAGTAAGATCAGGTTGAAATTGTTATGGAGAAACCACAAGAGAGTAAATGGTAATCAACAACATGAAATCCAACGCTCGGGCTATGGCCTTAGAAATTTGAACAGAGAAATTGTACACGTGAGTAATGAGAGAAAATCTCTCAGGTCTGCCCCGGCAGCCATCGTCTTTTTTTCTTTTTTAAATAGAGCAGGAATATTTTTCCAATATCGTCTACAACACTCGCAGTTATATAGATTAGCAAATTGAAGGACCATGGGTAATGGTGGGTCCATTAGAATTGTCACAACTACAGGCATTAGCCACGACCAATCGTTTTTAAAAATGATAATAACTGTTCGTATCATCGTCAGGGGTCAAGGATCCAAGAAGTAGTATCATCATTTCAAAGGTAAATGTAAAGGATCCCGTTACACGTCCATTCAGGCATATTGGAATTAAGGTGTTAGGCCCATATTTTCTTGACCAACGGCACACTAGGGATGATGTGGTCAGCATCACGCCGGCCACCTTAAACATATAAGGAGGGGAAACCTGAGGCCTGTAAACAGCAAATAAATAAACAAACAACACACAAAGGTATTTTATCAGGCATTCAGTGAGAAATAAAGAAGTAGAAGACCAGACAACAGAAAAACAACAGAAGTGATAGGCTTACCGGGATTCAAACCAGGACCTTCCGAACGGCACCCACCACCTAGCCACGGAAGCGAATCGCCACTATCCACTCTGCCAGCTAAGCATTACTGTTAAGGCCGCCTTAACCTTCTTAGAATTGTTCTGGTACCCAATTCATGAGGCTGGGTCGACCCCGGAGCCGTTTGCGGTCTAAAGAGTCCCACCTCAACTGGGGATCGAACCATGGACCACCGAGCTAGGAAGCCATTGCACTAACCATCACGCTACCACGGCTCCTCATCATTTCGAGAGAGACATAAAATCATTTTCTAAATGGCTCAGAAATCAACAGTCGACGACCTTCAGCTGACAGAAATTTTTTTTTTTTTGGTGTCAACTGACGAGATACGTAACCTTGCTCTGGACTTCTTCGTGAAGACACTTAGGAGACGCCTTCGCTTAAACATTATCTACTTTGCTTCTTGCAATTTGATAAAAGAAAAAGAAGAATGAGCAAAAGAAGAGAAAAATACATGACCGTGTGTGACAATACACTAACCAACATTCCTTGCTGAAAGTGTTCTTTGAGCTCCAAGGTTAGTTCTCTTTTATGTAATCTTCATATTCGTTGTGACGTTCTAAGATGATTTTTGGGAGACGGGAATTTCTGTTCAAGAAAACACCGAAGGAACAAAATAGAAAAAATTAATAGACTTTTCGGGTAAAATGAATTCAGCTCGAAACTTCAGGGGAAGGTATACATTGATCACAGAAATGAAGTAGCAGTTCACTAATCATGTTCCCCATCCCAGGTACAAGCGACAGGCATGCCTGGTAACGAAGGCGTATCGGCCTTGGCATCTGTCCCTTAAGACAGCGACTGCCACACATATAAGAGAGAACGAAGTCCGATCAATCGTCAGCACTTTATAAAACATGGAAACAGCAGCTGAAAACATATGCTGGCGGCCCCCATAGGGAGATTATTTCGATGATGTGGTGGACATAATGTAGGCTTAACGTTTCTAGCCAGCCCCATGACCAAACCTTCCCCGTCTTGGTTGTCATTTTACGACATGCTTAGATGGTTATGTTGTCATTATTATCGTGATTTGCTCCCATTTCAGTCCCGGTTGCACACGGCACTTATTCTGGAGTCTCCGAGGTGTGAAAGGTGGAAAGGGGGGGGGATAGACCAAGAAACACGTGCAGAAGAGTTCTAGAGACGGAGGTGAAAGGGGTAGGTAAGACATGGTAGGATCTAGGGCGGATGGCTCAGGACAGGAAGACTTGACATGTAATCGTTAAAGACCTGCGCTCCAATGGATGATGATGATGGACATTCTGCAGAAATAATACAGTAACAGTATTCTCCGCCTACCTCTTCGTAAGCTTGACCAGGGTAAAACAAGAAATAAATTTTTAAAAAAACTAGATTGGAAGCCAGTAATAAACTCATCTCCGACTATTTACTGCATGAACATACTTTTTGTTTTAAAGACAAAGAGACGAATAAAGCTGGAGGTGCAGAAAAATGCCCTTCCTGGATTGTCAGCTCTTTACTTCCGATTACAGTAGAATTTTATAGCTAAATTATAGACTCATGGATCGTCCATTAAAATCACGTACCTTTAGGGGGTGTGACAACACGTGTAGAATATTGGTCCATTAAAATCACGTACCGTTACAACACGTATAGAATATTGGCGCATTAAAATCACGGGCAGATAGGGCTCGTGATCCTTGGTTGGTAGCTTATCTAAGAGAAGGAACTCTGAATTCAAACCACCGCTGCCTTGCGGGAATATCCATTTATGGAATTGGCTTCGGGAGTAAACCCTGAGGATAAATCCGGAGTCGGAGTCCCTAAGGCAGTCTAATGTCGATTTGACATTATTCTGGCAACTCCTGCGACATGGCTGGTACCAAACTGTATCGGCTACTGCCGTTCCTTTGGATCTACCGGCTGTGTGGAGACGGGGAACATGCTGCATGGGCAACAGCTTGATCTCCATATAACTGTGCCCAAGCTCGCGCCCTGGAGAGGACACTCCAGCTTCACCCTATAGGTGTCGGCAAAACACGGGAAGTAGCAGTTATCGGTTATAAGCATTTTGCCCAACTGGCGTAGGGCATGGCGCCAGGGGCTACTTCCGACAGTGGGAGAGGTTCTAGGATCTCACTGGACAGCTACCGCCCGCTTCAAGCTGGGCAGCCCCCAGTCAATAAGGTGTTGTCCCGCCACTGTCTGCTTTCCCCATTGGGTGCATGGGGATTAGGGTCATACCCGAACTGTGGACAGAAAATTTTGCACCAAGCAATTATCGAAAAAATAAAAATAAGCAAACTCTCAGATTGGGATGCTGGAACGTCCGGACTATGTTGACTGGACTATCTGAAAACCTACAGGATATAAACGATGTAAGGAAGACAGCCATAATTAATGATGAGCTTAAACGACTTCAGGTGGATATAGCTGCACTTCACGAAACGCGCCTGGCGGGCTCTGGAACGGTGAGTGAGAAGGACTACACATTTTATTGGCAAGGGAAAGATCTTAATAAAGCTAGAGAACACGGAGTAGGTTTTGCGGTCAAAAAATCGCTAACTAAAATGGTTGAACCAGGCGAGAATGGATCAGAACGCCTGTTAACGCTCCGCCTGCAAACTAGCACAGGTCCCATCACCCTTGTCAGTGTGTATGCTCCTACTCTGTACTCTGCCTCAGAAGCTAAAGATGAGTTCTACGAGAATCTAACAGCAATTATCAAAAGCATACCTAGGCAAGAACAGCTTGTTCTCCTTGGTGACTTTAACGCTAGAGTGGGTGCCGATAATGTTTCATGGCCTTCATGTCTGGGCAGGTTTGGTATTGGCAAGATGAATGAAAATGGACAACGGCTCTTAGAGTTGTGCGTCCACCATGACCTCTGCGTGACCAACACCTACTTTCAGACAAAACCCCAGCATAAGGTGTCATGGAGACACCCACGATCCAAGCACTGGCACCAACTTGACCTGATTCTCGTCAGAAGGCCACTCCTCAGGTCTGTGCTCTCCACGCGCTCGTACCATAGTGCAGACTGTGATACAGATCACTCCTTGGTTTGCTGCAAAATCAGAGCACAACCAAGAAAACTCTATCGTGTCAGACATGAAGGGAAACCACGCATTGATACCAGCAAGATGTCAGACCCTTTCATGATCGCTCAATTCACTGCGACCTTCGAGAAAGTGCTCAGTAGCCCTCAGCATGGTGATACTATTACAGAGAACTGGGAGCATCTACGGAACACCATTCAAAGTACTGCACTTGCCACCTTTGGTAAGAAAACAGGAAAGTCAAATGACTGGTTTGATGCTTCATCAGATGTGATGGCACCTGTCATTGAAGCTAAGCGCAGTGCTATGAATGAATACAAACGTTCACCGAGTGCCAGAACCCTACAGATCCTGAGGGCTACGAGAAGCAAAGTTCAACAAACTGCTCGACGCTGTGCAAATGACTACTGGCTCCAGCTCAGTGAGAGCATCCAGATCGCAGCGCAAACAGGCAACATTAGACAAATGTATGACGGTATAAAGAAAGCACTTGGCCCCCATAAAAGTAAGACGGCACCGCTAAAAACCATCAGCGGAAAGAAGCTAACCGATAAGGGTAAGCAGATGGAGAGGTGGGTCGAGCACTACTCTGAGCTTTACGCTAGAGACAATACCGTTACGCCTGCAGCCCTTGATGGTGTCAACAGTCTGCCAACTATGGAGGAGCTGGATGCCGAACCAACATTAGAGGAACTCAGCAAGGCCATTGATAGCTTGGCCTCTGGTAAAGCACCAGGCAGTGATGGGATTCCTCCTGATTTAATAAAATGCTGTAAGAGCACGCTATTACATCCCCTGCATAGGATGCTGTGCCAGTGCTGGGAAGAGACAACTATTCCTCAAGACATGCGAGATGCCAAAATTGTAACACTGTATAAAAATAAAGGAGACAGAAGTGATTGCAATAACTACAGAGGCATCTCTCTTCTTAGTATTGTTGGTAAGGTTTTTGCCAAAGTCATCTTAATGCGACTACACAAGTTAGCTGAGCGCATATATCCAGAGTCACAGTGTGGATTCCGAGCTGGCAGATCAACAACAGACATGATCTTCTCTCTCCGCCAGCTTCAGGAAAAATCAAGAGAGCAGAAAAGACCATTATATATCGCCTTTATAGACCTCACAAAAGCATTCGACCTGGTTAGTAGGGATGGACTCTTTAAAATCCTCCTGAAAATAGGCTGCCCTCCGAAAATGCTGGAAATGATAAAGTCATTCCATGACGGCATGAAGGGAACAGTCCAATATGCTGGAAGCACGTCACAGCCCTTTGATATACGAAGTGGGGTTAAACAAGGCTGTGTTCTGGCTCCGACCCTCTTCGGAATCTTCTTTGCCTTACTCTTGAAACATGCATTCAGAGATGCAACTGAAGGAATATGCCTTCACACTAGGTCAGATGGCCGTCTGTTTAATCTTTCAAGGCTGAAGGCAAAAACAAAAATCAGAAGGGTCACTATAAGAGACTTGTTGTTCGCTGATGATGCTGCAGTCGTCACTCAAAGCCAACAGGAGCTTCAGAGCTTGATGAATCGCTTCACTAAAGCATGCAAGGACTTTGGCCTCACAATAAGTCTAAAGAAAACGAATGTGCTGAGTCAGGATGTGGGTGCTGCACCAGTTATCACTATCGATAACTATGAATTGGCAGTGGTGCACCACTTCACATACCTAGGGTCTACCATCAATGACAAACTCTCACTGGATACAGAAATCGACAGCCGCATTGGCAAAGCTGCAGCTACCTTTGCCCGCCTCACATCGCGTGTTTTGGGAAACTCTAAACTCACAATGAAGACCAAAGCTGCGGTATATAATGCCTGCGTCACCAGCACACTCCTATATGGCAGCGAGACCTGGACGACCTATGCTAAGCAAGAAAGAAGACTCAATACCTTTCATTTGCGGTGTCTACGCCGCATCCTCGGCATCTCGTGGAAAGATAAAGTGACAAATGTCGAGGTGTTGTCACGTGCTGGCCTTCAAAGTATGTATACGCTTCTTAGACAGCGCAGACTTCGCTGGCTTGGCCATGTTCGCCGCATGGAAGATGGTCGCATCCCAAAAGATATCTTCTACGGACAATTAGCAGATGGCAAGAGAACAGTTGGGCGACCACAGCTGAGGTTCAAAGATGTGTGCAAGAGAGATATGAGGGCACTGGACATGGATCCAGCAACATGGGAGGATGAAGCTGCCGATCGCACGAAGTGGCGATGCTATTTACGGCGCCACCTCAGATTGGGCGAAGAGAGGCTCACACAAGAAGCAGAGGTGAGGAGAAAACGTCGAAAGGAGCACCAGGAAAATAAGCAGCTGAGGGCTGTCACCTCAGGGGCGCATTCCCATTGTCAGTTATGACTGAAGGGGCTATTATTATTACTATTATAAAATCACGTATCGTTACAACACGTGTAGAATATATTACGATTACTGTATTTCCCGTAATAGAAGTCGCACTTTTTTTTTTCTCAGAAATTTATTTTTAAAAATAATGAAAATCTCCCTGCGTCTTCTAAGGGAATGATAATTGCTATCATAAATAATAAATAAATATTAGACAAACATAAAGGTATGTTTACAGTCCTCGGGTTTCCCTTCCTTATGTGTTATAAATGACTATCATAAATACACGTGTTATTATTTTTGGTCTGGCCGATGACTTTAGAGCAGCGTTTCTTAACTTGTTTGTGTGTGCCGTGAACCCTTTGATTGTCCAGTGAAGATCATGGGCCCCTGTTTTGGAAAAAGTTGTACATAAAAGCGAAATAAAAAAGCCGGGGAACGAAGTTGCGCGCCTGTTGGAACAACACGCATTTCTTCCCAATATACATAACTTGAGAGTGATTTTATTTTAAAAGAAATATTCTTGCCTCTGTTGCTTTTTGGTGACAAAATTTCAGGAATGTTCTTCATTTATATTAAGCAGTTTGGGCAAGTATGAATAAGTGTCTTCACCACATTTTAAAAGTATATTTAGCCAATGAGTCCTCATGTTTATCATAGATGAAGTTTCTATGCCTTCGTGATACTGGTTCCGTGATTCTGTACTTCTGAAGCAAAATGGAAATGAATGAAATGACCACATCAAAATGTTGTGTCGTCATCGGGCCATGCAGCAGACAGAACACAATATAATTATTTCCCGCCACATTTTGGCGCATGAATTACTTGTAATATATAAGATCCACTCATGTATTATCCCCCCCCCCCCCCAAAAAAAAAAAAAAAAACCCGCGATTATTACGGGTGCACTTTACACCCCGGGTCTTCTTATGTGCTATGAAATACGGTACCGATATGTTGATTATTATTGAAATTATAAGATATCCTGGACACAATGTTGTATCAGGTGATTCCAGGATAGTGCCAGATAAGAGTCTGGTCTTATAAGTAATACCCCCTTCTCTGAAAAGAGTAAGGGTGTATAGATATCAAAGGTAGGATCAAGCTGTATAAGTTCCTAGAGAAGATGGTAATATATTACTCTAAGTTCATACTTGCTCCTCTCCAGATCCTCCTCTGTTAATATTATTATTAGCTCTGCTAGGGGTATTAACTAATCTGTCTACCAACAAGAACTGTGACTTAACTTAAATAATTTAAGTAAGTCTGCTGGTAAATATTTACAATTTATTTTTACAAATCTTATCTTCTGCTTGAAAATCTTTCAAGAAAACTCAAATTCAATTTCAACGGTAAATAAATAAAACACTTGAAATTAGTCACAGTTATCTACAGTCTTTTTGAATTATATAAATGTTCTTTAAGCTGAAATCACGTTGTTGAAGACAGTCTTTATCTAGTATTGCTTCAATCTTGTTCACAGTTACTTAAGTTTGTCTATTTCTGACTAGGACGGTTGCCTAGATAAAATGCTTTGCTGGATCATCATAAACTATTTTGTGGTCATGATGGAATAACCGAACAGTAGCCTTGTGTGGCTACTTAGCTTGAAATATGGGCTTTGATTCTGTTCCACCTGGCAGGAAATTGTGTCTCCTCCAGGCCTAAGATTGGGTGACCGTCCCTATGGCATCAAGGGCACTCGCACCACTAGCTCCTATATTAGAGTCAAGCTCCTTAAGGTGGACGTCAGTTACAGGATACAACATGAAATATATTCAATTTCACGACTATATTGCCTATCTCCATCCCCTTTTTACAGAAGTAGGAGGTAAGAGATAGTTTCAGACGACAGAGTGCAGATAGACGCACAGGTCATATCAAGTCAGCATTAACACAATTCAGTTCAATGTGAACATATCTTTCTCCAATTCCTTGGCTATAGCTAACTGTCCATGATTCGCCTCCATACATTTATTAGGTCTTGTGAAAAATACTAGGTGATATCTCAAACAATACAGTAAAGTAATTCTTTTCATCCTTTCCTATGTTCCTGGTGTGTGGTCCATTCCTTCAAGATATAATTCTTTAAATACTTTTCTAAAACTATAGACACACTTTTGCCACCATTCTCAATCTATTTGAATATTCACAAGCTTGGTTTTTTGCCTCCAGAAATTTACACAGTAGTTCAAACACATCTACACACTTCCTAATGCACACTGTAATTAATCAATAGAAATACATATAATTATATACATATATATATATATATATATATATATATATATATATATATATATATATATATATATATATATATATATATATATGTATATATATATATGTATATATATATATATATATATATATATATATATATATATATATATATATATATATATATATATATATATATATATATATATATTCTTTCTTACCCTCAGGCACATACAGACGAGCTGTTAATGGTTATAATGGTCTGGTCTCAGATACAGAAGGCAAAGGCACTCTTCATTAACATTTTTACCGCTCGCTGTGATTTTCAAAAAACTATGGCCCCGATTTGCATGATGCATGGTCTTTTATAGGTCACATCCGGCGACAGAGGCGACAGTTGCCGAAATGTGCTTGAGTTCCCCAAAATGTATGCATAATTTGTCTCGATGTGCAAATATGGAAAACTTAGATTTTAATTATCTTCCTTATTTCTGGAGCGATTTAATTCATCTAAGGCTTAAAATATGCCCTGAATTAATCTTCATCCATCTAAATACTTGACTTTCTATTACATTCTTTAGTTTTATTCTATGCGTAGCCTAAAGGAAAAATTTTGGACTTGCCTGATGTCCGGATGCATTTAACTCGAGATTTTTCCCTTACTAAAGCATTCCCCTTGGAAATCTTTGCTCAGACGGGTTCAGCAACATACTTATTATTAAATTACTAACCTCTTCCAGGCTGTACTTTGCTCATAATGCTGTATTTAAATTCCATCCTCCTCTGGTTTGCACAGATTTGAGATCGCCATGTTAGGCTAGTACGTTTATGTAAACACTACATGAAGACGCGTTTTCATTGGTTCTGCTATCCTATAGTATTTATAAAGTATGGCGTGCAGTTTGGGTAAAAAATGACGGGTTGTGAATCAGACTTCACGACACGGTAATTGATATTTATTGATATATGCAGCTAATTTCACGAACACCTGTACAGCTAAAAACAGAAATGATGATGCCCCGAAAGAGGCCATTGGCTTATTATACGTTTTAAAAGCAAGCAATCCACTTTCTTGGGCATGTTATGGGAAGAAGACAGATTGAATATATAGTGACAACATGAAGGTTTGAAGGAAACAGAGATAGAACGAACGAACTTTATTTTCAAAGGGTTGAGAATTGGGCACGCAGGCCCGTCTGACATTCTGCCCTTCCTTTCTCTCGTCTTTTATACTGATTTCATTTATTCTCAAATGCATTTTACCCATCAACGTAAAGGAATTCAACGTTGTAAAGGTAAAATAATAGCATACTCACATTCACAGTATCTAATTATAAACATGAAATAAAATATGTCGAAAAGTACAAACTAAGTATCACCATGAAATAAAATATGTTGAAAAGTACAAACATCATCATTAAACCTACATTCGAGATTATATCATTTATTCGGAAAAATAATCACATTAGGGGGCAGATAATCAGAACTCATAAAGTATTCTAAAAGTCTACGATTGTATGAATAGGGACTGAGGTTATTATTTTTTAGATCATGTGGAAGATAGTTCCAAAGATGAGCATCAGAGTAAGCTAAGCTTTTCTTGAATAAGTCAAGCCTAGGCTTGGGCACTTGTATTTTGTTAAGACGTTGACTGCGTCTTTCATTGTATTAGAACATTGGGCACAGATATGTTGGAGCATTCTGTGACAGGATTTGTTAAACAATTTAGCTTTGTTGAACAGAAAGCGCTTTCTTAGAGGCAGTATTTTGAGATCTTTATATAGATTATTATAGATCTACACCACGTGTTTGCAGTTGTCAGAAACTAGACGCACAGCACGCTTTTTTAGTGAATTGAGTCTTTTTGTGTTGGACAGAGAGCAACCAACCCAGATTGTGGAGCAATAGTCAAGGTTTGTTTGTATGTGAGATATATAGAACAATTTTCTTTCATCTAGAAAATGTTTAATTTTAGCTATCTGGTAAACTTTCTGTGCCGTTTGCTGGGTCAGTGCATGTACATGTGAGTTCCAATATAGATGCTGGTCAACGACTATTCCTAAAGTTTTATGTCCATTAACGTTTGCAATCGGTGAGGTACCAATGTAGATCTGAAGTGTTGTTTTCTCTGAATTTTGTAATTTTTGTCTAGTTGATATTAACATGCACTTTGTTTTAATTATATTTATTAGCATGCGATTTCCGATGCTCCACTTAATCAGATTATCTGTATATTTTTGTAACGATAGTTCGAGTGTGTTGCAACTTGTATCACTCGTGTAGACAGTACAGTCATCGGTAAATAGGTCACAGGAAGTAGTGGAAGGTCATTAATGTATATGGCAAAAAGTAGAGGCCCAAGAATAGAACCCTGAGGAACGCCGGTATTTATTACGGTTGGGTTTGAACAAGAGTTATTGTAAGAAAGTACATGTTTTCTGTCTGTCAGCAATGATTTAATTATCGTCACTAGTTGAAGGTTTACTTTTGATGTTTCTAGTTTTCTAATTAAAATAGCGTGATCTATCATATCAAATGCTTTTTTAAAGTCTACAAAAAACTGCCCCACATATGTTATCGTTATTAATATTTAAGTGCCAGTTGTCAATCATCTTAGTTAGAGCTGTGTGACATGAATGTTTAGGTCTAAACCCCGACTGACTATCCGTTAGCAAGCTGTTGTTAACTAGGTGTTGTAGTGTTATTTTATGTATGTGTTTTTATAGTGGTTTGGATAGCGATGATATTAAGGAGATTGGCCTATAGTTACCAAGGTTATTATTGTCGGAAGAGCCAGGTTTTAAGAGAGGATATACCTTAGCGACTTTAAAGTGTCACGAAAAGTAACTCCTTGCGATACATTGATTGTATATGTATGTAAGCAAATCACTAATAGCTGGAGCCGCATAACGCAGTATTCGATTACTGACTCCGTCAAGTCCTGATGAGTTATTCTCTTTAAGGCCTAGAAGATAGTTATACACTTCATTAACTGTCATAAACGGAATGTTGGATGGGATTGTGTTGGTACATTTGTTCTCACAAAATACTGACAGCCTGCTTAAGTCACAAGGTGAATTTAGTATTGTAGATTTAAGACTGCTTATTTCTGCCTGAAGGTAATTGCTGAAGTCTGTGCAAGTAAAATAAGTATTAGTGTTGAGGAGACTGACAGATTTCGCTTGTTCGCTAAAGTGTTGATTGCTTTCCATATATCTTTACTGTTTGTTTTGTACTGAACCAAATTTTTAAAGTAACTTTTTTTTTCTCGACGAATTAAATATTGCACGTTGTTCCTCTGCGCTCTGTATATGTTAAAGTCCTTGTTTTTGTGAGCTTGATCTCTCTGCCTCATGGCTTCTAGCACTGCTTGTGTGATCCAAGGAGATTTGATCTGTCGTTTCACACGAACTTCTTTAGTTGGTGCGTGGTTATCAAACACACAATGAAAGATACGTGTCCAATGGGCAATGGCGTCATCGGGATCAGAAAGCTGGTAAACACTGGCAAGAGGTGCAGTTCGCAAATCATGTAAAAATAGTTCACGGTCGAAATTTTTAAAACTTCTAAACTTAATACTGATATGTTTATTTCTTGGAGCTTTATATTTATTCTTTGACCACGTGCAACATATAGGATAGTGGTCACTCATCGCGACAGTAGGAACAGAGCATTGTATAATGTTTTCTGCACAGGTGACGTAGATGTGGTCAATTGTTGTGGATGATGTTTTTGTTACCCTGGTAGGCTTGTTGACTATTTGTTTTAGGTTGTATGATAGTATAATGTTTTCCCACGTTTGGTTTGTGTTGTGCATGTCGATGTTGAAATCGCCTAGAAGAATAATTTCGTTGACAGTGGTAAATACTGTATCCATCATAGTGGTGAAATCTTCATACCAGATGGCTCCGGCACTGGGATTTCTATAAAGATACTTACTTACTTACTTAGTCGTTCCCCTTCTACCGTGAGGTGTAGAGGTTTGGAAGAGAGAGCGCCAGACTATTCTATCGGCTGTCTTCCTCCTGGCCTGGTTCCATTCTAGTCCTCGGTCCTTCAAAGATTGTCTAATGTTGTCTTCCCAGCGGACTCTGGGTCGTCCTCGGGGTCTGGATCCTTGGCTCTTTGTTTCCCATGCTTGTCGTGGTAGCCGATCTTCTCCCAATCTGCAGACATGGCCAAACCATCTTAGTTGGGACTGTTCTACTTGGGTCTGTAGGGGGTGGCATTTTAGGCCTTGACGTATCGTCTGGTTGTCTATAAAGATACAAGAGTAGAAATTGTCCCTGAGTCGGTAGTTTTATTTCTAACCATATGCACTCGGTCTCTGCTGTCTCTAAATCGCTTCTGCGGCGATAACTAATAGAAGTGGAGATATAAACTACTATACCTGTTTCTAGCTTTCTACTTGAGTCTCGCCGAACAGTTTTAAAGCCATTTAGGGTAATTTCATCATCTGATATTTTGTCGTTTAAACGACTTTCGGAAAGTCCAAAAACCTGAAAATTTTTATTCAGAATTTGTGTAAGCTCAGGAAGTTTGCCTAATAAATAGTAAATGTTCAGGTGGCCCAGCCGTAGACCATCCTTAATTAGCCATTGTGTCTGATAGGTATGCATTTTAATTTTGGCGAGTGGTTTAAAAATGTAAATAACAAAAGCAGTTTCAAATACGAAACCCACGAAAATTTAAACTAATTAACGTAACCAAGTAAGTGAAATTACAAATGTTAGTACTTAACGTACGAATACTTGGTACAAGTATTGCTAAAAAAATTACAATTAACTTAAATTGTCAGTAGTATATTAAAATAGTCACACAAAAGTAGGCACGCACATTTTCACACCACAACACTAAAATTCTAACAAAGTAATTTAAGCAACACTGAGAGAATACGAATTTTAAAAAATAAATAAATAAAATAAAAATAATCATGCAAATAAGGAAAAAAAACTGTCGAAGGCTGGTAGCCAATGAAATTAGAGTGTTTTGAGAAAGTAACAAAGTACTTATTACTTTATGCGTTACAGTAATCAACTAATTTTCCAGGGGAGAGACGGCTTTGGTCGCAGGGATTAAGTCAATGAAAAATAAATGAGTCTAAGTTTGACAGCGTGGCATGGAAAGAAGTCAACAACAGAATAGATAAACAGCACTGGAGACCAGAAGTTGTGGAGAGACATGGTTCCCCAAGCCAGACTTACATAAGAAATTATGTATTATACGTGCACGACCAGACCTTCTGAAATGCGCAGTTGAGGCCCGGGCCATTTCACATTGTGAGTACTCCTTACTGATTTAGAAGAGGAGAAAAAAAAAATGTACGTTAATCGTGTATCCTTGGCTGTGGTAGAGCCTCCTGCGAGGAGAGTCGCGATCCAAATGGCCTTGCTAGCTCCCCCTTCTCGTATAAGCCTGTGTATGCGCAGAGAGTAAGTGTACTACAGTATTGAAAAAAATATCTGGGTGTCCCATCTTAAATCACGTTACGTAAATGAGTTAATAACACGAGCAAGTATTGACACAGCAGTCAAAAGATCACCTCTCCTGGCCGTCCGTATCTTCCAGCCAACAACCTAATAAAAAATAAAATCCACTGTCTTTCCCACTCCATCCCGAGCAATATAATTTGCACATTCTCCGCCCTACAGTTTCTTCAGCGCCAGCGATTTACTGCGGGTTAATGACCGCGCCGCTCCGTAAACCGTCTAGGGGTAACAATAATTCACTTTTAATAGGGATACTGCTGCTGGCACATTAACTGACGCATTGCGGCCGTCACAAGGGTTTGTTGATGCGGGAAAATGCAGGTTTCTTGATGCGGGAAAGTGCAGGTTTGTTGCGGCGTAACAGAATGATTTACCGCAGGAAGTTGAACAAGCTACCAAATTGTTCAATAATTCAGCGCTCTTCTACTGACTTTGGGGGGAGGGGGGGGGGGGGGGGGGGAAGGGGGGGGGGGGGGGGGAGGAGGAGGAAAAGGAAGAGGAAGTAGTTCGTGTGTCTGTGTTTTTGTTTTTTCCTCGTGCGTATTCGGTGTTCGTAACCATGAAGTTACTGATGTCACAAAATACTTATTCTTGACTGCAAGGTCTTTTATACTTGAACATGCACGTTTCTATAAACGACAGACCCAGTGTCTAGGTTGAATGGTGGCGCGCCTCACGAAAAGGAGAAAAAAATGTAGTTTTAAAAAATGTTGACTGTTATAAATAGTGCTTGCGTTGAATAGGATTGAAGTGGTATGACAATGTTACCAATGTGGAACTGATGATGGTAAGAACCAGGCACATGCCATTGGAACAAGAAATAAGAAGAAGATGGTGGCGAGGTTTAGGACACATACTGAGGGAACCTGTTGATTGCAATCCCCAGGGTAAGATAAGTAGTGGGACACTGAAAAACACACGGAGAAAAGAACTGGTGACAGGTAAGCCTACCTTGCCGTGGTTGGAGAGCTTGAGCGCCTCAATGATCCCGGGAGCTATGCCGGCGGGAGTTTTACTCCTGGCAGGGTCACCCAAGCCGGACAGGTCCTGGGTGAGGGGCCAGACTAATGGGCTGAGGAGTGGGTGGAACCCTATAGGTGTAGATGCAGAACCCACCGGCGAGTGGTACATGCTCTGGTCTGCACCAATCCACCCCCACTTCATGGGTTAAATGCTTTCTTGCCTCATTCTTCACTGTTTGTCGTCTATCACGCCCATGGCGACCGTTGCCTCAATTGGCTGTGTGTGGTGTACCCGGAAACGGGGCCTCCCAGTACTGAGGCAAAGTTAAGTCCCCGATGTCACTTATCGGTGCAGAATTGAGAGAGATGGCTGAGCATCACAATCCCTCCTGTGTTGCAGCATGATGAGAGAACCCAGCATTGCACACTGAGCTTGGGGGGATCACTTGGGCACCAGACTTAATACTGGCTCTTGACTGGATGGCCGCATGCAGGAGATTTCTACAATGGAGGGTTGGCAGGTGGTGGGTATCGGGAAGTGGCTCTGTGCAGGACGTGAGGATTCCTTGGGAGAGCCCCGAACCAGAGCACAGCATTGTGCAAGCTCTGCATAGTTGGAGAGCCCCCTGGATGACGGGGAATGCACAGTGTGCTACCCCACCTATCCCCAACTGCTAACTTAGAACCAGAAGTGGGGTCCTCTGTATGCGTGCCAGGCCAGGATAAAATGCCTGGGAAAGAGACTGGAGCTCAGAACTCCCTAACTCAAAGTTGCAGGATGGCAGAAAAGCCACGGGAAAGACAGGGCTATTTTGAAGATAACGCAACCATATTTTCACCATACGAGCTCGGACGCCGCCTCGGTAAACAAGGTCCGCGCAGAGCAGTGACACCCCCAGGCTGCTTGCGAATAGTCTACTACTGGGAACATAAACAGATTAGGGATGAGCCCACTCTCCCGTTGAACAGGTGCTAAAAGTCGTAGATACTGGGCCAGAAGGCGCACCGGAAACCACAGTATCATGCAACTCGCTTTTTTTTTTTTCTATGGAGAGTACACCGTCAAATAAATCTCGTTCTGGTGCTCGCCCTGTGGAGCTCCACCAGGCAGGTGCAGTGCCGGGCTCTGAGCCTCGACAGAGCCCACCCTCAGCTACTGGAGGACCCTCTAGACCGTCTTGTGGAGTCAACAGACGGCGGAGGAGAACTACTGACCAAAACAAAACAGAAAAAGAGAAACCCAGAGTGCCACTTGTCATGATGCACTGGAATGCAGAGGGAGTGAACAGCAAGCAGGCTGGATACAGCAAAAAGACAGAGCTGGAAAACATCTTGTATGAGAAGCAAGTCAGTGTTTGCTGTATCCAAGAGACTCACTTGAAAGCAGATCAAACCTTTAAAATAAGGGGATATCAATGCTTCAGATCCGACAGACAAGATAGACGAAAAGGAGGAGTACTTACTCTTGTAAGGAATAACATTCCTGCACACGAAAGGAAAACCTTCATGGATGGAGCAGAATATCAGCTGCTGCAGATAAAGGTAGACAAGATGGAAATAGAACTCCTGAACTATTACTGTCCGAACAACAAACCCCTGAGTCTCAGCTCTATACAGGTACCAGCCACCAACTTTATAGCAGTTGGAGACTTTAATAGCCACTCCCAGAGCTGGGGCTATAACCATCTGGATCACAGAGGTGAAGAGGTTGAAACTTGGCAAGATGATCACTCCCTAATCCTAGTCAATAATGCCACAGATACTCCTACCTTCTACTCCAGAGGATGGCACACAACCTCAACACCAGATCTTGCCTTCTCCACACCAGATATAGCTGGATCTATTAGTAGAGAAGTAGGAGACCAACTAGGGGGAAGCGACCATCGCCCAATCTTTCTTACTGTCCAGAGTGCAACTCTCAGTACAGGCCCAGCCATTACAAGATGGAACTACAAAAAAGCCAACTGGGGTTTATTCAGGCATCAGGTGAACACGCTGCTGTCTACCCTCAAGGTACAGAACAGAGACATTAATGAAGTGGTAAAAAACTTCAACAGATGCATACTACAAGCTGCAAAAGAAACCATTCCCAAAGGATGCCGGCGTAACTACATACCATACTGGTCCAGCACACTCCAAGAACGTCAGGAAGCTATGGACAAGGCTAGAAAGGACGCAGAGTCTCAGCCTTCACTTGAAACTCACAACAAATGGAAAAAGGCTGTAGCAGAGTTTCAGAGAACAAAGCTAGAAGAAGCGGAAAAGCTGGAGAACTAAAACGGCATCGCTGAACCTTGAGAAAGACGGCAGGAAACTTTGGAGATTAGTCAAGTCTCTAAATGAAGAGCATTCCTCACCAAGGCAGACTATCACATTGGATGAAGGTGGCAAACTTTTCAGAGGAAAACAAGCTGCAGACTTGTTTGCTAGAAGATACAGTTCAGAAAGCAACTTACCCATTAACATAGACCATCAGAGAGAGATAAGATAAGAAATACTGGCAACCATGGGACAGACAGATACTCCTGCCCCAATGAGGGAACCCATAACACTAGGAGAACTACAGAAGGCTATTTCCAAGCTTAAGTTTCAAAAGTCACCCGGCACAGACAAAATCAGCAACGAAATGCTAGTAAATCTGAGCTCAGCAGCAAAGACAAAACTGCTTGAGATATTCAACCACAGCTGGTTGAAAGGAACGGTACCCCAAGTATGGAGAGAAGCCATCACAATACCCATACTAAAGAAAGGGAAAATGTAAGACCGAGGCTGCAAGTTACCGGCCAATCAGTCTCACAAGCTGTGTTGGGAAGACTATGGAGCGAATAGTCAACCACAGATTGAAATGGTATTTAGAGTCTGAGCAGATAGTGTGCCAGATGGCGAAATAGACAAAACAATTGACTGCCGGAACAAGCTGGATTTAGAGAATGCTACAGTATAGAAGACCAAGTTACTTACTTGTCTCAAGCAATAGAAGATGCCTTCCAGGAGAAGAAAAAGGTCCTAACGATCTGGGTCGACTTCAAGCAGGCCTTTGACAAGGTGTGGAAAGATGGCCTCATTGCAAAACTTAGGAGAAGTGGAATCCAAGGCAACATGATGAAATGGATCCAGTCATACTTGCATAACAGGAGAACTAGAGTCACTCTTGACGGTCTGCAGCGCAGAACAGTGTTGCTCCATCAGGGGGTACCTCAAGGAGGAGTAATTTCCCCAACACTCTTCCTTGTTTACATCAATGACCTGGTGAAAGATCTCCCTGCAGGAGTTAAAGCTGCCTTCTATGCAGATGACCTAGTACTCTGGTGCGCTGATGAAAATGTCACCACAGCAAATTATAGAATGCAGCGGGCAGCAGACATGCTAGTGTCATGGGCAGAGAAATGGCTTATCACAATAAACACAGACAAAACCTCCACAACACTGTTCTCCCTCGCCCCCAAGGACAAATCAGCTAACATACACCTAGGGACAACCGTGATCAAGGAAGAAAGCTACCCCACCTATCTTGGGGTGACATTTGACCAAAGGCTTATATGGAATAAGCATATTGAAAAGGCAGAAGGAAAGGCCCGAAGACGACTAGGCATACTCAGAAAATTAGCAGGTACCAACTGGGGGGAGCAAATGAACGAAATCTAAAGAAGATTTATAATGGAGTAATAAGACCACACTTAGAGTTTAGCTCAGCAGCATGGTCATCAGCTGCTAACTCACATCTGCACTCTTTGGCCAAGTGCAAAATCAAGCTATCAGGCTCATTACAGGAGCCATGAAAACTACACCAATAACAGAGATGCAGAAGGTTGCTGGATTACAGACATTGTCCCATAGAAGAGACACAAAAAACCATGATCCAGATGGAAAAGTACAACAGTATGCCAATGCACCCAATGAAGGCAAGACTAGATGATCTGGCATTGGGACGTCTAAAGCGTAGCAGCTTTGTGCATCGGGGGGAAAAGACTTATAAGACAGCATCAAGAAGACCTATCCATGAAGACAACACCACTGAAGCCCACCCTATACCCTGTACCATGGGAGCAGGCCAGCAGTGCCCTCCAAATTAATACAGCAGTCAGTGGTCTCACAAGTGGATGTGAGTATAATGATCTGCAAAAACGAACTGCTACATTGAGTATGATCCAAGAAAGCTATCCCGATCAATCATGGATACATGCCTATACAGATGGATCAGCAACTAATGCTGTTAGGAATGGAGGTGCCGGTATCTTTATCTCATATCCTGACAACCACTATGAGACTAGGCACATTCCCACTGGTAAATTCTGTTCCAACTATACAGCTGAGGTTCAAGCTCTAGAGCAAGCTGCAAATATGATTTATAACACCAACTCTGACTGCCACCAGGTAGTCATCCTCACAGATGCACTGTCTGTCCTGCAAGCTCTCAAGGGTGGTAAACTCCCGCATCTGAGAAATGAACTAAACAAGGTAGCTGCCAAAAAGAGAACCATACTTCAGTGGGTACCATCTCATTGTGGTGTACCCGGAAATGAAAAAGGCAGATAAACTTGCAAAAAAGGGAGGAGAATGTGAACAAGAAGATAATGAAGTCACATACTTTGAGAAAAAGAGAGCTATCCAGACTATCAGAAGAGAACAGAACCAACCCAAAGACGACTATCACACTCTCGACCGGCAGGGACAGACAACTATTTTTTCGACTCAGGACAGGGCATAACAAACTGAATAAACACATGCACAAGCTACGATTGTCTGCTTCACCACTGTGCACATGTGGATTAAACGAACAAACTGCTGAGCATGTTCTACAGGACTGTCCTCTGTATGACCAGTTAAGAAAGATATACTGGCCCAATGACTCAACACTAAACTCAAAGCTATATGGAGTTAAAGAGGAACTTCAAAACAACAGTCGAATTCATCATCCGCAACAAAGAAACACGCTGTATGGACAACCGCTTGATCGCCATATAACTCTGTCCACGCATGCGCGCCCTAGCGCCACCTCAGACTGTGCGAGAAGAAGCTTTTTCAACAAGCACGAAAGAAAATAACACGTAAAAATAACGCCACGTAAAAAAAAAAAAAAAAAACCAGGACTATCACTTTGCCCGTCACAGTCAGTTATGACTTAATTCTCCGGGATACCCTGGCTCAGACTATTTCTCCTGGCCTTAACGAGGTCATTGAAGAAGTTACGCAGATGGTACAGTTATGTAATCTGATATTTCTGTTGATGCTCCGTGTTGATGCTCCGTGTTGATGCTCCGTGTTGATGCTCCGTGTTGATGCTTTGTGTTGATGCTCCGTGTTGATGCTCCGTGTTGATGCTCTGTGTTGATGCTCCGTGTTGGGAGCCGCGCTAGCGTAGTGGTTACAACACCGCTCTGGCGACCGGGTGATTCAGGATCAAACCCGGGCGACGGCATTTGAGGATTTTTCGTCGACCGGGAATTGGACTGGATTAACTCGAGACCTGGCGAGGACATTTGAAGGAGTGTTGTCGACCAGGGATTGGCGGCTCCTGAGCCGACCCAGCTGCAATGGGTACCTCCGAAATCGGCGAGTATTTGCCTGAATGGCGAGGGACACCTGTCTCTGTACAAGTAAAAAGGGATACTCACGTAAAATCAATGTCAGGTTAGACATAGTAATAATAACCTGAGATTTCGCCTCGAGTATTAGCGGGCGTACGAAAAAAAAAAAAAAAAAAAAAAATGCTCCGTGTTGATGCTCCGTGTTGATGCTCCGTGTTGATGCTCCGTGTTGATGCTCCGTGTGGTTCCTTGGGAGTTTCTGATGGGGCAAAGACAGAATAGAACTTGTGCTCCCTCGGGCATCTCGTAAAAGGTGACTAATGTGGGATTCTGCATACGGCTGGCAACATCATCATGTGAAACATATTGCTAAAGAAACCACTGTTGTTGGAGCATGTGCTTTGGTACAGAAGTCTTGAAAGGATGCCAGCGGCTGTGATGGCTGCAGGATTCGCAAGGAGTGAACAAGGAGAATGAATGGTTCTCTTTATACTGGATCTTTCCAGGTAAAGATAGTCCTATAGCAAATACTGCCGTAGGAGACTGAAGTGTTAGAGGCCACTGTGCTAGGTCTCAGCTCTATGAGGTGGAATGACCTGTTCCTTTCGTCAATGCCTTTGCTTTCCCTAAGTCAAGAACAGAGTCAGGTACCCAATGGCAGCTGGGTAGACTGTAGCGTGACACCAGGTTTTGAATCCGGAACCCGATAAACTGTCCCTTGCAAGGCAAACGCTCTGAGTATTTTGCCAGTCGGACGCTCGCCTTCTCCGTGAAGAACCAGAAATACAAATAACAGTAGCAGTTTTGTATATGTGACACAATCATCGAAACAAAAGAAAAATACAGTTGGGAATAGAATAACAAATACCAGCGGATGAATTCTCCTATTTTTGTTTCTTAATGAGACTTTTCTGATTCTCCGGTTGCTCGATTATGCTCCCCATGTCAATCGATTTCTTGTTGCTTGTATCTTGTTGCATTTTCAGTTTCCCATCCTGCTAGTAAATTCCGCGTTATTCATAGTTCTAGTTTGTTATATAACCGAGGTCACTGTTAACTTATGTTTTCCATGCTATCCTGCGTATTTATATGTATCATCAGATTTCCATTTTCTCTAATGCTGTTGTTGTCTATGCATTTGTATTCTCTTATTTCAGTATTGCACATGTCTTTATATATTTTTTATTCTTGAAAAAACTTGTATGATTGACTTATCTTTCTTCCTTAGTCGTTCCTCATCTACCCAGGGGTGTTGTTGTTGTTGTTGTTGTTTAACTAGGGCTGCAGAGCTTCTCGCTCGTTAGCATCCAATACCAAGTTGAAGACTCCTTGGTATTATCTATACTGTAGATCTAGGCCTTTCCTGTGGCTTTTCTGCCATTCCGAAACGTGTTGAGTTGAAGTCATGAGCTCCAGTTTCTCCAGCTTGGCTTGCATTTAAAGGATCGGTACATAGGGGTCCCAAGGTAGGAGTAAAAAGTGTGTGGCATACTGTGCATTCCTCACCATCCAAGGGGACTCTTCAACTATGCAGTGCTAAAATACTGTGCTCTGGTTATGGGCTCTCTCAGTGAATTGTCACGTCCTGCACAGAGCCACTTCTCAGATTCTCCTGCCTATCACTGTGTCCACAGTGAGATCCTTCTGCATGCAGTGAACCGAGTCTCAAAGCCAAAGAATTACACCTGGGGCTCAAGTGCCTTCTCCAAGCTTAGTGCGGCAAGGCTGTGTTCTCAACAAGTTTCATCACAATGGGAATCCCTGGAAGTGTGTGGTTGATTTCACAAGAGTCAGTGAAGATTTAATTAGCCTCACAGACATAGGTTCACTTCCACGTTCATAAACTGTAGCAATGTGCATAGCTGGTGGTCATATAAGGATGATTTCAGATATGCCTCCATGCATATCCTGGGGTGTCGAGGTTTGCCACAGAGAGCGCTATACAATCATGTCGGCTGTCTTCCTTCTAATCTGGTTTCAATCTGGTCCTCGTTCCTTCAGAGATTGTCTAATTTTGTCATCCCAGGGAATGCTGGGTCGTACCGGAGGTCTGGGTCCCTGGCTCTTTGTTTCCCATTTTTGTCTTGGTAGCCGATCTTCTCCCATTCTGCAGACACAGCCAAACCATCGTAATTGGGTCTGTTCTACTTGGGTTGCAGAGGCTGGGTTTCGAGGCCATATCGTATCGTCCGATTGCGGACCACGTCTTTTTTTTTTATGACTTCAACCACCTTCCTCAGATATATTATGAGGTTTGGAGCTGGCTTATGTCAGTTGTAGTCATTGTCCATGACTCGCGTCCATAAGTCAAGACTGCAACAATGTGAAGCGGTATACAAGGATCTTCGCAAAGGTGCCGGGCTCGAATCACGATACCGGCACGCACCAGTCTACCAAGCTGTAAATGGGTACCTGACTCTGGTCATTGAGTTAGGAAATTAAAAAGGAGCGAGGAAGGGAACTGGTCACCCCACCTGTCGCTGCTGGACTAAGTATGATGAAGTCTCTAACACTCCACTCTCCAACGGCAGTATCTGCTATTGGACTACCTTTAATTTTTTTTTTACATAATTCTCGAGCGTCCTATTGGCTAAGCGGTTAGAGTACTTTCCTCTTGCGACACAATTACCGGGTCCGGGATTGAAACCTGGCATCGTCAAGATCTAGTCTACGCAGCTGTAAATGGGTACTTGACAGTTTTTGAGTTAGGGAACGAACGGACGAACGAATGAACTTTAATTCCGAAGGGTTAAGAATTCGGCACGCATGCCCGTCTAACATTCTGCACAGGCAGCGAGTGAGGCAACTGGTAACACCACCACATAAAGCTGGATCTAGTAAGTCTCTAACACTTCACTCCACTAAGGTAATATCTGATATGGAACTACGATTACCTGTTTCTAAAACGTATATCACGTGATTTCGTTGTTTGTGATTTCGTTGTTTGGAACACTGTCATTGGTCTTCGTCTTCCGAAATACCGCTGTCCAGTTAGATAATGTTACATTGCACATAGATGTATCTACAAAATATGCAAGTATTGCGTCGCATATGTTAGCTATCTGTTCGAGTGAATTCGTAATGCAAAAAATAAAATAAGCCACTTTTGGCTAGGCAAGAAAGAAACTGTTACAGTTTACTTGTTAAAATTATTATAACAGTACCATGTGTCATCGTTTTGTCTTCTCTGTCCCGTAAAATGTCTGCATTCTTGTGTATTTATTTCATGTGAAATATAAAAATGTGAAAACTAATCCCCGTGTTTATCTAACCTAAGCCCGTCTTCTCCGTTTCATTCACAAACCAAATATCTCATCCAGAAGTTCAACGCTAGACTCGCGTGTTTGTAAATGTAGATAATATATAAGAGAAAAAAAATACAAACAAATACTGATATCCCCTAGGGAAAATAGAACTTTTTTCTTTAGCGATATTAGCATATTTCATTTCCTTTAATGTCAAGCGACTGTCGGAGGGATTCTGCGACACCCCCTTCCCACGTTTCTATGAAACTCCACACCCCATGGCTTGAGAGGGGGGTCGACGCCACCCTGTCACCCTACACCAACAACCCGCGGGAGGGAAGCACTGGGCGCTGAGACAGTTAAAAACCCCAGTGACAGACAATTAATCGTGGCGTTTCCAATTTACCGGCGGAATTTTCAAAACGTACACCCGATCCTGCCTGTTTAGATTAAAGGCTTCATTCAATACGTCCCCAGATCCAAGAAGACAGAATGTGTTGTGGCATTCTGGAATAAGAGGATGCTGTGGTGGGATGGAAAACAGGATGTTATGGCGTACTGAAGTCAAACTTTGTCGCTAGAGTGTAGTATGCCTACAAAACGTATTTATTAATTCTATGATCTTTATCTGACATTTTGTCAATCATTTTTGGGAAAGGGGGGTAGAAGAAAAAAAAAAAGGGGGGTGGGGGGGGGGTTAAATTAATGGACAGGTTAACAACAAGCAAATAAATATTAATTCATTCATTACTCTTCCACTCTCCGTAGACACTCAGGCCGTCAACAAATACATTCCTAGCACTTCTGACTTTTGATATCCATTCCAGATCTTTGCATGTCCTCGTTATCCCATTCCTTCTTCTTCTTCTTCTGCTGCCATGGCCACTGATTGACGAAGCAATTTGTAACCATCACGCCTTGTGGCCTCTTGAACGGCATCAACAAATGGTCTCCACTGTGCTTGGTAGGCGGCCATCCTTCCTGTGGTGCCTCAACTCTGGTTCATGCTTCGTATCTCTGCTTCTACAGTTATCTGGTAAGTTGCTTGTAGCCGGCCTCTCTTTCCCCTTCCTTCCGGGGTTCATAGCAAGCCAGTTCTTGTGATAGTATCAGAGACGCTTCTGCTGATGTAGTCAACCCAACTTATATATATATAATTCCTTTTTCGTGTAAGTGTGTGTGTGTGTGGGGGGGGAGGGGGGTGTAGTACCTCTTTATTCTTCAGATCTTAGGGATCCCAGAACAAGGACTGCCTTGTGATGCTATCAACCGATTTTCATAATTTTTGCCATATCCAACGCCAAGCGTGTGCTTCTCACATCTTATGCCACTGGTATTTGTCTGGTTCTTGTCATCCGTTCCACAGTGGTGAGATCTTGTCATACCATTTCAGTCTTTCTGTTCTGCGCCAGTACGTATTTATGAAAGTAATGTATTACTTATTAGTATATAATATTAGTTTTACATAACAAACATATTTGCGGACAAATAAATAAACATAGAAACGGACAGACAAGCAAGACTTTACTCCCCTATGGTTGTTTCTGATATTGGACTATGTTTGTCTTTACCTTATGGTCTGCATATGTTCTCTGACTACTCCGTATATAAAACGCACTCACCGAGCCCATCAGTTTGTTATATCGTTTGCTTCGAATTCTTACGAAAAATCAGTGATGCGACTCTGAATTTTGAAAAAAAAAAACCTTAGATTTCGGTGACTTGGGCTACTTTAGGCTGCGTTTGGCTACTTTGAGGCTACTTTGAATGAATTTGGGCTACTTTGGCCGAAATGTAGGTGACGTTTTCAACTAATGACAGAAAATGACACCTAGACGGGACTAAAAAATCTAGATGAATCCACCTAGGAGTGGCAACGCTGCGAATGATCAGGAAAGCATTGCCACGCGCATTCTTATGAGTGTCACGTCACCAGTACGGAAATGTCTAATAATCAGGTGGGAACGTTGCAAGTAACCAGATTCAACAAAATGACCATCTGAATAACAACCGACTTATACGTAGGTAGATACCGGACTAATCACCAGTTACGCTCGAACAGTAAGCAAATGGCCACAGTGCTGAGGTAATGTCTCAGTCGGAGTGGTGACTATGTAGACACTTGGGATAACGGCTCCTTAAGTGTTGCAATTATGTGGACAGCAGAGATTATATTTCAGTAATTGTGATGAGTATGTAGACCGTTGGGATAATGACTGTAAGCGTGGCACTCGTGCGGACAATTGGGAAAATATACTACTGGACAAAAGTTAAGGGCCGCCATTCAGTTTAGACAAGGTTTATATAATTCTTCCTGAGCAGGGTCGATTTTCTAAATGACCGGTAGCTTGAAATCTCTCAAGAAGTCTCTGAATGGTAGAGTGGGTCACTGCTAAACGTCTTGCAACATGACGAACAGATTGACCATCCTGAATCAATGTCATGGCTTGACCACGGTCTACAGTGCTGAGACTTCTCCTTGGTGGCATGGCTAATGCAGTGATCATTTCGACCACTTGTCATACTGATTTATTGCATACCAACGGTGAACACTCTTTACCGATGATCATTTTCCACGTGCATTCAAATTCAACTCACTTTTTCACCTTTTGAACTAGTGGGGCGTGTTGCAAAAACCACGAGTTTTTGCAGCAACAATGGCAATTTTCACGTGCGGGTTAAAGTGACCCAGTTTTTGGACATTTAAAAAGAAATTAACCTAGTACACACAGAAATGTATACACATTTCTCTGAGCTCAGTTTTAAAGACATTTTCACTTGTCTTTACAGTTTGCCAATCAATTATATAAACCTTGTCTAAACTGAACGGTGGCCCTTAACTTTGTCCAGTAGTATATCTCAGCAAGTGTAATGATTTATAATTATCTGAACTCTTGGCAAATTTATAAAAAAGGCGGTAACAGAGCCGAAATGCTTGTCTGACGGGCCACTTCTGATGATCATATTTACCCGTACTGTAATGCTCTGTATGGAGCAGTGGTGGGCCAGTGCTCCATAATGAACAACGTTTGAAGCAAGAGAATTCCATAATACTAGCAACAACCCGCCAAAGTTGGCAGGTTATTAATTATAGTGTGTTGTTTCTGTTGCATGTATTACAGACGCACCGTATCACTACTGTGGGCATTTCATTGCAGGCGACCGTCATTAGATATTTGGTTCAAAATTTTAATTTCCCGGTGAATTATCACACAAGAACCGATATTTCTAGTGAAAATTATATGGATGTATTAAATATGAAGACATGGAGTAACCCAACCTAAATGACATGTGGAGCAGTGATAATGATCTAATGGACCGTAAATTGACTAAATAAATAACATTTCTTTTATGACAGCATGTCTCGTAATTGTTCGTGCATCTTTTAAAATCTTGCCCTGGTCGACTTACCGCCTCTGAGAAGCCTTGGTCGACTTACTGCCTCTGAGAACAACGTTTGAAGTTTGACGAAACTCCAGTTAATGTACTGTATATCAATCGTGTTGTTGGCTTCTTTCCATAATCAAACTGTCCATGCACACCTTCATTTGCGCACTTTTTTTCTATTTTCGCGAGAGTACATATAAGGGGAAACAATACAATTATTGTCTAAGTTTCAACCGCAGTTGCACCCCTTAGCTGTGCTAGAAAGTTGATGCACTCCCTAGAAAATAGAAAAAAGTGCGCAAATGACGGTGTGCAAGATGTGACCGACCGACCGACCGACCGACCAAGTACTTACGTCGGGAATTATGTATTTTGATTATTTGATGTAATTAAAATGCGTTGTCGCACACGTTTTGATAAATTAAAAGAAAATGTTAAAAAGACTTCAGTGTACAATCATTGCTCTCCTGCATGTGAGATCTTTGCTTAAAGCACACCACGCATATCAAACTATGCTTTATTTGATAACCATATTTATGTCCTGTTAGTACTGTCGCCATTAGCTTGTGGTTCCCACATCAGGAGTCATAAGGCAAACAAGAGTCGTATTAATGTTCCTAGGATTCGAGGGAAATTATCATGAAAATGAATTGTTATTTAACTCTTAAAGCACCAAAGGCTTTATTAGATTCGCGAAAACTGCTTCTTAAAAGCTTAAACTGTATTTCTTAAAAGATGAACTGTTTACATTAAATAATAAAAGGGGATTTTTTTTTCCCCCTTTCTCATTCGCCTTTTTTTTAAACCCCGTCGAGGCAAAGTGTCCTGTATTCTTCCCACCCTGCGGGTCTCCTTGGGTCGAGCACCACCTCGTTGAGTAATATGTGTAAGTGTCATCTTAAGGCGGTTTGCGTTGCACTATGTTGTGCGCCTTGTGGCCCAGTGCACCCGTCTTAAGTATGCATTCATTTGGGACTGCTTCCCTAGCCTTTGGTTTCCCGTGACCTCCTTAAAGGCAGCAGATGTTTGGCATCAGAGTTGTCTCTCCTAGGAAAGCTGTCGTTCCGGACTAACGAGTCTGTCCTACCCGGGTTTGTATGAAGTTTTCCTTCTCTTAGGTGGATTGTCAACCACGACTATCGTGCTCTTCCTGCACTGATTTTCTACAGGGTTTACCAGACTTTAATTTTACCAGGGTAAGTTCCATGGGCATGCCCTTGGTGGGATTTTGGGACATGTCCACAAGGCGGTGGGCCCCTTGTTTCCGCACTTAACAGGGGAACATGCTGCTCTGAGAGGTTTCTGTAGGGTCCCTCACCCACAGTTTTTTTTCTTACCCCGTGGACTAGAGGGACCGTTTATTTAGCGCTAGTTATTCACCATTCGCCAGAGCCGTGTTTACAAAAGCAGGGGGCACCACGAGCAGATACGGTTGGCTTGGTTGACAGAAGCTATGTATTCGGGCAGGCGTTACCCTCTGTTTAGGAAGGACCTGTCTTGTCAGCCCTTGTCCCTCAAAGGTTATATAATATGTACAAATTTTGCATTTAACTATTACATGGCCCTTTCTTACTCTAGTTTTGTTATTATGTCCTACAGTCCTCATATTGTCTAAGTGAAACGGCGTGGATCGAACACTGAAAAAATCCAGTCACCTTTTCGGGAAAATACGGAACATGCGCGCATTTCACAGTGAAAGCTAACGTGAACACCCATTAAAAGAGTACGCAATCATTTCAGTATGTTCCTGGTACATTAACCATTGATCATAGTCATGATAAGTTTGACCACAAAGATCCAGTGAAGTATAATTGTAATGGAAAGGAATGATTGCAGGAGGTGATGCCTAGATGGCAGAGAGGATAGTGTGATTCGCTTGCATAGCTAGGCGGGGTTGTCGCACGGAAGGTCCTGGGTTCGAGTCCTCGGTAAGCCACTCACGTCTGTTGTTTTTCTGTTGTCTAGTTTTCTACTTCTTTATTTCTTACGAGTGCCTGAAAACATACCTTTATGTTTGTCTAATATTTATAGAAAGAACACAATATACTTCATTCCCTTTCATGTTCTGGCAGGTTACTTTCTCGGTGAAACATATTTTATGATGAGAATTTGACTGTTTATTTTCTAGTACATGGCCTGTAAGTGCCCGAGTGGTTTGGAGCACTTGCTTCTCGGGGCAAAGAGGCCGGTTTTGAAAGTGTGTCGCATCACTCTCCAGTCTACCCAGCTATCGTTACACTGCATCAATATCAGACCCAGTTATTGGGAAAGAAGTACCAGGGAAAGGAAAACACTCAGTGATGGACTTTTGTTGTCTTAATTAATTTTGCAGTGTCGTGACAATCTGCTGGGCCGATGGTCTAGTGATTCCATGTTACTTGATCGATAATAACATGTTCTTGCTTGTAGTTTTAGTTTATATTATTTACTGTAAGGTTGGAAGCTTCATTTGTTTTGTACAAAATACTTTTTTGTACGGATTCCGGGGCCTGACTTAGGGAAGTCACGGATTCCGGGGCCTGATACAGGGAAGTCACGGATTCTGGGGCATGATATAGGGAAATCACATATTCCGGGGCCTGATATGGAGAAGTCACGGATTTTGCCCACTATCACCCAGTATATCCGAGCCACCCAGCACATCATCATCATCATCTCCTGTTTCGCTCCTTATGGAGCATGGAACCACGCCTGCAGCTGGTCCGCTTGCAGTAAACCTACTCCAATTCACAACATGCTGGCTGCGGTGTTGTCTGTAGCAATTGATTTTTCATGATAGGATTACCAACCCGTTGCTGACATGCCTGAGAAAACAGTAGCCGTATTATTTCTCTACCTCATCAGAGAAGACCCGAGCACTACTCGAGACACCCAGCACTACTCCAGGCACCTAGCACTACTCAAGGCACCCAGCAAAACTCGAGGCACCCAGCACTACTCGAGGCACCCAGCAAAACTCGAGGCACCCAGCAAAACTCGAGGCACCCAGCACTACTCCAGGCACCCAGCACTACTCGAGGCACCCAGCACTACTCGAGGCACCTAGCACTATTCGAGGCACCTAGCACTATTCGAGGCACCCAGCACTACTCGAGGCACCCAGCACTACTCGGGGCACCCAGCACTACTCCAAGCACCAGGCACCCAGTACTACTGCAGGCACCCAGCTCTACTCCAGGCACCCAGCACTACTCAAGGCACTCAGCACTACTCCAGGCACCCAGCTCATACTCCAGGCACCCAGCACTACTCCAGGCACCCAGCACTACTCGAGGCACCCAGCACTACTCGAGGCACCCAGCACTACTCGAGGCACCCAACACTACCCTTGGCACCTAGCACTACTCCAGGCATCCAGCACTACTCCAGGCACCAGGCATATATTATGAAAAAAATTGATTGGGAGAGGCTGAAATCCTGAAACCCTCTGGCCCGCGCCTCTAAATACGCCACTACCACTACTCAGCATGTGAAATGATAATCCTGTATGAATAGGTGCACATTTGTTATTATAATCTGTTTCTTGTTTATCTTATTCAGTGCACTGAAGATCAAACGATATAATACCTTTGATAGTTTTGGCCATAACATCAGAAATGTAGAGGCCGCTTTTGTTGCCGTTGTGAAGGATGAGAAGAAAGAAACTCAACAAGACAGCCATGCCAGAGTGTCTCCGGGTACGAATGAAGAGTTCATAGCTTCGCTCTATTTGAGATGGCAGTTAGGTCACGCTCGACGCTGATGCACTTGTTTTGTCAGGTGTTCTATCAAGAAGCGTTTTATCATAAAAGCTAGGCCGAGCTGATACCAGAATCGACGGCTGAGACACTTGTAACAACCGAGTTTTATTCCAGCTTATCTGACTAACCCGTTATCTTTGGAATTAAGGACGATAGTTGCTATTTTGATGAAATTACTGATACGAAATAGTTCACTGTGTAATAAAGGCGGCTGTATTTTAAAGCAAGGGAATAAAGTAAAAGCTAGAAAATGTTTAATTAAAAAGTTCATTCATTTTCATTTCCGCTGAGCATGGGACCATCCACTATTGCTGGTCCTGTAGCAGGATGCCTGCACGAAGCAATCACATGCACTTGCAGTTGTAGTTTCTGTTACAATATGTTTAACATGATGAGGTTGCCAGTCCCATGTACATTATATTAGTCGCCTTGTACGACATGCCACAGTGTGCAGTAGGCTTATTCTTTCATTGTCTCTTCAGAGACCAACGGAACTGCACAAAGATACACCTTGCTAAATGCCGTAGTGGAAGAAAGAGCTGAACACAGGCATGCGAGAGTTAGACAGCACTATAAGTGGCAAGATAATATAAGGAGATAGGATATTTGGAGATTCATTACAGCCGACCTTCGATGTGAAGATGCCAGACGATCTAGAAGATGGAGTGCGTGACAGATAAAAAAAAGACAGAAATATAGTTATGAATCGGTAATATTTTATACAAAACATTTCGATCTGGAAAGATAATCGGAAGTACTAAATCCATCAGGAATAGTTACAACTCAGCCGTACAAGACACAATAGTAAATCAGGAATTCGCGACTAAAATACCTTCATCAGATAGCAAGTACAGACGAACGAGGGATATGAAAAACCTATTTAATAAAATAAAATATTTAGCCTTATGCAGTTTCCAAATTATCTTTCTTTGTTTGTTAGTCTTTCTGTTGTGATTGTTCACTGATGAAGGCTATTTAGCAACATCTGTCGCTATATTTTGTCATTTGTCTCCCCACAACACCGGTACCTACGTATTGGTGTTGGATTCGGTTAAATAAATCAACTTTATGATTATCAAACGACCGCGCTCACTCATTGGCAGAGGCCCGATAGGAAGACAATGAAAATAACCGTCGATGTTGCTGGCTTAGACCTGAGCCTTACATATACTGGCCCAGTTAATTGGTTTGCGTACGTCCGTGACCGGTGCCTTCCTGCCGCCTTCCCTACTCCCTGGTAAAATATTAACGTGATTTATAACAGCAGGAAAACCCTTGACAGGACAGAGGGCAAAGCTTACCCGCGCGCCAGCGAGACCACTTCTCGAAAGCCCCGTAGCCCTATGAATGAGAAAAGGAAAAACACAGCAAGATCGCGCTTGCAACACAATCACACACTGCAAGTTCTCTCATATAAACTTAGAAGATCTTGGGGTATTTGGTTTTTCTTACGTGTAAGTTTGGCACTGTTGATACACTGGCGGATCTAGGAATTGTCCACAGGAGGGGCGATACATCAGAATGATAAGGCACCCCCTCCTCCTGCTCCTTATTTACAGCTATTTTTAGACAACTTAAAAAATAAAATAACGAATTTTGACAAATGCGACAACTTCATAGTTTTATTATACAGTTGGAGGATACTGGGGCGGTTGATATGAAATGAAGGTTTTCAAAGTCCCAAGGGAGGGGCGTTCTCCCCGTCGCCACCCTCTTAGATCCGCCAATGGTTCATTCTGTAGTGCCCTTTGAAGGATTATTTATTTCATTGACCTGTTTACCTTCTTTTGGCGAGGCACGCGTTTTTCAACCTAGACAGGAATCCTTAGGTTGTAATCAGACCGTAATTACCAGTAAAAAAACAGCAACAACATCACAAACAAAATAAATGAACAAACAACAGATCATCGACATCTAGTGCAGCGTTGATAAGCTGCCCTGAAAAGGACCACTAGTGTCTATCAAATATCGTGATGAAGCCCTAATAAGCGCTAGTCCTTAAAAGGACTGCTAGACACTGGCAGCCAGCACGGGCACCAAGCTATAATGCCACCCTGTAAACGGGCCATTGGTGTGATAATTAATATCAAAGACCTGAAACAATATTTCTGCCATCAATGGTACCTATACTTTGTAGCGGTATGGCAGCTTGTGTACCCTGACAATCCCCAGAGCAATGCCAGTGGGAGTTTTACTCCTGGTAGGTTCAACCATGCTGGACTGGTCTGCGTGGGTAGGGGTCAGACAAAAGCTGGTACCCTGGTCCTCCAGGTTGGGGGTTTTAGCACAGGGCCGACACCCCTGTCTGTGTAAAAAAATCGCACACGTTACGGAAACAGCAATAAATGGAAATACTTTGATGCGGGACGGACATCCGGAGTCTCAGGCTCGAATGACTGACAGTGGTGAAAGCCGAAAGGAAGCCACTGGCATGAAAACGGATGCCCAGACTGCAAAACACGAAACCAGAATTGGTTTTTGGAATGTCAGAACTATGAATGAGGCAGGAAAGCTGAGACAGATCACAGCAGAGATGAGGAATTACAAACTACATATCCTGGGTATAAGCGAGAGCAGATGGACAGGGATGGGGAGAATAAAAACAGCTACAGGGGAAACAGTACTTTATTCTGGTAGAGAGGACGGTCAGCACAACGAAGGTGTAGCCATTATCCTTAAGAAAGGAATGGAAAGGTCTCTACTGGAATGGAAACCCATTAACAACAGACTAATAAGAGCAAGACTGAGGGGGAGATTCACCAACACCACAATTATACAATGCTATGCACCAACAAACGACAGCGATGAAGAGATCAAGGACGATTTCTATCAACAGGTACAAAAGGAAATGGAAACTGTACCCAGGTACGATCTTATTATAGTAATGGGAGACCTAAATGCGAAAGTTGGAACACATAATAATTATAACGAAAGAGTAATGGGGAAATGCGGCAGTGGAACAGTAAATGAGAATGGGGACAAATTAATAAGCTTCTGCAGTATTAACAACCTGGTCATTGGAGGAACACTTTTTCAACACAAAGAAGTGCACAAGTTAACATGGGAATCACCAAACGGACGAGACAAAAACCAGATAGATCACATAATGATCAATGGCAGATGGAGACATGCACTACAGGACGTGAAAGTAAGAAGAGGCGCAGATGTGGGAAGTGATCATCACCTAGTAGTAGCAAGACTGAAGGTGAAACTCAGAGCTGCTGGACCAGTTGCAGTCAAACAGAAAAGATATAACATCACGAAACTTAAGGACCCCCTCACCAGAAAAGCGTTCACGGTCGACGTAAAGTGGCGATATCTGATTACCAAAAGCCAGGAAAGAACAGAGACCGACGATGTGGACCAGAAATTCAACACCATCTCAACAATATACAATGAAAGCAGCAAGTCATGCTTGGGATTCCAGGAAAGAAAGAGCCAAGACTGGATAACACCAGAAACGCTAAACACCATAGCGAAGAGAAAGGAAATGAAAAGGAAGAAAACAGAAGCTAAGTCTCCTAGGTTAAAGGCAATATATAGTGAACAGTACAGTCAGCTGGACAAGGAAGTAAAACGTCAAACCCGTGCTGACAAAAGGACATTTCTGGATGACCTTGCAAGACAGGCAGAAGAGGCAGCGCTGAGGAGTGAACAAAGCACAGTTTATAAAATAACTAGAGCTATCAGTGGAAAACGAGGTGCAAACAACATAACGTTAGTAAGAGGCAGGCGGGGAGGTCTCGTCGCCGCAGCGCAGGGGCAGGGGACGGGATGGGCAGAGCACTTCGGGGAGGCACTGAGTAAGGAACCACCGGAGACTCAGCTGAATGTTCCTGAGGCTGAAAGTGACTTAGACGTAAATACAGACATTCCACGAAAAGAAGAAATTATCACAGCTATCAAAGGGCTAAAAAATGGAAAAGCGCCTGGTCACGACAATCTGAATGCTGAGCTATTCAAGACAGACCCTGAACTGGCGGCAGAACTATTAGAACCACTATTTTCACAAGTCTGGGAAACTGAGACAACACCAACAGAGTGGAGTAGGGGAATAATTGTCAAATTGCCCAAGAGGGGCGGCCTTGCAGACTGCAACAGCTGGAGAAGAGTTGCCCTCCTCTCAGTTCCCAGCAAAATACTAGGCGGGATAATCGTCCAGAGAGTTTCAACGGCAGTTGACCATAGGCTGAGGAAGGGGCAGGCGGGCTTCGGAGGGAGCAGAGGATGTGCAGATCATGTATTTACCCTCGGGAACATTGTAGAACAGTGCTCGGGGTGGCGGAGACAGCTGTACATTGACTTTGTTGATTTTGAGGGGGCTTTCGACAGCGTGCACAGGGACAGCCTGTGGAAAGTTCTGAGGGCTTGTGGAGTTCCCAGCCGCATTGTTTCCATTATGGAAAGCCTCTGTTCTGGCTTTACGTGCGGTGTTGGATCGAGTAATGTAACTTTCGAGGTGAGGGCGGGAGTGCGGCAGGGATGCCCCTTGTCAACAACATTATTTTTGACAGTCATAGATTGGGTGATGCGCCAGACTACAGAGGGCAGTCCAAGAGGAATTGGATGGACAACGTTTTCTACGCTGGAGGATTTGGAATATGCAGATGACATTGCACTGCTCGCGCATTCACACCAACACATTCAAGACAAAACCGATAGACTGAATAGGTGTGGCCAGCGGGTTGGCCTGAGCATCAGTTTGGGGAAGACAGAGGTCGTGACACTAAATGTGGGCGGTCCTGGGCCAGTAACAGTGGGGAACCGGAAGTTGGAACAGACGGACACATTTGCTTACCTAGGAGGCGTGGTAGCACCTGACGGCGGGGCGGGCGGGGACATTAACAGCGGGGTGAATAAAGCGAGAACGGCCTTTGCTGCTCTCGGCAACATTTGGGGGTCTTCCCAGTACAGCACAGACACCAAGTTAAGACTGTATGAGAGCTGTGTGCTTTCTGTGCTTCTCTGTGGTGCGGAATGTTGGAGAGTGGCAGAGAGGGAAATGTCTGGACTGTCCTCTTTCCACACAATCTGCCGAAGGAAAATTCTCCGAATCTTTTGGCCAAACACCATCAGCAACCAAGAACTACTTATTCGGAGTAACCAGGAGGACATGCACACCATCATAGCTGGCAGACGCTGGAGTTGGGTTGGCCATGTCCTCAGAAGGGACCCTGATACCATCACAAGAACAGCTATGCTATGGACCCCCGAGGGAAAGCGAAAGAGAGGCCGACCAAAAACAACTTGGCGGAGAACTGTGGAAGCTGAGATGCAAAAAATGAACCACAGTTGGGGCACTGTACGAAGGATGGCCGCCGACCGAGCAAAGTGGAATCAATTTGTTGCTGCCCTACAAGACGCCACCAGGCGTGATGGCCGCTGACTGCTTTGACGGTTGGCGGTTATGGATCAAAGAAGAAGAAGAAACAATATTTGGTGCGGCCTCTTGAATGTTATGTTCTCTTACACAGATCACATGTTGCCACTGTCCAGCATCAATAATGGTGCATCGCAAGTTTGACTTCTAGAATAGATTGCATAAAGTAAGACATATTAGGACTGTGAGGGGGGTGATAAACTGAAGAATGATAATTGGAAGTCATGACAAAGTAGTCTTGCGTTATAGAAAGTCAAGGAGGTAAAAGGGCCTAAACTCGTCTCCGAGAGAGTTGCACGTCTGATGGTCAGGTTTCCTCATATTGTACTGCGCTGTATAGATTTTCCTTTTAGAGTGTTCTCTAATTTCTAAGAACGACTGACATGATGTTGAGTATGGTACAGGCAACCTCATCATGTCAAACAAATTGCCACAGACACCACCACTGCAGTAACATGTGACTGTTTGATGCATGCTTCATGCAATGGGACCAGAGAGCTCCGTGCTCCGTAAGGTGCAGGAAGGAAAAATGGTGATAACGATGACGATTCTTCTTCTTCTTCTTCTTTCATATTTTAGCATCCAAAAGAAGCAATGCAAGCACTGCTTATTCGGAGTAACCAGGAGGACATGCACAACATCATAGCTGGCAAACGCTGGAGTTGGGTTGGCCACATCCTCAGAAGGGACCCTGATACCATTACAAGAACAGCTTTGCTATGGACCCCCGAAGGAACGCGAAAGAGAGGCCGACCAAAAACAACCTGGCGAAGAACTGTGGAAGCCGAAATGCAAAGAATGAACCAGAGTTGGGGTACTGTTCGAAGGATGGCTGCCGACCGAGCAAAGTGGAATCAATTTGTTGCTGCCCTACAAGATGCCACCAGGCGTGATGGCCACCGACTGCTTTGACGGTGGGCGGCTATGGATCAAAGAAGAAAAGAAGCATCGGCCTTCAACAAACTTATTCCACGTCTTCCTGTCACGTGCCATCAGCTCAAGATCTTTCCATATCGTCTTCATCCTCTTCCTGTCTGTTTTCAGTTCTCTTTTCAAAATGTTCTTTGGCCTTCCTCTACCTCTCTTACCCTGGGGATTTTAGAAGAGGGATTGTCTGGTGATGCTATCAACAAGTTTTCTCTATATGTTTCCTATCCATCTCCAACGTCTTCTTTTCATCTCTTGTTCCACAGACGCTTGTCGTGTTCTTGTCAACACGTCCATACTAGTGATCTTGTCAATACGTCCATACTAGTGTTCTTGTCAACACGTCCATACTAGTGTTCTTGTCAACACGTCCATACTAGTGATCTTGTCAATACGTCCATACTAGTGTTCTTGTCAACACGTCCATACTAGTGATCTTGTCAATACGTCCATACTAGTGTTCTTGTCAACACGTCCATACTAGTGATCTTGTCAATACGTCCATACTAGTGTTCTTGTCAACACGTCCATACTAGTGTTCTTGTCAACACGTCCATACTAGTGATCTTGTCAATACGTCCATAATAGTGTTCTTGTCAACACGTCCATACTAGTGTTCTTGTCAACACGTCCATACTAGTGTTCTTGTCAACACGTCCATACTAGTGATCTTGTCAATACGTCCATAATAGTGTTCTTGTCAACACGTCCATACTAGTGTTCTTGTCAATACGTCCATACTAGTGTTCTTGTCAACACGTCCATACTAGTGATCTTGTCAACACGTCCATACTAGTGTTCTTGTCAACACGTCCATACTAGTGATCTTGTCAAAACGTCCATACTAGTGATCTTGTCATACTACCTCAATCCTTCTGTTCTACTATAAGTATCCATTGATGAAAGTCTGTCGCTTTTTGGTTGTTGTTTATGATGACGATTCCAATGTCCTATTCTTTCTTGGTCTGGTCAGAGACCCCCCGGGGGTTACACTGAGCAAGTATTTTTAATTGATATAACAAACAGTTGTCAATTTGGTAGAAATATATAGCATGTCCATTACGTTGTTTGAAGCTCATGTCTTCCAGAACTGAAAGTGCCAAAACATGTTTCTCGTTGTCACACATCTTATCAGAAAACTGCATAGCTCTGTTGTAAGGGAAACAGGCCCATTTATTTCACAGTTTGTTCTTTGCCATTCATTGTAAATGTATTTTTAACATGTTGCAGAAACACACGTGTTTAAAAAAGTGTGTGACCTCGATTTGCTTAACGTTTTATGAAAATTTTTTATTAACACCCGAGCCAGACAAAAACTCACCAAGAGACAGGTTTAAAATAAAAAGAATAAGATGTATGTAGAGATAGATTGGGCGTCCGATTGGCAGAGTGGTTAGAGTGCTTCATTTTCACGACAATTTTACCGGGTTCGAATCTTGGTATCGTCACGATATTTGATGCTGCTTTGAGTTAGGGAAGGCAAAGGCAGCAAGGAACGGAACTGATCACTCCACCTTATAAAGCTAGACCTAGTTTAGTGAAGTCTCTCCGGCAGTATCTACTTCCTGTACTTTCAGAGATAGATTAGACACAGATCACGCAAGTAGAGTATCTACTTCCTGTACTTTCAGAGATAGATTAGACATAGACCACGTAAGTAGAGTATCTACTTCCTGTACTTTCAGAGATAGATTAGACATAGACCACGCAAGTAGAGTATCTACTTCCTGTACTTTCAGAGATAGATTAGACATAGACCACGCAAGTAGAGTATCTACTTCCTGTACTTTCAGAGATAGATTAGACATAGACCACGTAAGTAGAGTATCTACTTCCTGTACTTTCAGAGATAGATTAGACATAGACCACGCAAGTAGAGTATCTACTTCCTGTACTTTCAGAGATAGATTAGACATAGACCACGTAAGTAGAGTATCTACTTCCTGTACTTTCAGAGATAGATTAGACATAGACCACGTAAGTAGAGTATCTACTTCCTGTACTTCAGAGATAGATTAGACATAGACCACGTAAGTAGAGTATCTACTTCCTGTACTTTCAGAGATAGATTAGACATAGACCACGTAAGTAGACCTCTGACACAATTCCTTCATCAAACGATTGTACAACACATAAAAATAGACTGGGCATACATTGAGATATCCGGCCTCTGGCATCTCTCGTCAAACAAATGTATGTAGAGATTTAAATGTAAAAATAACATTATTATGTCATTGCAAACTAGCAAGCAGTTCAGAAGTGAAGAGTTGAATAGCCTATCAAAAGCAGCATTTCATAAAATGAAGCAACAAATCTATGTCAATGGGATTAACAAAGAGAGCTCTTCAGTGTTGTGTTGAGCCTACCTTAACATACGGAAGTGTGCCATGGACATTTAGTAAACCGGCAAGACAATCTCTCGAGGCCACAGAAATGTGGTTTTACAGAAGATGGTTAAGAATAACAGGCAGCAAAAAAGTAATGATGATATCCTGAAAGAGGTCAGTGCGCAAAGAAAGCGTATTACTCCCATTAGAAAGAAGCTATCCGCTTTCTTTGAGCATGTTAAGGGGAAAAAAAGACAACTGGAATATATTGTGACAGCATGACAGATTGAAGGAAAAATATATAGAGGACGACACAATGTAAGATCATGGACATTTGTGTCATGAAATATTCTAATCCACATATATAAATTATTAGGTAAATATGAAGCCTAACAAATAAAATTAATAAAGAGAAGAGCAATGGGAAAATAACAGTGCTGTCACAAAGAATGTACTCGAAATCCCCCTTGTTTTCTGCTTCGTCTGCAAATTGTAACGCTTTCAAGCTTACTTATTATTTAAAGTACACTACCCTTTCCCAGAGTTAGGTTTATAAATCATAACAAACTCTTATTAGAAAAGACAACATTAGATGGGTTTACGTTTGAACACATAACCGTACCCAGACAGCACATCTTCGAAACAGGAGGTAGAAGAAATTGCATATTTTGAACGCAGCCACGTAGCTCCTTTAAATTAGTATTTTTGGGTTCCTTAGGGCTTGCTGACAAATAATATGTAAAACGTTACGCAAATAGTCCAGGAATTAATAAATTATACCCAAAATAAAATATTGGGGGTGCCTGACAGCATAAAATCATTTCTGCTCATAAGATTTTTTTTTTAACGTGTTTGAAAAAAATTTACGTTACAGAAATAGCCTACCATGTAAACTCCAAATTGATTGGAGCGCAACAAATGAAAGCCTAACCACGATTGGTCGGGCTATAAATACTATCTTGGTTGTTAGGAGAGACGGGAAAAGATAACATTTTTTCAAACACTTGTCGAAACGTGGCTCATTGGCCAGTCTCGCTGATATACACACTTGGGAGCGTTAGTTCGAAACCACTTGTTTAAATAAGCTTGATAAAGCATCAGTGCGTTGAAGCCAGCTTATATTTTGCTCAATAAAAGCCTGGAAGATAAGCAGATGGAAATTTGTGCCAGTTTGTGCCAGAATTCATTGCTAATCAACGTATCTGTGTTTATTCGTATGAATTGTGGTAAGCTTGAACCATTTAATATCTTTTAATGAAAATTGAATGTGAATTGTTGATTTATGCCTGTATATATATGTGTAGTTCAGTGGCAAACGTGAGGTAAAGCCTAAAATGCTCCAGCCTGAACAGAGGGTGTCGGAGAGAAGTAAAACGGCATGGAATGGCCAAACAGTACACTGACACCTGGATGATTGACTAGAAAGAAATAATGCTGGAAGTGCAGAGGCGTAGTAACCATTAAGAAGGGTAATACTGGAATAAAGTATTTCAAATGAAGCTGACTGTTGGCCTAACGCTCTGAACGCAATGTTTGTGCTGTATTGTGATCAGTGTAAAAGAGAATATAAATTAGTTATGAAGTAGAAGGTACATCCTTCTTGATTTCAGGGACAGTGGTCTTGATGGTAGTGAGCAGCACCTGGTCAGAGATTTGCTGAATCCAGAGTCGGACAGCATACTCCTTGGTCTTTTTAGCTATCAGTGAGGTGTCTCCTGAGCCCAGAGGAGAATTCGAGCAGAGGAGTCCTTTCCTGCCGCCATCACTAAAGATAAGCAAGTTGGCCAGCTGAGCTCAACATTATGTCCCCTCATCTTGAAATAACTTTATAAAAATAACATTAAGAGGGGAATTTACTTGTCTTAAAATCAGGAACTGTGAACATCTCCAATACTGTCCCTAAAGACAAACTATTGAAGTCATGATGACAAATACCAACAGAGCTTGAACAAAACAAAACCAGTATTACCTCATTTTACTACTACACAACTGACACACATAGAACATTTGTAATAATATATGTCACTACAATATTCATATTAAATACATTCTGTACATAACTTGTAATTTAAATTGATTGTGATTCCTGGTTCCCTTGTAGTTGAATCAGGACACATATTCATTCATGCCAGTAATGAATACATATTGTTATTTGAAAGTTTATCAGTGACTCTTTTAAGATATCTTTGTAGAGTGTTATATGTATGTGAGTGTCACAGTGTTGTCAAGAGTAGTGGATAAATTAAATTGTTTATCTGTCTGTTGTTGTGACTTACACTTCACCATACACATACCCTAGACACATAACGTAGCATCACACTATTCCAGAATAATTCTGACTGAGATATATATATATGTGGTAGCAAGTAAGGTTATCTATAATACACTACTCTTAATAGATATAGATACCTTCACAGCTGATCTCAGTCAGTACACTAAGTCCCTATAAATATTTATAACATCCCACTTCACCACATATATTGGGGTCTCGCTCTTGGGATTTTGAATCTTTAACTATTAAAAATATTGGGGGTAATTCACTTCAGGGAATATAAGAATTAAAAGGTATCCTTGGGTGGAATTAAATAAGGTTGAGCTCACGGTGCCTGTGTTGTCCATTAGAGATTGAATTGTTTGTTAGACATTATAAAAATTTACCTGATAGACAATGGCGGACCTGGCCAAATTTCGATCTGCTGCGTTTCAGACTGCAAAAGAGTTAGGATTAGATGGGCAAGTTATGGTTGCCTATGTCACTACGGAATGTGACAAATTTATTGAACGCGAAGAAAGAAGATAAGAAAAAGAGGCCGAAAGAAAGTTAGAGTCTGAAAGGGAAATTAAGAAGTTACAATTTGAGGCTGAGCCTGAGACTGAGAGGTTTCAGATTGAGGCTGAGAAAGAGGCTAAAAAGAGAAGCAGAAAGAAAAAAGAAAAAAAATTAGCTGCAGAAAGAGAAGAAAAAATTAGCTGCAGAAAGAGAAGAAATTAGCTGCAGAAAGAAGAGAAAAAATTAGCTGCAGAAAAAGAAAAGAGGAGAAAGATTACAAAGGGAACATGAGTTACGACTAAGGGAGTTTGAGTCTCAAGGCCATGCTCCTGAAAATGGTGCCAGTCCCTTTGCCTCTGATGCTACGGTTACTCAAGGAGCCTCAACCTCAGCTATGAATTTTCATTTAGATCATTTTGTTGAGAAAGACGATGATATTGAGAGCTACCTAAATAGGTATGAACTATTAGCTACCACGTATGGGTTAGAGAGAAAGGTGGAGCTTAAAGTTATCTCAGGGACTTCGTGGGGCAGCTTATGAAGTTTTTGCAAAAATGAGCAGAGGTGATCAGGAAAATTATGACATGCTAAAGCAGGCTCTTTTGTTAAGGTATGAAAAGAATGCAGAATTTTACAGGAAAAAATTTAGGAATGCTAAACTACTGTCAGGTGAAACCTATCACCAGTTCTCTGCACGAATAGAGACATACTTGGAGAAATGGACTTCTCTGGGAAAAACCCAAGATCTTAAGGAAATGGTCCTTATAGAGCAACTAAGAGAGTCCATGGCTCCAGACCTGAGAAAGTTTCTCATGGAACAAGGTGCAGAGAGGCTGGGTGAGTTGCTAAATGTTGCTGAAAGGTATCAAGCAGCTCAAGCAGAGGTAACAGGTAATAAAAAGAAACAGGTGGACAACTTTAGGGCACCACAGAACTTTAATAAATTTGATCCTTAGGATCAAAATAAAGGTAAGCACCAATTTGATAGGCCACGGTATGAAAATAAAAATAAATTCCCACAATTCGATGAAAGGAAATATGATGAAAGAAAATCTTTCAACCAAGGAAAAAGGTGGTGTAAAAATTGTCAGATGGACAATCATGACACTGACCGTTGCAGAAGGAACCTGTGTATATGGCAACCCTTCAGGTCAGGTCGACCTCAAGACAGGAGGAGGATATTATGTTAGATACCACTCCAGAAGAGATGAGGAAGGCACAGGCTGGGGATAAAACACTCAAGCCTTGTTTCAGAAAATTGTCAACTTGTCATACAACTCCAGGCAAGGGAGATTTTTACATGAAAAACAAGTTGATGTATAGGAAGACTGGAGCTAGATCCAATGGTCACGGACAGCTGGTTCTTCCAAAAAGATATAGGACAGAATTAATAAGGAGCCTACATGTGAAACCAGATGGGGACCATGAGAAGATAGGTACCATCATTCAAAAGGTGGCTCACAATTATTATTGGCCCAAAGCAAGATGGGACATTGAAAATTTTGTAGAAAGGTGTAGCATAGCACATGAGGGAACACCCACAAGTGGGAACATGGATCAGGACCTGGACACGCCCCGGGGCAAAATTAGGCCTGATAATAAAAAAAGAAATAACTTTGATAAAGTTGAACATATGGAATGGGAAGCCCCTTTTCACGGACAAGCTTCACTTAACTGTTTTACAATGGCCACTATGCGGAGAGTGCAAAAAGATGTCTTACCCCAGGATAAGCCGACAATCCCTCAATCGGACTTAAACAAACTGGAGGAAGAAGATGTAGAGAGCAAATCTCTCATCAAGAATTTTAAGTGGGGAGAAAGCCCCAAAAGAAAAATTGGTAGCGGTCGTTTTGTGAATGATAATTCTGGGAGGAAAAATCATCACTATAAAGCTTCGAGTGGAAGAGACCATACCGGTGCATGGTCAAATAGGTCCACACAATTAAAGGTCCATATGTAGCTTTGTTAAGAACGTGGACTGATGAAAAGGCAGAGGAAAACATTACATCTTCATACCAATATGTGAATGAGCTGACCACTCGTTTAAAAACTGGCTGGAAACTTGCCAATGAAAATTTGAAACAAGCCAGGAAGAAACATGCTGCCTATTATAACAGGAAGGCGAAAGACAGAAATTTGGCTGTGGGAGAGAAAGTACTGCTTCTTTTGCCCGGAGTCAGAATAAGTTACAAATTGGATGGCAGGGTCCATATACAGTTTTAGAGAAGGTGTCTAGAACAAATTATAAGATAGATAAGAAGGGGAAAGAAAAAATCTATCATGTGAATCTCCTGAAGAAATATTTGGAAAGAGAACATCAGGAAGAGACACACTTGTTGACCTTGTCCATCGCCATGGAGATGAAAGGAACCACTTTCATCATTTGAATATCCATTACACCCCTGTGAGACAGCAGCACAGGTGAAAATCAGTACACATTTAACGAAAACTCAGAAAGAGAGTGCAACAGGTTCTAAATAATCATGCAGAGGTGTTAACAGACCGACCAGGGCATACAAACCTATTGGAATATGATATGAAACTCATAGACTCCACACCTGTCTGTATGAAACCATATTCGATTCCGTTTGCTAAGGAAAAAGCTTTGAAGGAAGAGATAGACTATCTATTGAAGGAAGGAATTATTTCGCACAGTGAGTCTTCGTATAGTTCCGGTGTTGTACTCTTAAGGAAGCCCTCTGGAGAACATAGACCCTGTATAGATTACAGGAGACTGAATGCTATTACAGAAGGACAGGTGGATCCATTGCCGGATACAAATCAGCTGTTTGCCAGACTAAATAAAGCTAAATATTTCTCAAAAGTGGATCTGAGTAAAGGATACTATCAGATTCCAGTAAAGCCTGAGGTTAGACCATACCTAGCTTTTAGTACCTCAGAAGGACACTATGAGTTTAATAGATTGCCATTTGGATTGAAGAATGCGCCTAGTGTCTTCTCTAGAATGATGAGAAAATTATTGGATCCTCTGAATAATCCCTGTATAACAAATTTTATGGATGATATCCTTATAGCAACAGAAACATTTGAGGAACACATTGACTCTCTGAACATGCTGTTTGATCGACTTAGGGAGGCAAATTTAACAGCCCGACCAACCAAATGTTGCGTTGGATGTAAAGAATTGGAATTTTTGGGACACACAGTTTATCAGGGAAACATGACCCCTGACCCAAAGAATTTAGAGAAACTACAGAAAGCCCCGAGACCACAAACCAAGAAGGACGTGAGATCCTTTGTCTCATTATGTGGTTTCTACCAGAAGTATATCAAAAACTTTAATTCCATATGTGCACCTTTAACGGATTGACACGTAAAGGACTTCCAGATCGCATTACATGGACACCACAATGTGAAATGACTTACCAAGAATTGAAGGAAAAGCTCACAAGTAAACCCATTTTGAAATTACCTGACTTAAGTCAAGAATTCATAGTAAGGACGGATGCAAGTAATATTGGGTTAGGTGCAACTTTACTACAGAAATCAGATGCATTGGATGGGGAATTAAGCCCAGTGGCATATGCTAGCAGAAAGTTGAATAAAGCTGAAATCAACTACTCAACTAGCGAAAAAGAATGTCTTGCAGTAATATGGGCAATAAAGAAATTCAATATTTATCTATATGGGAAGGCATTTAAGTTGCAAACTGACCACAAACCTTTATCGTTTTTAGCACAGGCTAAGCATGAGAACTCTAGGTTACTCCGATGGTCTTTGCTTCTGGCTCCATATAATTTTAGCATTGAATATATATCTGGAAAAACCAATCTGGGAGCGGATTTTTTAAGCCGCCATCCGTGTGATGAGAATCACCGTAAACCCCAGAAATAATAATAAATTTCTCTATGTGTATATAGAATAAAGGACTGACATATAATGTCTGTTTTAAGAGGGAGGTGTCATGAAATATTCTAATCCACATATATAAATTATTAGGTAAATATGAAGCCTAACAAATAAAATTAATAAAGAGAAGAGCAATGGTAAAATAACAGTGCTGTCACAAAGAATGTACTCGAAATCCCCCTTGTTTTCTGCTTCGTCTGCAAATTGTAACGCTTTCACGTTGATATAAAAGCTTACTGTATTATTACCCGCCTTCTTCAATGAAACGTGTGCTGCATTTCTAAGAAAAACATTGAGACGTACTGCGTAATGACCTAAATTAATCCTAACATTAATTATATTACGTTACCAAAACGAACGAACAGATGGACAAAAGGATAGCGAGAGGGGAGGGCTGAAAATCAGGAACGCATGCAACACGCGACGCGCGATATACAAATGCTGGCATCACGCGTGTTAGGCTACAAGCACTAACTTTTTTTTTCAGACGGACAGTGATAAAATACACTACCCTTTCCCAGAGTTAGGTTTATAAATCATAACAAACTCTTATTAGAAAAGATAACAATAGATGGGTTTACGTTTGAACACATAACAGTACCCAGACAGCACATCTTCGAAACAGGAGGTAGAAGAAATTGCATATTTTGAACGCAGCCACGTAGCTCCTTTAAATTAGTATTTTCGGGTTCCTTAGGGCTTGCTGACAAATAATATGTAAAACGTTACGCAAATAGTCCAGGAATTAATAAATTATACCCAAAATAAAATATTGGGGGTGCCTGACAGCATAAAATCATTTCTGCTCATAAGATTTTTTTTTAACGTGTTTGAAAAAAATTTACGTTACAGAAATAGCCTACCATGTAAACTTCAAATTGATTGGAGCGCAACAAATGAAAGCCTAACCACGATTGGTCGGGCTATAAATACTATCTTGGTTGTTAGGGGAACGGGAAAAGATAACATTTTTTCAAACACTTGTCGAAACGTGGCTCATTGGCCAGTCTCGCTGATATACACACTTGGGAGCGTTAGTTCGAAACCACTTGTTTAAATACACTTGATAAAGCATCAGTGCGTTGAAGCCAGCTTATATTTGGCTCAATAAAAGCCTGGAAGATAAGCAGATGGAAATTTGTGCCAGTTTGTGCCAGAATTCATTGCTAATCAACGTATCTGTGTTATTCGTATGAATTGTGGTAAGCTTGAACCATTTAATATCTTTTAATGAAAATTGAATGTGAATTGTTGATTTATGCCTGTATATATATGTGTAGTTCAGTGGCAAACGTGAGGTAAAGCCTAAAATGCTCCAGCCTGAACAGAGGTGTCGGAGAGAAGTAAAACGGCATGGAATGGCCAAACAGTACACTGACACCTGGATGATTGACTAGAAAGAAATAATGCTGGAAGTGCAGAGGCGTAGTAACCATTAAGAAGGGTAATACTGGAATAAAGTATTTCAAATGAAGCTGACTGTTGGCCTAACGCTCTGAACGCAATGTTTGTGCTGTATTGTGATCAGTGTAAAAAGAAAATATAAATTAGTTATGAAGTAGAAGGTACATCCTTCTTGATTTCAGGGACAGTGGTCTTGATGGTACTGAGCAGCATCTGGTCAGAGATTTGCTGAATCCAGAGTCGGACAGCATACTCCTTGGTCTTTTTAGCTATCAGTGAGGTGTCTCCTGAGCCCAGAGGAGAATTCGAGCAGAGGAGTCCTTTCCTGCCGCCATCACTCAAGATAAGCAGAGTTGGCCAACTGAGCTCAACATTATGTCCCCTCATCTTGAAATAACTTTATAAAAATAACATTCAGAGGGGAATTTACTTGTCTTAAAATCAGGAACTGTGAACATCTCCAATACTAGTCCCTAAAGACAAACTATTGAAGTCATGATGACAAATACCAACAGAGCTTGAACAAAACAAAACCAGTATTACCTCATTTTACTACTACACAACTGACACACATAGAACATTTGTAATAATATATGTCACTACAATATTCATATTAAATACATTCTGTACATAACTTGTAATTTAAATTGATTGTGATTCCTGGTTCCCTTGTAGTTGAATCAGGACACATATTCATTCATGCCAGTAATGAATACATATTGTTATTTGAAAGTTTATCAACGTAGCAAGCACTGTGACAACCGGAGCCGCGGTAGCATAGTGGTTAGTTCACTGGCTTCCTAGCTCAGTGGTCTATGGTTCGATCCCCAGATGAGGTGGGATTTTCTTAGGCCGCAAACGGCTCCTGGGTCGACCCAGCCCCAACTGGGTACCAGAGCAACTCTGGGAAGGTTGAGGCGGCCGGCGTGATGTTGACCACGTCACCCCTAGTGTGCCGATGGTCAAGAAAATATGGGCCTAACACCATATTCCCAATATGCCTAAATGGGCGTGTAACGGGATCCTTTACCTTTTTACTGTGACAACCACGTGTATTTAAACAATATAAGAGCTACGTGGCATTACCTTATAATAACCACGCGTCCGTCATTAAACTATATAAAAATACATATGACTATTATTTTATAACAACAGCGTGATGTTAAACTACAGGATGTCCCATACGTCTAGCATCAGAACGCATTATTGACGCATGTAACACCATTACTCAAGGCGTAATTTAGCGGTTTTCTTAAGGGGTCAGAGTGGCTAAGAGGAATGGCGTCTGCTTGGAATTCTAAAGGTACCGGGTTCCATTCCCAGTTGAGGGAATATAATGTATGGCATTTTTTTTTCAGAACCATGGTCCTAATGATGTCATCCTCCCCCCGGACCTCTGGGTAGTGAGATCGGATGCCTAGCCTTCTTGGATACGGGCGAAAAAATAGGAGATCCCGTGTGCAAGTTGTGCACGTTAAAAAAAAAACCCACGGCAGTTGGAAATCGTAAAAGAGTAGGCCTATCTGGAAGCCGCTGCCCTGGCAAAATTTAAAAATTAGAAATCTACCCACCAAAAAAATATTTATAGAATGTTTGTTTCCTGTATACAAACATCGGGATTCTCGCCGGTGCTACGGAGTTCGTGCACTGTGCTGAGATCCTCCTTGTGTGATCTAAGGGAGGAGATCGGAGCACTGATTGAGTTGTCCGTGTACAATGAAGATAGTCCTTAAAACCAGCCCAAACCAATTCAGCGTTTGCCTACTGGCTTGGTATCACGTCTGAATTTGTGCGTTAAGGAAAATGGTGGCCACACTGGGCAATGTCTGTGAATGTGTCAGCAAATTCTATCAATACAATCTTGTGTTACTTTTTATTTATTTTTTTTGTTGGTAGTATTCTTCCTGGGGTAAAGGTAGTCCCTCAACAGAAACTGCCAAAATAGAGTGGAGTGTTGCAGAGTGGAGTGTTACAGAGTGGAGTGTTGCAGAGTGGAGTGTTACAAAGTGGAGTGTTACAGAGTGGAGTGTTACAGAGTGGAGTGTTACAACGTGGAGTGTTACAGAGTGGAGTGTTACAGAGTGGAGTGTTACAACGTGGAGTGTTACAGAGTGGAGTGTTGCAGAGTGGAGTGTTGCAGAGTGGAGTGTTACAACGTGGAGTGTTACAGAGTGGAGTGTTGCAGAGTGGAGTGTTACAGAGTGGAGTGTTGCAGAGTGGAGTGTTACAGTGTCATCATAAGTCCAGCTTTGCTTTTTAATGAGTTGGTTTACCCAGTTCCCTTCTTCGCTACCTTTGCCTTTCCAAACTCACGAGCAAAGTCAGTTACCCATTTACAACTGGGTAGACTGGGTCGTGAAGATACCAGGTTTCGATCGCCGGATCCGGTAACTTTACCGCGCGAGAAAGGCGCTCTTACCGCTTAGCCAATTGGACGCTACTTTCCCTATAATCCAGACTTTGGGCGGGACACCCTGGATACAATAGCCATACGATTTTTTTTTCTTAACCAGCGACACTTGGGCTTTCAGCCCTTCGGCCCAATGACATGTCATTGCGAGGCTGGGGAGCCTGTGGTCTTTCCTTCCAACCCGGTCAGGAGCTTTGCTCCTTCCCACCCACAGAGTGTTTATCTCAGGAGCCGTTCAGGTTATTCAGTCAAAATCCCGGTCGATGACACTCCTTCAGATGCCTACCCCCGGGCTTGAACCTTTGGACACCTGATCGCCAGCGCAATGTTGTAACCCTTACACCAGCTCGGCTCCCCCATACGATATTAAACTGGACCCGTTTATAAGGAAGTGACGTGAATAAATACATAAGACGAGCTAGCGTTTCCAATTAAAGTCTGTTATTTTTTTCCTTAGCCAGGGCCGTCTTGACTCAGATTTATTTAGGATTACCGGCTTTACAGACGAATGAAATAAAATAAAATCGGGATTATGGATTTACACGTTCATGGAAATAGAAGGCCTAGGATTTGATACGAGCAGGTTCGGGGCTTACAAAAATAAGAAGGAAATAAAAGTAGGATTCGGACACACGGGTGAGAAATATTTTCGTGACAAGCAAGCTAGAGACATATTTGTTTTAAAATGTGACACGTGTTTCCTATTAGTCTGAGTACACAAATGAACGCCGATATCGGATACTGAGAAAATACATCCATCTTGATTAAAATCTCCACCTGATCAGTACGTATAAATAAAAGGTGTTGATCTTCGCACACTCGCCTGGGGTCAGGTGTGGCACTGGGATTAAGTCGGAGCCGTGGAAACGGGTGTTGTCCATTTAAGGGAACGGGATTCGATCCCGTCAGATGTGTGGGTTTCGTCAAGTTGCCGGTTGTTTCGTGTTGTTAGGAGCGGCGTCTAATGTCAGGACGGCAAATTTAAGAGTTACGTTTGGACGTTGTGTACTCTTCTCTGGAAGATCCTGGGTATCGCTAAGAGCAGACAGCGATGCTGGTGCATTGACACACTTTATTAGGAAAATGTCCATTGAAAATGCCCCAAAACGTCCACTAGATAATACCCCAAAATATGAGATAAAAATACACCAAAATACCCTATTAGAAAATAACTCAAACTTATTGAAAAAGTACCAAACTATCCTATTGAAAATATCTCAAAATATCCAATTGAAAATACCACAAAAAAATCAAATATATCTCAAAATATCCAATATAAAAGTATCAATTGGCGTGGAGCCTAAAGCTTTATCCAAACATTCCTTCCGTTCCAACTTTTCCTGCTTTGTTTTCCTCATTCTTCCTATTTTCCTCTCTCCTATTCTTTTCCTTTCCCCGAGGTCTCTGATGGTACAAAGGAAAAATAGGACATCCTTTATGCATGTTGTATGTTATAATAGACGGCTACTATGAGGATATACATAGGACTGACAACCTTATTATGTAAAAAGGTTGCTACAAAAACCACCGCTACAAGAGTATGTGATTGTTTAGCTACATGCTTCTTGCAAGAGGCGACCCCGCTGCAGGAGTGGGCTGTATGTTACATCAGGTGTGAACAGGGAATGAATGAATGAAATTCTTTTCACATTCTGTGCCCGGGACATCCGGTATTTCTTAATTAACCGTGGGAGGGAGTGAGGGTGGTATGCAAGCCGACGACTACAAGGTTGGTTATATTGTGACCTGTGCTATAATACAACAAAAGACCGCGTGTATAGGTTGTCAATTGGATTGTGAGTCAAGCCGCAGGTGTGACAAATTTCATGATTTACTCGCTACATCAAATAAAATAGTTCATAACTACTTCGGGTAAAGGAAAAAAAAATTCCCAAATTCTTTCAAATGACTTTATTAAAGCATTATTCTTGATTATACAGTCAAACAAACCAAGGAAGCAACAATTTAAAAGACAACATCTGAAACCTTACAATCGTTCTAACCAACTGGGCAAGATCAGGCTGAATATCTCAATTTCGTGAGCCTGTTGAATCATATTGATCATAATCGAGTTCGCCACACTTACGTTGCTAATTCGCCGCATGTATCGATTGGCGAACGTACTACCCATCCCTGCGTTAACTGGTGTATGTAATAAAAAAAATAAAATAAAAATAAAAAATGTTATTTCTATGAAGTGCTAACCTAACATTTCTAAGTCAGGTAAAATGAATAAACTTTTAATCGATTGACTGAGTGTGAATAATTTGTTTACCTATATGATGTGAAAACTACGATGTTGATCGTCCATGGACCTGTAGCAAGACTCACTTTAATTGTGTGCGCTGGTGTAGGCCTACTCTGTGTAATGCCAGTACATACAAGCTAGCACAAAGGAACATGTCAGCTTGTGACTTGTTTTAAGTGCTCTGGTTGTTATCTCACTGAAAGCGTTAATGCAGTTCTGCTAAGTTGGTTGTCTATTGCACGGTTTCTCAACTTTTGGTTGTTTTTTTTTTTTTTGTATGGCGACACACTTTGCCAAGCTCTTTTTCGAGACAAAAACACATGGAGTTCTAATCTAAAGTTGGTCCTATAGTAGATACTGCCACAGTGGAGGGAAGTGTTAGAGATGTCACTAGACTACAGATTGAGCATGATTTCATAACTGAACGCAGAAAAAGAAGAAAAAGAAGAAGCAACTCTTGCCACACACACAGGTCATGGACTACGGAATCTGAGTTTATCTACACACTTAAAAATTCATAATAGGTTCGAGCACAACCGTAAGTTTTGTTGATACGATACCCTGTCTAATTGTGTACTTGTATAATTGCTTATTTCCCTGCAACTAAGTGTGATCCGAGCTCTATTAGTCATGCAAGACCTGCTCACAATTAGTTGTACTTCTCAAGCGGATCGCTCTGACAGAAAGGCCCAGAAACCCTCGTTTAATGGGTTATTTCCGTGTAATTGCGATCCTTATCGTAGATTAGACGGTCGTGATAACTGCAAGCTACAGTTGCGGTGTTTGTGTAATTCGCATTTACGTTGTCGATTACCTTCGTGGTTATAATACACGCGTGTGTAGATTAAGAACAAGCTATGATATCTATTTATTATGTTCACACACGGAATTTTTTATCATTTTTCTTTGCGTTCCATACAGAGCACGGAGTCACCACTGCAACTAGTCCCCTTGCATGAAGCCTGGACCAAGCAATCTCAGGCTCTTGCAGCAGTTGTTTGTGTGGCATTTTGAGGTTGCCCGCCCCATCCACAACCTCATAATAGTCGCCTTGTTCATCATGCCCGAGGGTAAGGATCCCGTTACACGCCCATTGAGGCAAATTGGGAATATGGTGTTAGGCCCATATTTTCTTGATCATCATATCACTAGGGGTGATGTGGTCAGCATCACGCCGGCTGCCTAAACCCTCCCAGAGTTGACTCTCTGGTACCCAATTCATGAGGCTGGGTCGACCCCGGACCCGTTTGCGGTCTAAAAAAATCTCACCTCAACTGGGGATCGAACCATGGACCACCGAGCTAGTTAGTGCACTAACCACTGCGCTACCACGGCTTCTCTGGGGGTGCTAAAGTCCTATTCTTTATTTATCTCATCAGAGACCACTCCACACCCCCCCCCACCCCCACCCTTACCGCCCAGAACTACATAGAACCCTCGTGAAATTACAGAGCCGATTTTACCAGAGTAACCACAGGGGTCATCTTCAGCTATTCATTTTTGTTTTGTTTTTGTAAAATGCATTTAGATTCGTTCTCTGCTGTTTTTTTATGTTTAATTTTAAGTCTTGCCTCTGACGAGGCCCTTATGGTCCTTGTGTAGTCTGTTGTTTCTTTGTCTTTTATCAAGTAAGACTCACATACTACCTGCTTTCCCTCACTTTATCTATCTAATCTTCACACGCGAATATTGTAAGCCATTCCATTCTGGGTGAAGAAGATAACCTTGACCTGACACTTTCGGTATACTAATGTATTGTACGGTGCATGGAACATAAATAGTAGATTAGTCTTTTTTTAGATGGTGAGATAGTATGAGGATAAATGGTTTGACACACGAGTGCTGATTGAAGAGACCTCAGAATAGTACTACCCGGTCCCAAAAAATGCCGTGCGGAAGTCGGATATGTCGGCCGAAAGGCGCAAATTCCGCAGCTTCGATGTAAACAGACACAACACAACCAACGTCCTTTTCAGGACGAACGAGGAAGAAGAAGAAGAAGAAGAAGAAAAATACAGACTTGTCTCATCTTCCAGTACCCCACTGAAAACTTTCCTGTCCTCTCCTTACATGCCTTGATGACATCATCCATGAGGAGTATGAACACCTTGTCTTACACCAGTGATTGCCCTGAATTCTTCTGACTTATGGTTTGCCGTCCTCACATAATTTCTGCAAGACTTGTAGAAGCTCTGTATAGCATGAATCAGAGGTGTTGGAATGTTCTTCCTTGCCAAACAGTCCCAGAGTTTGTTCCAGGGGACCTTGTCAAATGCCTTTTCCAGATCTAAGAAGCAAAGATGGATCTCACTCTTATACTCAAGAGCCTTTTCACTCAACTGTCTGAGTGTGAAGATTAGGTCTTGAGTACTTCGATTTGATCGGAAGCCACACTGGACCTCATCCATTTGTGGCTCAGCTAGGCGTCTGAGTCTCTGCTCCAGTATTCTAGAGTAGATTTTACCAGGGACACTATTATTATGGCAATCTCCCAATCCTTTGGTATGGTCTTGTTGCACCAAGCTGCCTGTAGGACCCATAGGAGTAATAGGTCGCCTGCTGCTCCCATATACTTAACCATTTCTGGTGTTATACCATCATGCACTGTTGCTTTGCCCATCTTGATTTTCTCCAGTGCTGCCTTCAGTTCTTCCATCTTTATGTCATCTTCATCACTATTGGTTTCCTCTTCTGTGCTAGTGGTTTTGTCCAAATCTTCTTTATCATTTTATTTTCTTTGTCTAATTTCATTCTTCGTGTGTGTTTGATCTGTCTCTCTCCCCTCTCTCTCTACTTTCTCACTCTACTTTCTCTCTCTCTACTTTCTCTCTCTCTCTACCATGTCTACTTTCTCTCTCTCTCTCTCTCTCTCTCTCTCTCTCTCTCTCTCTCTCTCTCTCTCTCTCTCTCTCTCTCTCTCTCTCTCTCTCTCTCTCTCTCTCTCTCTCTCTCTCTCTCGCTCTCTCTCTCTCTACTTTCTCTCTCTCTACTTTCTCTCTATCTCTACTTTCTCTCTCTCTACTTTCTCTCGCTCTACTTTCCCTCTCTCTACTTTCTCTCTCTCTCTGTACTTTCTCTCTTTACTTTCTCTCTCTCTCTCTACATTCTCTACCTCTCTCTCTCTCTACTTTCTCTTTCTCTCGCTCTCTATTTTCTCTGCATTTTCTCTCTATCTACTTTCTCTCTCTCTCGCTCTACTTTCTCTCTCTTTCTCTTTCTCTCTCTATCTCTTTCTAATTTCTCTCATTCTGGTGATTCCAGACCAAGAACGTCTTTGACCAGGAAAAAAAATACCATCAGCTGGGTTTCTCATTCTGTGTCCTATTCAATGCCAGCGTTGTCTCTTATTTTTTTGTTTTTTTAAAGTAGGAGTCTTGCCTCGTTTTAGGGAGTCGCGTCCCGTTCAACCTAGACACAAGGTTCGTCGGTTATATTGGAGCGTTTGTCCAAACATAAAAGACCTCATGGTCTAGTAATGCGTCTTCTCCTCACATCTTACACACACACTAGCGCACACCTGTATACTATCTCAATATAAGTGTCCAGGAGTGTAAAAAAGACGGACTCGAGAGAAAATGTCTCAAGACGGGGCACGTTTATATTTCAGAAACGCATGTTTATATGTCATACATTATTCATTGTGTTGAATATGTCTTAAAAATAATTTAGCCTGCAGCAGATATTCTTCTTCTTCCTCGTTCGTCCTGAAAAGGACGTTGGTTGCGTTGTGCCACCGTTTACAGCGAAGCTGCAATATTTGCGCCTTTCGGCCCGACACATCCGACTTCCGTACGTAATTTTTTGGGACCGAGTTTGCCTTCCCTCTTCGATCCCTACTCTCTCGGCCAGACTGCAGTGATGCAGCCTGTTTCCAGGAGCACCACTTGGAGGTGGAGTAGGGTCTTGGTCAGCTCTGGTTCGCTGACCCTGACGCAAGCAGTCAAGCTATGAGTCGCTGACTGCATTCATCTCGTTTGCTGCGTCTTCGGTCCCGCAGTAGATACTGACGTAGGGGAGAGCAGTTTTAAAGACCTGTTCTTCTGAGTAATTTCATTTCTACCTGAGGGTGTAGAGATTTGACAGAGAGCGCAACGTGTCACTGTGGTTTCCAGCAGTCAAATTCTAAGACAAACAGGTGATTGGCCTGTTGTGTAGTGAGAGCTAAAGGCATCATCTATAATAGACCTCAGCTTTATTAGATGGAGTGACCAGTTCCCTTTCTCGCTGCCTCTCCTTTCCTTATCTCAAGAGCAGAGTAAAGTACCCATGTTTACAGCTGGCCAGACAGGAGCGTGACGTGACCTTGTTTCGAACCGTTCGTTTGGACCCGAGAAGCAATGGCCTGACTGCTCTGCCACTCGGACTCTCACTGAATTGGAAACAGGTGATGAAATATTGGTGCCACACGTCACTTATAAGCCGAGCTGTGGAGCGAGAAAGGAATTTGTTCGACACCGATGACTCTGAAAACGATGATGTTCTTTATAGTTACAAAACTATAAAATTTAACAAACAAAAATACTAAGATCTTATTTTCATCTCCTGGAAAATGGAATTTGTTAAACAATGAACATGTTCTAAGAAAGAGAATCGCTTCAGTTATATCCTCCGACTCTGCACATTACTGCCGTTTCTTCGACTCCGACCCGACTAAACAACCCTGAATATAAATCTCGGAAGGAAGAAACACAGAAAGAAAGAGAGAAGGAAGGAATTCTGGCAGGAAATAAATAAATTAAGAAAAATGATTTCTGTCTCACAGTTATACGCACTCAGACTATAAGAGAAAATGATCGACGTAAACATAACGTCAGAGAAATTCCTTGTGGTCTGCGAGAGTGAGTTTCAGAGGCGGTCCGTCGACTTGAAGTCGACTGAGATAGCATCTCTCTTTATTTCTTTGTGAGAGACTTTACCTTCAATTTGTTTTCTTTATGCCGTTTTTTCCTCCTACCTCACTCTGATGTTTCTGCTGAGCCTCATTTTAAGCACCTCTGCCTCGTGTTTCCATTGTGATTGATGTGCCCTCGCGTCTATCACGTCAAGGCTTTGTTATCGTGCTCCAGGGATGCCCTCGTGTTCTACTTCTTTTTTCCCCAAGTCCTCACGATGTTTGAAAAAGCGGGAAATCTTCAACATTCAGATGAAGAGGAATGGAAGCATCTATCCGTTTCATTTGAAACTTTTGCACCCAGGGTTTATGTATTTGCTCCAGGATATATGTATTTGCTCCAGGATATATGTATTTGCTCCAGGATATATGTATTTGCTCCAGGATATATGTTTCAGACCTAAGGGTCTTTTATATTTGGACATGCGCCCTAATATAACCGACTAGGTTGAACGGGACGCGCCTCGCCAAAACGAGGCAAAACCTTATTTTTTTAAAAAATAATAATTTTGCTCCAGGAAAGCCTCTTTTACCGCCACGTTACAAGTGGTAGGTTTTTTTTTTTTTTTTTGTACACCTTACAAGTGGATATGCTCATCATAGCGCCACCTCAAGTTGGGCGAAAAGAAGCTATTTCAACCAGCAGAAGAGAACACGACGAAAGGAACACCCAGGGGAAAAAAAAGCAGCTGAGGGCTGTCACCTCACGGGCGCATAATCATCGTAATCAGTACTGATCAGAGAAAGCAAATATTAAGACCTTACAAGTGGTACTGTTTTCTTTATTACTGGTTCGTGTAATATTATTAATTGCAACTTTTTTTTTTTTTACTACTAAAATGTAAAAGTAGTATGATACTGCTGTATGTGAGTGGAATGTTAGAGACTTCACTCTAAAAAGTTCACCTTTATGAGGTGGGATGTCGAGCTCCTTCCTAGCTGCCTTTGCTTTCCCTATTTCATGAGCAGAGTAAGATACCCATTCACAGATGGGTAGACTGGAGAGTGAAGCTAGCAGGTTTTGACTCCGTAACTCGATAACTTGGCCGATCGGACGCTCTTCTAGCTATTAGAGACGATAATGTTCTTGTTTGTAAATGCCAAAGATAATATATAATTTTCTTTTGTAGATACAGTTTTAATGTCTGTAAATGTTAAGTGAGAAAAATGTTCATTTTTGAAGATACCACAGACAAGATAGTATTTAGTGTTTTGATAACATTTTCTTGTCTGTAAATGTTACGTGGACAAAAAAAAATTTTTGTTTAGAAACGATATTTGTCTTGGTGGATTTTAGTGTTCTGTTTGTAGCTCTAGGGACACAATTATGTAACAATACCTCTCCCCCCCCCCCTCCCCCCGGACTTCTGTCTACACTGAAAACTCTATTAAGGCAACCATTTTGGCCCCTTAAAATTCGTGGGAATTCTCTAATCTTGCAAATGCCGGGCACCAAATAACGGTGGATTGAAGTGACACATAGCTAGCTAAAACTGTCAGATTAAAACAGCTTGCGTCACGCACGCATTTAAAGCTATTGTAATCTTTTTCAATAAACTAAAAAGCAGTTTAGCCCGCACTGCCCCTAAAACCTGTCACTTCTAATTATGTCATTTATAAAACATAGTTCTCGGAAATGCCAGCACTTACTTGCAGAGTGCACCACTAAAATCTTTTTGGTTACACACTGAATGTTTTTTCTTTTTCTTGCCACTTCCACCGTGTGACAAGCAAGGCCGTTGCGTTATGTTATCAATCGGGAACCCGTTACAAGCGGACGCAGTGTTTAAAAAAACTGTCGGCTTCCAAGTCTTAAATGTCACGCGTAAAACGTGTGCATAAGTAGACTTCAATGCGATAAAATCTGGCATGAAATTTTCTGCTTATGTATAGAGTGGAGCTGTGCGTGGCATTGCCAGCCGCTTTCACGTCTGAAATACCAGCTCTTTGTTTGCTGGCTGCTTTCCTGGGTTTAGAAGGCTACAAATTTGAGTTTTGCATGAAAAGGCACATACGCTCACACTCACAGCGAACGAGAGAGAGAGAAAGAATAAATAACCCATGATTCTGTTAATTCGCTTTGGCACTGATAATGATTAAGACTCGCAAACCTTGAAAAAAGAAAGTGGACAAAAAGATAAAAGAATACAATGGAAAAGCTACTGTAGATGATACAGAAATTATATGTTACTATAGAGAGGCAAGAAGAAATAAAGAAAAAAAAAAAAAAATAAAGAATGAATCGACGACTCTAAGGAGGCAGAGCGCCGGGATGTAAAAGTTACACGAATACTTCATTGTCAATGGCATAAGGTGGATTTATTATTGCACCTACTGTAAATAGAAAAAGATGGAATTATTATTATTATTGCACATACTCTAAATGGAATAAGGTGGAATGATTATTGCAAATGAATGTAAATGGAAACAGTGGAATTATTATTGCAGCAATTGTAAATGTGAAAAGGTGGAATTATTATTGCTACTACCGTAAATGTGAACAAGTGGAATTATTATTGCTGCTCTGTAAATGTGAAAAGGTGGAATTATTAATGCAGCCATTTGATACAGGTACTTAGTTGATACGTGGGTTCGGGTTCAGACAGTTATTAAAGAGTCAATTAATATATTGTCTTGTCTGTATCTTAATCGTTGACAATCAGTTTGGTTCCTTGCGAACCTTCTCTTGGTAAACGAGTTATAGTGGTTTTCTTCGTAGAAGATCATATTAGGTATAACGCGAAAACAATCAATAAAAAATGGCATAAAGAGCCCACCTTCAAACTGATTGATGAGCGGGGTAAGTCCTTCGATTTGAGTCCAATATACATCCATTTATTCATACAATACATATGAAGACATCATACGGATATTCAGTATCATAAGAAAATGCATCTGCATTTCATTCAAAATTGGAATATATGGTATCGTAAGTATTCCAGTCAATTAGTTGTCATCAGAACATCAAGACGATGTACACGCTCTGCTGTAATCCAGTCAGACGGTAATGAAACGCCTGTGTTTGACGAATATATATATCATACACTGATCGAAAATCCTTCCATCCAATGGTTATATACTAACCCTACATTTCCTTTATCCATTAACAAATATGGACTGACCCAGCGTCCATAAAAATCAAAAATATTTCGGCAATATGTAGCCTAACTCTGGAAGGATTAAAAAACGCGTCTTCATGGCGTGACGGTCAAGTAACAAAGGGTGCCCTACATTAGTCACTAAGCGTGACCATATCAACGCTCACACGTCACAATCCGACCGTGCGGATTGCGTTCACTAAACCATGAAGTCTAACAATCATTCTACATTAAATCTCTCAACATCAAAATGCGCACTGCCAACTATAGCAGTTGACATAGTTAAATATGTCGTAACAATTCCCTACCCGACGGGGAAAAAAATCTATTAGATAGATTTTTTTTGAAATATCTTAATCAATCATCTCAAAAATTTAACAAAAACTAGACATACGGCCTACGATGTTCTGTCTAGAACAGTGACGTAGTCATGTCGATGTAATATCAGTCATTTAATATATGAATTATTATATTAACCAAAAGATATGTCAATCGTCAATAAAGAATCATCTAATTAACTCAAAGTCTGTCTTGACTAACTAATATTGTGTTGTGTCAGGAAAATTATCAGAAATAATGAAAATTAAAATAATTAATCATTGTATCAATCTAATTAAAATTTAATTAAAGAAAATAAATTATCGTGTCATAGTAAAGAAAAGTGAAAAGTAAAGACAAGTAAAGTAAAGAAAAGAATAAAGTATAAACTTAATTAGTGAGGTGTGCATAAAATTAAACATATGTGTAGAATAACTACTAACTAAGTAGTTTAATTAACTACTAAATAATAATACTAATACATAACATATTATGTAAACATATTCGCTAACCTCCTATACAAATTAACACATTCCTAATTACATCTAAATAGTTTATTCACTTGCGTGAGATTATTTTGTTTTCCTATTTTATTTCTTTTATGTATTTCATCTCTTTTTTTTTCTTTTCTCACAATTTATTTTTCTTTTCTTAATTAATTCAATAAATATGTAACTAAATAACGTTGGATATGAAGATCCAGCCGTTGTCATGTCCCTATTGAACGAACGGTGAGTTCCATTGGAAGAGAAAGTTAATAAATTTCCACTGCGTTCCGTGTAGTAATGAATTTGAACTATTACAGCATTCATTTAGTTAGTTCGATTCCTGTTTCAGAATGATGGCAATTTGATTCGAATATTCTTCTTGATTGCATCGTACCGAGTTGGAGGGCGGGTGGACACAAACCAAAGTCCAACCGTTGAGAACGAAATCTCGACATATGTCTATCGGCTATAGTCATTTAGTTTGAAGAATGCGTATATAAGTTATATGAATGCACATTACTCGCTGACTTATTATTGTGCATGTGGTTCAAAACAATTTCCTCGTTGTCGTACGCAATCATTTGAAAATTATGTATTGTTCAATATTTTTGTGAACTTATGGACCCTCGTTACTCTTTAATTGCCTTCTGCAGAATGCCTGGAAAGTACATCTGCGATCTCGTTTTTGGTTCCAGATATGGATTCGATGATAAAGTTAAAAGGTTGCAATAAAATTGCAAATCTGGCCAACTTCGGACTTTTATGATTGGATTGACGTAGTGACGCGACAGCCTTCTGGTCTGTCTGAATCACAAAGGATGCGCCCAATAAAAACTTTTCAAGTTTAGTGATCGCCCAAACAACTGCCAATAACTCCTTGTCAACCATGGAGTACTTAGTTTCTGCCGATTTGAGTTTTCTTGAAATATAGAGGGTTGGATGGAGTATTCCCTCATGATCTTGAAGCAGACTCGCTCCAAGTCCATAGTTGCTGGCATCTGTGCGGAGTATAAACTTTTTAGAAGCATCTGGCAACCGTAAAATCGGTGGATTCGAAAAAATATTCAAGATACTTCGAAAAGTTTTGTCGCAATCGTCAGTCCACGTCACTTTCATCGGCATATTTTTCTTTAACAGTGATGATAAGATAGCTGTAATGGATGACAAATTAGGAACGAATCTACTGTAGTATTGGACAAGACCCAACAAACTCCTAACCTGCTTCTCCGTTTGAGGAACTGATAAATTTAAGATTTTAGATACATTACCTGGACTGTTTGGATAAGTCCGGCCCCAACAATGTGTCCAAGAAAAGTTATCTCATGGAACGCTACTTGTATTTTTGTAGGTTTAGCGGTTAATTTATTTTCTCTTAATATTTCCAAAAGAGATCGAAGTCCTGAAAAATGTTCCTCAAATGACGAAATAAATAAACATATGTCGTCAATGTAAGTAATAACGTCTTGTCTACCTGATAAAATTTTTCGCATCATGCGAATAAAGGTAGCCGGAGCGTTCATGAGCCCAAAAGGCATCACATTCCACGGGTAAAGACCCTGTAGAGTGGAAAACGCCGTGTAGTATTTGGCTTTTTCGGTTAATGGGATCTGCCAATAACCTTTCATTAGGTCTATTTTTGTGAACAATGTCGCAGTAGAAAGACGAGGTAGTAAGTCATCAAAAATAGGATGTGGTTCGCTGTCAGCTACAGTCTGAGCGTTTAACTTCCTATAGTCAACACATAATCGAATGTAGTTGTTCTTCTTCCTAACGATGACTAACGGTGAAGAAAATGGAGAGGTACTACTCTCTATAATACCCAAGGCTAACATCTGTTCAAGTTCCTGGGTTGTTTTAGTTAGGAAATGTAATGGAACAGAATAAGGATGTACACGAATCAGTGTATCATCATTAAGAATAACGTCGTGACTAATCACTGATGTGCGACCAGGTACATCGGTCAACACATCTGGAAATGATTGTAATAGATCAGCAATCCGTTGATGCTGTTGCGGTGTAACCGTAGAAGAGATGGTTACATCCCGCCAAGATTCTGTAGGTTGTAGTATAGGTAACGACATATGTACCTCAGGAAAAGAAGATTCTTCTTCCTGTATTACTGATAAATTAGAATAGTGACAAGTTTGTACTGTTTTGTCATCTAATTCATGGAAAATAGATTGTAAGTGTTCTGGACGAGTGTGAAATTGTTTAAGCATGTTTATGTGGAATATTTTCCTATGTCCTTTAATGTCTACGATGTAATCAACATCAAAAATTTTGTCAATAACTTTGTAAGGACCGTTCCATGCTATGAGTAATTTATTGTCATTAAGTGGAAGTAGTACATAGGCCTCATCGCCTGGGAATAATTGACGTAATCGTCTATTCCTATTTTGCAATGTCCGAGCTTTAGCTTTAGCAGCCTCAGAAGAAGCTGTTGCCAACTGGCAAGATTCAATAATTTTGTTACGAAGATTGATTACGTATTCGTAGGATGACTGGGTATCCTGAGTCATCTCGGCGTCGATTAGTAAATCTTATTAGTCCCATTGGACCTCTTGGTGGAGCGCCGAAAACTAATTTGAATGGAGAGAAGCCAGTCTGTTCATGTGGCACCTCTCGATAAGCAAACCGGACAGCTGGGAGTGCTCTGTCCCAGTCCTGAGGGTGTTTGACTGTAACCTTATGTGGTTATGGAGCCGCGGTAGCATAGTGGTTAGTGCACTGGCTTCCTAGCGCAGTGGTCTATGGTTCGATCCCCAGATGAGGCGGAAAATTTTTAGGCCACAAACGGCTCCTGGGTCGACCCAGCCCCAAATGGGTACCAGAGCTACTCTGGGAAGGTTAAGGCGGCCGGCGTGATGCCGACCACATCACCCCTCGTGTGCCGACGGTCAAGATAATATGGGCCTAACACCATATTCCCAATATGCCTCAATGGGCGTGTAACGGGTTCCTTTACCTTTACCTTTTTTTATGTGGTTACTTCCGACTTGTATGCTTAGTTAATAGAATCATTTATATCTGTAAAATTGTCACGTTTGTGTAGTGCTACTGTTTTGTGAAGCTTTGGTTAATTATTTGTATTGTATTTATTCATTTCGGAAAATAATAATATAATTATAATATTATAAATTGTTTATTATTAAGATAGTTAATTAATTTGATTAATTTTCATTAAATTATGTGATAACTTAGGTGATATCATCATGTTGCACTAGTGGTCCAATACACTATTGAGGCATATTGTTCATTATGACCAGGGCAAGAGGTCATAATATTATATGAAATATTGAAGAAGGATAACTTTTATTTGATAATTCTTTGGTAATCACACCATGAATAGGTGATTAAATTAGAACACTATATTAACTATTATAATACGTAATTGAGTAATATAGTTATGGACGTCGGATGCCATAAGTAATAATTGAGATTAGTGGATGCATGAAATAAATTCAGCATCATAAATAAATAAATTTATAACACATTGGTTTATTATTGTAAGTAAGTAATATTGATATAAATTATTAGGAAAAATAGTTGTTGAACTTACAACTAATAGTACAAAAATATTATAGTGGGTTATATTGACTATTCATCTACAATATTAGAATGAAGTTCGGAAGGAACCAGAATAATTCTTGGACATTCGGCTAACCGATGAGACAACCTAAACATTGACCCACAATTTGAATAATTAATCAAACAAGCGAAACACCCTTATCAACTGAACCATTCCTTATCAACTGGTGGCCAGTGTGGGTATAAAGCGAAAACAATCAATAAAAAGGGCATAAAGAGCCCACCTTCAAACTGATTGATGAGTGGGGTAAGTCCTTCGATTTGAGTCCAATATACATCCATTTATTCATACAATACATGTGAAGACATCATACGGATATTCAGTATCATAAGAAAATGCATCTGCATTTCATTCAAAATTGGAATATATGGTATCGTAAGTATTCCAGTCAATTAGTTGTCATCAGAACATCAAGACGATGTACACGCTCTGCTGTAATCCAGTGACGGTAATGAAACGCCTGTGTTTGACGAATATATATATCATACACTGATCGAAGATCCTTCCATCCAATGGTTATATGCTAACCCTACATTTCCTTTATCCATTAACAAATATGGACTGACCCAGCGTCCATAAAAATCAAATATATTTCGGCAATATGTAGCCTAACTCTGGAAGGATTAAAAAATGCGTCTTCATGGCGTGACGGTCAAGTAACAAAGGGTGCCCTACATTAGTCACTAAGCGTGATCATATCAACGCTCACACGTCACAATCCGACCGTGCGGATTGCGTTCACTAAACCATGAAGTCTAACAATCATTCTACATTAAATCTCTCAACATCAAAATGCGCACTGCCAACTATAGCAGACGACATAGTTAAATATGTCGTAACACCATTGTAAATGTGAAAAGGTGGAATTATTATTGCAGCCACTGTAAATGTGAAAAGGTGGAATTATTATTCCTACTACTGCTTATTTTCGAGCAAACAGAAGCCGGAGCCAAATATAAAGTGCCAATAAACAAACTGAAGCCGGAGCCAAATATAAAGTGCCAGTAAACAAACTGAAGCCGGAGCCAAATATAAAGTGCCAGTAAACAAACTGAAGGAACGACAGAAATAAAATATAATATCCTTCTTCTTTTCCTTTTTCATACATCTCTCCTTCAGGGAGACTTCATTTAGTCTTGCTTAGGGGTTTTTGTAACAAATATTTCGACATAATGTTTCTAGTCTCATTTAGAAACCTCATGACAATTTGTTCTCTTTTGTTGTTGTTGTTTAACTAGGGCTACTGAGCTTTTCGCTCCTTTGCAGCCAATACCAAGTTGAAGACTCCTTGGTGTTATCTACACTTGCAGATTTAAACTTTTCCTGTGGCTTTTCTGCCATTCCGAAAGAATGAGCTCCAATTTTTCCAGCTTGGCTTGCATTTAAAGGATCATCACATCTGGTCCTAAGCTAGGAGGAAGAAGCGCAGGGCATACTGTGCATTCCCCGCCATCAAAGGGGGCTCTCCAAATATGCAGAGCTAAAATACTGTGCTCTGGTTCCTGGGTTCTCCCAAGGAATCGTCACGTCTTACACAGAGCCACTTCTCAGTTCCCCCCCCCCCCCCCAGCCTATCATGGGGTCCATAGTGAGATCCTCCTGCATGTAGGCAACCAGGTAAAAGCCAGAGTTAGTCTGAGGCTCAAGTGGCTCCTCTAAGCTTAGTTTGCAATGCTGGATTCTCAACATGTTTCACCACAGGGGGAATCACTGGAAGTGTGTGGATGATTTAAAAAGCCAATGACAGTGTAATTAGCCACATTGACAGAGGTTCACATCCAAATCTACATACTGTAGCATTGTGCTTAGCTGGTGGTCAAAATAGGATGACTCAGTATATGCCTCCATGTATTTCTCTCTCTTTCTATCTCTCTCTTAGACGGGCCTAAGTTCCTTTCCTTCAACACTTTGAAAATAAAGTTCGTTCGCTCTCTTTCAGTCCCTATTCATACAATCGTAGACTTTTCGAATTCTTTATTAGTTTTGATTACATGCCCCCCTAATCAGATTATCTTTTCTTATAATATCAATTGTAGGTTCTAATGACGATGTTTGTACTTTTCTACATATTTTATGTCATGTTTATAAGTAGTTAATGTTAATATGAGTGTGCTATTTTATTTTACTTTGCAACGTTGAATTCCTTGACATTGATATGTAAAATGCATATGGGAATAAATGAATTCAGTATGAAAGGTGAGAGAAAGGAAGGGCAGAATGTCAGACGGGCATGCGTACCCAATTCTCAACCCTTTGAAAATAAAGTTTGTTCGTTCGTTCGTTCGTTCGTTCTTCTCTATAATGGTGTTTCCTTTCCTCATAACAATTTGTTCTACATATAGTCCGTTATAGAAATTTCATAACAATTTGTTATGTATGATGTTTCTATTTCCACATAGAAACCTCATAACAATTCGTTCTACGTGTTTCTAGTTCCATATAGAAATCTCAAAGATGTGTGCAAGAAAGACATGTGGGTACTGGACGTAAATCCAGCAACCTGGGAGGATGAAGCTGCCGATAGCACCAAGTGCCGATTCTATCTGGGGCACCACCTCAGATTGGGCGAAAAGAAGCTCACACAACAAGCAGAATAGAGGAGAAAACGTCGAATAGAACACCAGGAAAATAAGCAGCTTAGGGCTATCACCTCAGGGGCGCATTCCTATAGTCAGTTATGACTGAAGGGGCTATTATTATTGTTATAGAAATCTCATAACAATTTGTTACTTATGATGTTTCTATGTCCATATAGAAACCTTATAACAATTTGTTGTACATGATGTTTCTAGTCCCATTAATAAAGCCACATTGGTGACGACATGTTCGGTAGCGAGCAGTGGTGCTATTATTTACATCCTTACAATTGCAACTCCCGGGATTTAAATAATTACAAAATGTTACATCTCGTATTACTTATTCGATGTTGCAGAAAGGTCATTCCATTAAAAAAAATCATTAATTCAAATATTATTCTATATTATTGATAGCTTATAGGCTATCTGTTCATTTAAATTATTGGGGACCTAAGACGCGTTACAGTGAGGAATGCAGTTAGCGACCCATAGCTAGACTGCTTGCGTCAGGGTCAGCGAACCAGAGCTGACCAAGACCCTACTCCACCTCCAAGTGGTGACCCTGTAAACAGGCTGCATCACTGCAGTCTGGCTGAGTGAGTAGGGATCGAAGAGGGAAGGCTAATCCGTTCACAAAAATGCCGTGCTGAAGTCGGATGTGTCGGCCGAAAGGCGCAAATATCGCAGCTTCGCTGTAAACGGACACAACGCAACCAACGTCCTTTTCAGGAAGAACGAGGAAGAAGAAGATTTAAATTATTAACATCTTTATAGTTTACTTTGATTCCTTTATTATTAGCTCCGCCCACATATTCATTGTCTTTTTCTGTATGTGCGTTTTAAATCTGGGAACAACTTTGCTGAAGGCATTTTCCTTTTTAATAAGGTTCATAAAGAGCTCAACATCTGAGACGCCATGGGACCACTAGTCCTGCTGGTAAACTATGAATGCACACATTTTTTTGTTCCTTTGAGGCTTTGCCTTCTTGTGGCGAGGCCCGTTCTTTTCAACCTAGATTTAAGTATGTCAGGCACATCAGCGGTTCTCCAACGTTGTCCATATGGCTCCAGGCGGTCATGTCATATTTCTAGGGGGTCACAGTAAGATGGTAAAGTACCTTTTTCCCAGCTAACAGCAACTATGAAAGGAGGGGGGCACAGAGGTAAATTAGGCTCGGAAGGGGGCCATAAGCAAAAATAGGTTGAGAACCCCTGAACCATCAGAGCACAATTGCCATTTAAAAAAATAGGTGAACTCTTGCCAGCTTAAGTATCCTATATATAAAATATCAGCTTTTTCTGTCAGTGCGTAACGCTAAGGGATGCAACTTTGGTTGAAAGACATTAATTGTATTGTTTCCCTTATACGTACTCTCCTGAAAATAGTAACACTTGCCAATGAAGAATGCGCAAATAACGGTGTGCATGAACAGTTTGATTATACTGTATGGAAAGAAGTCAACACCACACCTGATAAACCAGTACATGAACTGGAGACAGGAAGATGCGGAGATCCATGATTTAAGTTGTACCAGATTAAAACAACAGAAAATCAAGATGCTCTTCTGTCATGTTCAGACTTTTAACTGTAAAACAAATATTTAAAAAAAAAAATACTTTTGAATAAGTAAAATTGCCGTTAGGTATTGGTGCTTTTGAATTTAATTCCCGTCTTATGACGGGCTTTTACACTAGTAGTGTTGATAAGAACTAAACCCTGAAAATAACTACTAGCTTCTGTCGCTAGCATGAAGAAGCCCTGAAAAAATGGTAGTCCTGAAAATAAGTTCTAGCTCTTGCAGCATTGATAAAAATACTAAGCCCTGATAAAAGAACTAACAGTATCCAGTGGCGTACTATAAAGGTTGGAAAGGGGTGGGGGGTGCCATCGGACACTATTATAATAATAAGGTAGTCCCATAACAGGCACTGTTGTAGGAGAAAGATTTGTTAGAGACTAGTTCCAGCATGGAGGGTTGGGGTGATCAGTTCCTTCCCTAACTCAAGAGCAAGGTACCCATTTACAGCTGGGGAGACTGGAGCGTGTCGGTACCGTGAATCGAACCCGGTACCTTTGCCGTAAGAGACCAGTGCTCTAACCATAAAAATATACTTGCAAGTGTGTTTCTTACATGGGGGGGGGGGGGGGGCAAAAGTAGGATCCTCCCCATGTGTCAAATACTTTAAGGACGCCCCTGAAAGTATCTATCTGTTAGCTTGATGAAGCCCTGAAAAGAACTAGTACTGAAACCTGAAAAGTACTGATAGTTACGCCGACGCAGCGTACACTGGTGTTAGTATCAATGCACGGAATGAATTAACGAGTTTAATATATTGTATTCTTCGTAGCCTAAACGCCATCATAATCATTTATGTTATCTAATCGACATGATAAATTTACTTCCCAAGTGTTCAGGCGCTCTCGTCTGCTGGAATAAAAAGCTCGCGGTAGAACTCGAAAGCGGAGCGTTGAACCCACGTGACAGACATACGACGTGGTTATTGGCTGCGGTTGACGTGAAAGCTATATCGTAAATCAGCAGGAAGGGGAGCGAACTTCGTTGCCGGCCAGTCGCTTGATTCTTATTTTTGTGTGCCAAGCTAAGTAGACGCACTGTTGTGACAAATTCTAAGTGTTACTTTATTGCTATGTAATCGCTAGTTTTACGTGAAAACCGCTAAAGTGGATTATTCTGACAGTCAATCATCTGCTGGAAGCCATGTATCGTAACCGACTTGACTTCGAACTACCCCAGGTTAGCTAGTAATTTGTAATTTATTACATTTCATTTGAAATATGTAGACAGTTCACACAGGCTTGCGCGCAGATGGAACCGTTCTATCTTCACTTGCATTCGTTGCTGTTTAGGGTTTTTCCTTTCTTAAGGCGAGGCACGCACCTTTCAACATAGAGTCCGTTAATTATATCGGAGCGCAATTCGCCATTCAAAAATAAATGAACTCTGTTAACTGAAGCGATGTGTTGATAAAATCTAAGCCCTGAATAGGACTTCTAGCAACTATCAGCTAGCGTGAAGTAGCCCTGAAAAGGATGATAGCCCGACCAGCATTGATAGATACTAAATCCTGAAAAGGACAATCATTAGGCTATCAATCCTATATTTATACAAAGCCGGACTTAAGGATATTTCAAGGTGATGCAAGATCTTGTGATGGTGCCCACTTTCAGATGAGCAAATGGTTATTTACTGTGAAATATTTTGTTTCATCAGTTTTGTTGTTCTTTTAGAATTGTAGTGTTTTTATTATCTTTATTACATTTTGGCGCCTTTGCCTAGTCATGCACCGCCCAAGAGGCGGCCCTATCTATCTATCTATCTATCTATCTATCTATCTATCTATCTATCTATCTATCTATCTATCTATCTATCTATATATATATATATATATATATATATATATATATATATATATATATATATATATATATATATATATATACACGTATATATATATGGTAATCTTTACCTTTAGTGCCGTCGAGATGTATAATGTGTGTATTTTCGAACCATTTAGGGTTTGGGTTAGATTTAGGGTTAACCCCAACCCTAATCCTATTAGGATTCAATACATATATTATACATACTCGACGGCACTAAAGGTAAAGATTGCCTTAAAACCAACGCTTATACCAACGCTACAAATCATAGCAGTTGATCTCAACCCAAAGTAGTCTAAGTTAAAAATTTATTAGTAAGTTCTCTCTTGTGTGTCATACTTTGTTTTTTAATCATAGGAGCGAAGATTTCAAATTGGCGTGCGTGTGTGTGTTTTTTTTTTAAATTTTTTAACACGAAGCGTAAGATAGAGCTAGATGTGATGCTGTGTTTTTGGGCCAAGTGCAAGAAAAAAGTTTATTAGTGAGTTAACCATCTTGATTGTTGTTTCAAGGATAGAATGATCATTTCATAAAAGACCGGACCAAGAGGTTTACAAGTGACCAACTCGTGTCACTGATAATCACAAGTTTGTTTAATACAAGCACGAAACCAGGACACAGTGTTCGTTAATTGTGTTATTATTATTATTAAAACATTTATGCCTACTTGTTTTCGCCCGAATACTTATTTAGTTATAATAAACGACAGATTTTATTGTTTTTTTCCTCGTGTGAAAATTGATGAAAGAAATGCATCGCTGTTGTCGATACGCCAACTTTCAAAACAAACCGAAAGCTTTAACCTATCCGCCACATAGCCCCGTGTAATAATTAATATATAACTAGCAATAACCCTACAACAATGACGGAAGTAAATAAAAAACACTAAAATATTTTTAAATTCAATATAAAAGTTATTCGATGACAACATTTTTTGTGAAAGTGCGTGGATTTGTTTCAAAGAATGTTCCCTGATAAAAAGTGTTTTTAACAAAAACTTTCAAGTTTTCATAATTTGTTCCTCGGGTGAGGGCGACATAGAGCTGACCGTGTCCGAAAACAGGTTCAGGAAGGAAAACTCCTACGTGATCAAAAGATTGTCCTTGCGCCTTATTGATCGTCATTGCAAATGCTAAAATCACTGGGAATTGACGACGTCGCATCCTAAATGGCAAACTGCGCTCGCTCGGTTCTGAGTCAATGCGAGGAATTAAGACTCGTTCTCCCTTATTACTGCCAGTGATAATTTCTGCAACAATGGAATTCCGATGCAAGACTTTTATGACCAATCGCGTGCCATTCAATAGTCTGTTTTTTTTTTTTTTTTTGCGTTCAGATTTCGCAATAGCATGACACATGCATCAACCTTTAATTTCAGCAAATGCGGTGGCATTCCTGATGGGCACTGCTCGTTAAGGAACTCGGTTGAGAAATCAACTGCGTCGTTGGGATCATCGGAAATCATGGTATCTATGCTCCAATAAACCGTTTCATTTCCAGCGAGTAGCTCCAACAATAAGTCTGCAATACTTTAAATTAAAATTTTGTCTTGAAGAAACAATCAAAATCTTACATTTTAAGGTTATTTTTAACAAAATGATGAGTTAAATCTGTTTCCGGAATGAAACTGGGTTCTACAATCAAAAACTTACATTTTATTCATATATCACTGTCACTCACTTTGTGTTGCACAATTCACCGACTTTTCTTCGTTGAGTGTTACTATTTTCGGGAGAGTACATATAAGGGAAACAATACAATTAATGACTAACTTTCAACCATAGTTGCATCCCTTAGATGTGACCGGCGTACAAACGGCGAGAATTATGGAGTTTGATTCTATTAACCTTAAAATAATAACTATGAATTGGCAGTGTACACCACTTCACATACCTGGGGTCTACCATCACCGGCAAACTCTCTCTGGACACATAAATTGACATCCGCATTGGCAAAGCTGCAGCTACATTTGCCCGCTTCAAAACGCGTGTTTGGGGAAACTCAAAACTCACAACAAAGACCAAAGCTGCGGCATATGACGCGTATATGGAAGAAAAACTTATGCTAAGCAAGAAAGAAGGCTCAATACCTTACATCTACGGTGTCTACGCCACATCCTCGGTATTTCGTGGAAAAATAGAGGCAAATGTCGAGTTGTTGTCACGTACTGGCCCTCAAAGAGACAGCGCAGACTACGCTGGCTTGGCCATGTCCGCCGCATGGAAGATGGTCGCATCCCGAAAGATATTTTTACGGACAACTCGCAGATGGCAAAAGAACAGTTGGGCGACCACAGCTGAGGTTCGAAGATGTGTGCAAGAGAGACACGAGGGCACTGGATATAAATCCAGCAAACTAGGAGGATGAAGCTGCCGATCGCACCAAGTGGCGATGCTCTGTACGGCGCCACCTCAGATTGGGCGAAAAGAAGCTCTCACTGCAAGCAGAAGAGAGGAGAAAACGTCGAAAGGAACACCAGGAAAATAAGCAGCCGAGGGCTGCCACAAGGGCGCTTTCCCAGTCTTTTATGGCCTGCGTATTTTTTTAATGAGTGTTTAATCCAGCTTTCGTGGTACAGTACGCGCCCTTCCTTTTTTTTTTCTTCATAAAATGCACCATTAAAAGATTGGAAGACACGTGCGTTCTTATAATGAATGTTTAATTTAGTTTTAACAGTGCAACGCGAGCCTTTTCGTATCGTCCTGAAAATTTCAGTCAGTCAATCAGTCAATATATTCTTTAGGTCCGCAAAGAGCATAGGCTTTCAGCAAATACATGCCAGGTCCTTCTATCGCGTGTGGTCAGCTGAAGGTCTTTCAGTGTCGTCCTCATCATTTTAATTTCTGACTCCAGCTCTCTTCTCTGTGTGTTATTTGGTCTGCCTTTACTTCTTTTTTCCCTGGGGATTCCAGGTGTGGAAATGCCCCGTAATGCTATCAACAGTTTTCCTGAATGTGGGTCATATCCATCGTCAGCGTCGTATCTCATCTCTTGTTCCACTGACAGTTGTCTGGTTCTTGTCATCAGTTCCATATTCATGATCTTATCATACCACTTCAATCCTTCTATTCTACTCAAGCACCTAGTTATGAAAGTGAGATGGTGTCCATGTTTCAGAGTCATACAACAGGACTGATTTGATGTTAATTGTACGGGATTGGTTAAATAATTTTTTTGTTAAACTAAAATATTTATTGTCCTCTGCTCATATCAGCCCTTGGCGTGATCGGCTAGCACTGATCAAAAAGGTGAAAAAGGTAAAGGATCCCATTACACGCCCATTTGGCATATGGTGTTAGGCCCATATTTTCTTGACCACCGGCACACTAGGGGTGATGTGGTCAGCATCACGCCGGCCGCCTCAACCTTCCCAGAGTTGCTCTGGTACCCAATTCATGAGGCTGGGTTGACCCCGGAGCCTTTTGCGGTCTAAAAAATCCTACCTCAACTGGGGACTGATCAAACAACGACATTAATCTGGTCCGTGATGTTTTGGGGTTTTTGTTTGTTTGTTTTTGTTTTTTAATCACATCAGTAAATTCATCTGTCATCTAAAACCTCATAGATATGCAGGCGATAGTACTGGCAGTAAAATCCATCAACGTTGTGATCAGTTTAATATTATTGTGTGCTGCAACACTTGCATGTGCCTAATTGTATTTTCTGCAACCTCAATCTCAGAGCAGGGGATTGTAATCTGATAGGGTAATATCTGCCATTGGTTACGGTGGCTGAACGATGGCTGGAGTCAAGCGCGTCTGTCTGGTGATATAACTGCGACCTCTGCTGGTTTTTGTCATTCTAATTACATTTTTATCTCTGATGTCATATTGCGTCCTTATACTCTAGTGAGCAGTTCTTTTCATTTGTGGCATGTTGTTGTATGCATTCTCCCCCTCCCCCCCCCACCCCCCCCCCCCCCCCCCCCCCCCCCCCCCCCCCCCCCCCCCCCCTCCCCCCCCCCCCCCTTCTTTAAAATAAAGAGTTTTAAAAAAAAGGCAGACCAAAAAATAAAAATAACAAAATAAAGTATGAAAAACGTAATTAATTAATTATAATCTTGTTCCATAAAACGGCCAATGGCAGTAAATTATTGTAATTTATAATTTATGAGTAACCAGCTGTGTCCATGAGCAAGAAGAGATTTGTCATCTCTGAGTTATTGTTTTAGTTTAAATTTAGAACATACAGGACTTTTCCATCTACAAAACCCGCATGGGGAATACGTTCTTTTTATTAGGTTACTTAACTTATCTGAAGGTTAAAGTCGTATTTATATCAAAGCGCTTTTGCCATTCATATATCTGAACTCTACTGCAGCGTTGATAAATACTAGCCCATAGAAGGACTACTTGTATATATCTACTAGTGTGGTGAAGCCCGAAAAAGCTAGTAGTGAACAGGACCGCTAGCTACGCTGGCAGCCAGCACTGTTAAAAACTAGTATAGCTTTTTATTTCTAGATAGCATGCATGGAGACATATCTGGAGTCATCCTTATATGACCACCAGCTAAGCACAATACTACAGTATTCAAATGTGGAAGTAAACCTGTCTGTGAGGCTAATTACACACTCATTGACTCTTGAAGATGATACCGTGTTGTTAGCTGAAAGCGAACAGGAGTTACAAGAACTAGTGAAGCAAGTGAACAGTATAAGTCATGAATCCATATGGACTCGACATTAATATTGAGAAAACAAAAACTATGATAATTAGCAAAACAGACGATAAAACCACATTAAAGATAAGCGTAAATGGGAAAATCCTGGAACAAGTCAAGAGCTACGTATATCTTGGTCATATAATAACAGAAGATGGCAGATGTGAAACAGAAATCAAGAAGAGAATAGGAATGGCCAGAGCCACAATCAACAACATGAAACATATACTGACATCCAAACAGTTATCTCACAAATTAAAACTGAGAATCATAAAGTGTTATATATATTCTGCATTTCTGTATGGTGCAGAAACATGGACGATGAATAAGCATTTGGAAGAAAGAATTGAGGCTCTTGAAATGTGAATATATAGAAGAATGGGGCGTATCTCATGGAAAGAGATGAAAACAAATAAGGAGGTCCTAGAAAATCTAGGTATGAAAAGAGAACTAATGAGGGAGGTCAAAGTTCGGCAGCTAAAATACTTTGGCCACATAAAAAGGCATAACACCTTGCAGAAGACCATAACAGAAGGGAGAGTTGAAGGCAAACGTGCAAGGGGAAGACAGCGCAATAAGTGGGAAGATAACATCAAGAGATGGACAGGAAAGAGTCTATCAGAGTGCACCACCAAGACAAGAGACAGAAAACGTTGGAGATTCATTACAGCCAACTTTCGTTGTGGAGATGGCAACTGATGATGATGATAATGACTCTTGAAAACTTCCACACACTTCCAGGGATTCCTCCTGTGGTAAAACATTTTTGTGAACCCAGCATTACACACTCATTGACTCTTTAAAACTTCCACACACTTCCAGGGATTCCCTCCTGTGGTGAAACATTTTTGTGAACCCAGCATTACACACTCATTGACTCTTGAAAACTTCCACACACTTCCAGGGATTCCTCCTGTGGTGAAACATTTTTGTGAACCCAGCATTACACACTAAGCTTGGCGGAGTCAGCTGAGCCCCAGATGAAACTCTGGCTTCTACCTGGTTGGCTTCATGCAGGAGGATCTTGCCGTGGGACCATGATGGGCAGGGGAGCTGAGAAGTGGCTCCATGTAGGACGTGAGTTTCTTGGGAGAGCCCAGAACCAGAGCACAATATTTTAGCTCTGCATATTTGAGAAGCCCCCCTTGAATGGCAGGGAATGCACAGTATGCCAAGCGCATCTTTTAAATGCAAGCCAGGATGGAGAAACTGGAGCTCATGTCTTCAACTAAACATGTTTCGGAATGGCAGAAAAGCCACACTAAACGCCTAGATCTACAGTGTAGATAACTCCAAAGAGTATTCAACTTGGTATTAGCTACAAAAGAGCGAGAAGTTCAGCAGCCTTAGTGAAACAACAACAATACCTAGATAGCGCGGTCTTACATGAAACAATATAAAGTATATAACTGATGTGACTGTGTTCTGAATCTGCCCGTGGCAGTCCTACGAGAAGACTTATAGCAGATGTGACTTTCTCTTTAATCTGTCAAGTATTGTCCACGAATACTGATAATTTACAGCCATCTTTAAAAAATCTACAAAGATGTTTTGCGCCGTGACGTGTATCTTCTATATTGTTTATATAGTGACATCACGTTAGCAGTCCTCGTGCTGACACTTTTGTCTTACAAAAGGCCGTGCTTCATCATCATCATTTTCCATTGTGCTTCCTACGAATCATGGAGCCGCCACTGCAGCTGGTCCCTTTGCAGGAAGGCCCACGTGCTTTTGCAGTGGTGGTTTATGTGTCCTGTTAGAGGATAAATTCGGAACTCAACAGGTCATTCACCTGTTTGTCTTAACATTTGATCGCATGTTTACCCTGAGAGCCCCTGTGCTCCATGGAGCACCTCCACACCCAACGGTAGCAGAAGTAAGGACTAAGACAGAAAGGTTTCTGTGTCAGTTTATTTGACGTCACGTGGTTGTGCAAGGAGCTGGCAACCTCACATTTGTCATTTTTCGGCTACGGACTGGACACAACAGATTAAGATACCATCTATACCACAAATACAAAATTGGTGCAACAGATCTCTGCACCTGCGGTACCAGCCACGATGACAGTCGAACACCTGCTGCAGTACTGCCCAACCTACAGTAATGAACGGAGTAGCATTGTCGTGGAATATTCTAATCCACATATATAAATTATCAAGTAAATATAAAGCCTAATAAATACATATAATAAATAAAGGAAGAAGAATGGTAAAGAACAGTGCTGTCACAATGACTGTACTCGAAATCCCCTTGTTTTCTACTGCGTATGCAAATTGTAACGTTTCACGTTGATATTAAAGGCCTTCTGCAACATACACGCGTTTCCCAAACACACAATAAAATGTGCTGCCTTTCTAAGAAAAACCTTGAAATATGCAAGTTGACCTAAATTTTAAATTCCATTCATGTCTTTTTCTACACTATGTTACCAAGATCAAAAGACAGATGGACAAAAGGATAGCGAGAAGGGAGAGGCAGAAAGCCGAACACTAAACACGCTTCGCGCGATACACAAATGCTGCCATCACGCGTGTAAGACTACATGCACTAACTTTTTTTCAGACGGACAGTGATAAAATACATTACCCATCCCAGAGTTAGGTTTATAAATCCTGAAAAACTCTTATTAGAAAAGATAACATTAGATGGGTTTACGGTTGAAAACATAACAGTACCCAGACAGCACATCTTCGAAACAGGAGGTAGAAAATACATATTTTGAACGCAGCCACGTAGCTCTTTTAAATTTGGATATTTGGGTTCCTTAGGGCTTGCTGACAAAGAATATGTAAAACGTTACGCAAATAGTCCAGGAATTAATAAATTATACCCAAAATAAAATAGTGGGGATGCCTGACAGCATGGAATCATTTCTGCTCATAAAATTTTTTTATAACGTGTTTGAAAAAAATCTTACGTTACAGAATTAGCCTACCATGTAAACTCCAAATTGATTGGAGCGCAACAAATGAAAGACTAACCACGATTGGTCGGGCTATAAATACTATCTTTCGTTGTTAGGGGAGACGTGAAAAGGTAACATTTTTTCAAACACTTGTCGAAACGTGGCCTCATTGGCTAGACTCGCTGATATACTCACTTAGGAGCGTTAGTTCGAGACCACTAGTGCAAATAATCTTGATAAAGCAACAGTGCGTTGAAGCCAGCTCATATTTGTGTTAAATAAAAGCCTGGAACATAAGCAGATGGGAATTTGTGCCAGTAATTGTGCCAGAATTCATTGCTAATCAACGTATCTGTGTTTATTTCCATGAAATTGTGGTAAGCTTGAACCATTCAGTATCTTTTAATGAAAATTGAATGTAAATTGTTAATTTATGCCTGTATATATATATGTGTAGTTCAGTGGCAAACAGGAGATAAAGCCTATAATGCTCCAGCCTGAACAGAGGGTGTCGGAGGGAAGTAAAACGGCATGGAATGGCCAAATAGTACACTGACACCTGGATGATTGATTAGACAGAAATAATGCTGGAAGTGCAGAGGCGTGGTAACCATTAAGGAGGTAAATACTGGTATAAAGTATTTCAGATGAAGCTGACAGTTGGCCTAACGCTCTGAACTCAATGTTTGTGTTGTATTGTGCTCAGTGTAGAACTAGAGTATCAATTAGTTATGAAGTAGAAGGTACATCCTTCTTGTTTTCAGGGACCGTGGTCTTGATGGTACTGAGCAGCACCTGGTCAGAGCTTTGCTGAATCCAGAGTCGGACAGCATACTCCTTGGTCTTTTTAGCTATCAGTGAGGTGTCTCCAGAGCCCAGGGGAGAATTCGAGCAGAGGAGTCCTTTCCTGCCGCCATCACGCAAGATAAGCTGATTTGGCCAGCTGAGCTCAACATTATGTCCCCTCATCTTGAAATGACTTTGTAAAATAACATTCAGAGGGGAATTTAATTGTCTTAATATCAGGAACTGAGAACATCTCCAATACTAGTCCCAAAAGACAAACTATTGAAGTCATGATGACAAATACCAACAGAGCTTGAACAAAACAAAACCAGTATTACCTCATATTACCACTACACAACTGACACACATAGGATATTTTAATAATATATGTCACTACAATATTCATATTGATAAAGTCTGTACATATACTTGTAATTAAAATTGATTGTGATTCCTGGTTCCTTTGTATTTGAATCAGGACACATATACCTTTATGATAACCATGAATACATATTGTTATTTGAAAAGTTATCAGTGACTCTTTAAGATATTCTCATAGAGTGTTATATGTATGTGAGTGTCACAGTGTTGTCAAGAGTAGTGGATTAAATTAAATTGTTTATCTGTCTGTTGTTGTGACTTACACTTCATCATACACATACCCTAGACACATAACGTAGTCATCACACTATTCCAGAATAATTCTGACTGAGATATATAGATATGTGGTAGCAAGTAAGGTTATCTATAATACACTACTCTTAATAGATATAGATACCTTCACAGCTGATCTCAGTCAGTACACTAAGTCCCCTATAAATATTTATAACATCCCACTTCACCACATATATTGGGGGCTCGTCCGGGATTTTGAATCTTTCCCTATTAAAAATATTGGGGGTAATTCACTTCAGGGAATATAAGAATTAAAAGGTATCCTTGGGTGGAATTAAATAAGGTTGAGCTCACGGTGCCTGTGTTGTCCATTAGATATATTTAGAGATTAAATTGTTGGTTAGACATTGTATAAACTTACCTGATAGACAATGGCGGACCTAGCCAAATTTCGATCTGCTGCTGTTCAGACTGCAAAGGAGTTAGGATTAGATGGGCAAGTTATGGTTGCCTATGTTACTACGGAATGTGACAAATTTATTGAACGCGAAGAAAGAAGGTTTGAAGCCGAAAGAAAGTTAGAGGCTGAAAGGGAAATTAAGAAGTTACAATTTGAAGCTGAGGCTGAGACTAAGAAGTTACAATTTGAAGCTGAGGCTGAGACTAAGAAGTTACAAGCTGAGGCTGAGACTAAGAGGTTGCAGATTGAGGCTGAGACTAAGAAATTGGAAGCAGAAAGAGAAGACAAAAGATTAGCTGCAGATAGCTGCAGAAAGAGAAGAGAAGAGATTAGCTGCAGAGAGGGAAGCAGAAAAGGAGGAGAAAAGATTACAAAGGGAACATGAATTACGACTAAGGGAGTTTGAGTTTCAAGGCCATGCTCCTGAAAATGGTGCCAGTCCCTTTGCCTCTGATGCTACGGTTACTCAGGGAGCCTCAACCTCAGCTATGAACTTTCATTTAGATCATTTTGTTGAGAAAGACGATGATATTGAGAGCTATATAAATAGGTATGAACTATTAGCTACCACGTATGGGTTAGAGAGAGAAAGGTGGAGCTTAAAGTTATCTCAGGGACTTCGTGGGGCAGCTTATGAAGTTTTTGCAAAAATGAGCAGAGGTGATCAGGAAAATTATGATATGCTAAAGCAGGCTCTTTTGTTAAGATATGAAAAGAATGCTGAATTTTATAGGAAAAAATTTAGGAATGCTAAACTACTGTCAGGTGAAACCTATCACCAGTTCTCTGCACGAATAGAGACATACTTGGAGAAATGGACTTCTCTGGGGAAAACCCAAGATCTTAAGGAAATGGTCCTTATAGAGCAATTAAGAGAGTCCATGGCTCCAGACCTGAGAAAGTTTCTCATGGAACAAGGTGCAGAGAGGCTGGATGAGTTGCTAAATGTTGCTGAAAGGTATCAAGCAGCTCAAGCAGAGGTAACAGGTAATAAAAAGAAACAAGTGGATAACTTTAGGGCACCACAGAACTTTAATAAATTTGATCCTAGGGATCAAAATAAAGGTAAGCACCAATTTGATAGGCCACGGTATGAAAATAAAAATAAATTCCCACAATTCGATGAAAGGAAATATGATGAAAGAAAATCTTTCAACCAAGGAAAAAGGTGGTGTAAGAATTGTCAGATGGACAATCATGACACTGACCGTTGCAGAAGGAAACCTGTGTATATGGCAACCCTTCAGGTCAGGTCGACCTCAAGACAGGAGGAGGATATTATGTTAGATACCACTCCAGAAGAGATGAGGAAGGCACAGGCTGGGGATAAAACACTCAAGCCTTGTTTCAGAAAATTGTCAACTTGTCATACAACTCCAGGCAAGGGAGATTTTTACATGAAAAACAAGTTGATGTATAGGAAGACTGGAGCTAGATCCAAAGGTCAAGGACAGCTGGTACTTCCTAAAAGATATAGGGCAGACTTAATAAGGAGCCTACATGTGAAACCAGATGGGGACCATGAGAAAATAGGTACCATCATTCAAAAGGTGGCTCACAATTATTATTGGCCCAAAGCAAGATGGGACATTGAGAATTTTGTAGAAAGGTGTAGCATAGCACATGAGGGAACACCCACAAGTGGGAACATGGATCAGGACCTGGACACGCCACGGGGCAAAATTAGGCCTGATAATAAAAAGAAAAATAGATTTGATAAAGTGGACCAAATGGAATGGGAAGCCCCTTTTCACGGACAAGCTTCACTTAACTGTTTTACAATGGCCACTATGCGGAGAGTGCAAAAAGATGTCTTACCCCAGGATAAGCCGAAAATCCCTCAATCGGACTTAAACAAACTGGAGGAAGAGGATGTAGAGAGGAAATCTCTCATCAAGAATTTTAAGTGGGGAGACAGCCCCAAAAGAAAAATTGGTAGCGGTCGTTTTGTGAATGATAATTCTGGGAGGAAAAAATCATCACTATAAAGCTTCGAGTGGAAGAGACCATACCGGTGCATGGACAAATAGGTCCACACAATTAAAGGTCCACATGTAGCTATGTTAAGAACGTGGACTGATGAAAAGGCAGAGGAAAACATTACATCTTCATACCAATATGTGAATGAGCTGACCACTCGGTTAAAAACTGGCTGGAAACTTGCCAATGAAAATTTGAAACAAGCCAGGAAGAAACATGCTGCCTATTATAACAGGAAGGCGAAAGACAGAAATTTGGCTGTGGGAGAGAAAGTACTGCTTCTTTTGCCTGGGAGTCAGAATAAGTTACAAATTGGATGGCAGGGTCCATATACAGTTCTAGAGAAGGTGTCTAGAACAAATTATAAGATAGATAAGAAGGGGAAAGAAAAAATCTATCATGTGAATCTCCTGAAGAAATATTTGGAAAGAGAACATCAGGAAGAGACACACTTGTTGACCTTGTCCATCGCCATGGAGATGAAAAAGGAACCACTTTCATCATTTGAATATCCATTACACCCCTGTGAGACAGCAGCACAGGTGAAAATCAGTACACATTTAACGAAAACTCAGAAAGAGAGAGTGCAACAGGTTCTAAATAATCATGCAGAGGTGTTAACAGACCGACCAGGGCATACAAACCTATTGGAATATGATATGAAACTAATAGACTCCACACCTGTCTGTATGAAACCATATTCGATTCCGTTTGCTAAGGAGAAAGCTTTGAAGGAAGAGATAGACTATCTGTTGAAGGAAGGAATTATTTCGCACAGTGAGTCTTCGTATAGTTCCGGTGTTGTACTCTTAAGGAAGCCCTCTGGAGAACATAGACTCTGTATAGATTACAGGAGACTGAATGCTATTACAGAAGGACAGGTGGATCCATTGCCGGATACAAATCAGCTGTTTGCCAGACTAAATAAAGCTAAATATTTCTCAAAAGTGGATCTGAGTAAAGGATACTATCAGATTCCAGTAAACCCTGAGGTTAGACCATACCTAGCTTTTAGTACCTCAGAAGGACACTATGAGTTTAATAGATTGCCATTTGGATTGAAGAATGCGCCTAGTGTCTTCTCTAGAATGATGAGAAAATTATTGGATCCTCTGAATAACCCTGTATAACAAATTTTATGGATGATATCCTTATAGCAACAGAAACATTTGAGGAACACATTGACTCTCTGAACATGCTGTTTGATCGACTTAGGGAGGCAAATTTAACAGCCCGTCCAACCAAATGTTGCGTTGGATGTAAAGAATTGGAATTTTTGGGACACACAGTTTATCAGGGAAACATGACCCCTGACCCAAAGAATTTAGAGAAACTACAGAAAGCCCCGAGACCACAAACCAAGAAGGACGTGAGATCCTTTGTCTCATTATGTGGTTTCTACCAGAAGTATATCAAAAACTTTAATTCCATATGTGCACCGTTAACTGAATTGACACGTAAAGGACATCCAGATCGCATTACATGGACACCACAATGTGAAATGACTTACCAAGAATTGAAGGAAAAGCTCACAAGTAAACCCATTTTGAAATTACCTGACTTAAGTCAAGAATTCATAGTAAGGACGGATGCAAGTAATATTGGGTTAGGTGCCAACTCTACTACAGAAATCAGATGCATTGGATGGGGAATTAAGCCCAGTGGCATATGCTAGCAGAAAGTTGAATAAAGCTGAAATCAACTACTCAACTAGCGAAAAAGAATGTCTTGCAGTAATATGGGCGATAAAGAAATTCAATATTTATCTATATGGGAAGGCATTTAAGTTGCAAACAGACCACAAACCGTTATCGTTTCTAGCACAGGCTAGGCATGAGAACTCCAGGTTACTCCGATGGTCTTTACTTTTGGCTCCATATAATTTTAGCATTGAGTATATATCTGGAAAAACCAATTTGGGAGCGGATTTTTTAAGCCGCCATCCGTGTGATGAGAATCACCGTAAACCCCAGAAATAATAATAAATTTCTCTATGTGAATATAGAATAAAGGACTGACATATAATGTCTGTTTTAAGAGGGGAGGTGTCGTGGAATATTCTAATCCACATATATAAATTATCAAGTAAATATAAAGCCTAATAAATACATATAATAAATAAAGGAAGAAGAATGGTAAAGAACAGTGCTGTCACAATGACTGTACTCGAAATCCCCTTGTTTTCTACTGCGTATGCAAATTGTAACGTTTCACGTTGATATTAAAGGCCTTCTGCAACATACACGCGTTTCCCAAACACACAATAAAATGTGCTGCCTTTCTAAGAAAAACCTTGAAATATGCAAGTTGACCTAAATTTTAAATTCCATTCATGTCTTTTTCTACACTATGTTACCAAGATCAAAAGACAGATGGACAAAAGGATAGCGAGAAGGGAGAGGCAGAAAGCCGAACACTAAACACGCTTCGCGCGATACACAAATGCTGCCATCACGCGTGTAAGACTACATGCACTAACTTTTTTTTCAGACGGACAGTGATAAAATACATTACCCATCCCAGAGTTAGGTTTTAAAATCATAAAAACCTCTTATTAGAAAAGATAACATTAGATGGGTTTACGGTTGAAAACATAACAGTACCCAGACAGCACATCTTCGAAACAGGAGGTAGAAAATACATATTTTGAACGCAGCCACGTAGCTCTTTTAAATTTGGATATTTGGGTTCCTTAGGGCTTGCTGACAAAGAATATGTAAAACGTTACGCAAATAGTCCAGGAATTAATAAATTATACCCAAAATAAAATAGTGGGGATGCCTGACAGCATGGAATCATTTCTGCTCATAAAATTTTTTTATAACGTGTTTGAAAAAAATCTTACGTTACAGAATTAGCCTACCATGTAAACTCCAAATTGATTGGAGCGCAACAAATGAAAGACTAACCACGATTGGTCGGGCTATAAATACTATCTTTCGTTGTTAGGGGAGACGTGAAAAGGTAACATTTTTTCAAACACTTGTCGAAACGTGGCCTCATTGGCTAGACTCGCTGATATACTCACTTAGGAGCGTTAGTTCGAGACCACTAGTGCAAATAATCTTGATAAAGCAACAGTGCGTTGAAGCCAGCTCATATTTGTGTTAAATAAAAGCCTGGAACATAAGCAGATGGGAATTTGTGCCAGTAATTGTGCCAGAATTCATTGCTAATCAACGTATCTGTGTTTATTTCCATGAAATTGTGGTAAGCTTGAACCATTCAGTATCTTTTAATGAAAATTGAATGTAAATTGTTAATTTATGCCTGTATATATATATGTGTAGTTCAGTGGCAAACAGGAGATAAAGCCTATAATGCTCCAGCCTGAACAGAGGGTGTCGGAGGGAAGTAAAACGGCATGGAATGGCCAAATAGTACACTGACACCTGGATGATTGATTAGACAGAAATAATGCTGGAAGTGCAGAGGCGTGGTAACCATTAAGGAGGTAAATACTGGTATAAAGTATTTCAGATGAAGCTGACAGTTGGCCTAACGCTCTGAACTCAATGTTTGTGTTGTATTGTGCTCAGTGTAGAACTAGAGTATCAATTAGTTATGAAGTAGAAGGTACATCCTTCTTGTTTTCAGGGACCGTGGTCTTGATGGTACTGAGCAGCACCTGGTCAGAGCTTTGCTGAATCCAGAGTCGGACAGCATACTCCTTGGTCTTTTAGCTATCAGTGAGGTGTCTCCAGAGCCCAGGGGAGAATTCGAGCAGAGGAGTCCTTTCCTGCCGCCATCACGCAAGATAAGCTGATTTGGCCAGCTGAGCTCAACATTATGTCCCCTCATCTTGAAATGACTTTGTAAAATTAACATTCAGAGGGGAATTTAATTGTCTTAATATCAGGAACTGAGAACATCTCCAATACTAGTCCCAAAAGACAAACTATTGAAGTCATGATGACAAATACCAACAGAGCTTGAACAAAACAAAACCAGTATTACCTCATATTACCACTACACAACTGACACACATAGGATGGACACATATACCTTTATGATAACCATGAATACATATTGTTATTTGAAAAGTTATCAGTGACTCTTTAAGATATTCTCATAGAGTGTTATATGTATGTGAGTGTCACAGTGTTGTCAAGAGTAGTGGATTAAATTAAATTGTTTATCTGTCTGTTGTTGTGACTTACACTTCATCATACACATACCCTAGACACATAACGTAGTCATCACACTATTCCAGAATAATTCTGACTGAGATATATAGATATGTGGTAGCAAGTAAGGTTATCTATAATACACTACTCTTAATAGATATAGATACCTTCACAGCTGATCTCAGTCAGTACACTAAGTCCCCTATAAATATTTATAACATCCCACTTCACCACAAGCATATGGCAACAACCCACTTCTGTCAACGAAAAACTGTTTGGGGATGTCGGGAACCTTGAGTTGACTACTGCCTTTATTAGAGTCATAAATGTGGAAGTTTGAAGGCGAACGAGGAAAAAGGAAGAAAATATTTGTCGACTTGTACGACATGCCTGAGGGAGCAGTGGTCTCTTATAATCCCACTAAATTTAGCAGCTTTACGCCACCTTTTAAAAAAAAATGAAAGTTTCCTTTTTTGACATAGTTTTTACAAAAGGGCTCTCCTTCAATTCTCAACCATTTTAGTTAGGGGAAATAAGGGGGGAGAATCAGGATAGGCAGCAGCCATTGTAACCCTAGAACGGCAGTGAAATTAATTCCAGCATGGGTCCTATTGTTGTAGTAATTCTTGTATGTCTAGCGTTGCTAGCTAAGTTAATTTTTTTCCTTGTGGTTCCATTTCAGTGCGGCTCATCATGGGCTGTGTAACTGTGAGGCTGGGCCTGCTGTTTCTACAAGTGCTTGCCTTCTGTGTAGCCAACAGTGAGTATCATGTAGCCTTTGTGTCAGCCGTTAAGACTTGTTTATACTGATAAACTCGTTTGTACATTCCACTGTCGTAGAGCTTTGCACTGGCAGAGAAGAAAGAGTTAAAAACAGGCGTTGCTGGCTATTTTTAGTTTTATTAAAGAGCTTTAGTTTATAGAGAAGTTCTCTCATCTGTAGGTTAAAGACTACATAATATTGTTATTTTATATATATATATATATATATATATATTTATTTTTTTTTAGCTTGTTTTTATTTAAATAAAAGACGCTGTCTTTCTACTACAATTTATATTGGTAGTAAAGGCAACCAGACTATACGTCAAGGCCTAAAAACCCAACCCCTGCAGACCCAAGTAGAACAGTCCCAACTGAGATGGTTTGGCCATGTCTGCAGAATGGGAGAAGATCGGATACCACGACAAGCATGGGAAACTAAGAGCCAGGGACCCAGACCTCCAGGACGACCCGAAGTCCTCTGGGAGGACAACATTAGACAATCTTTGAAGGACCGAGGACTAGAATGGAACCAAGCCAGGAGGAAGACAGCCGATAGATAGTATGGTGCTCTCTCTTACAAACCTCTACACCTCACAGTAGAAGACGAACGAATACGTAAGTAAGTAAGTAAATTTCGTAAGTGTCAGGAATATTAATCGTCCCCTGATCATGCTATATTACTAGTACAGGTGTCCTAGATTTCGTCTTGTTCTTCCCCGTCTTCTTCTTCTTAAAGTGCCATACCTAATGCGTAGGCGATCGTTTCTGTCCTCAAATAACTCGCTATGTTGTTCATAGTTGTCCATGTCATGGTTTTTTGTTCTCCTGCGTCTTCTGTCCCTGTCTTTCTCAGTTTCATCTACTCTCTCTCTTTCTCTCTCTCATCCCCGTATATGTGTTCCCTCTTCTATCTCTCTTTTCTTGCTCCCTGTGCCCCTACACCCACCCCCGTTTTCTTTCACGCTTTCTCACCTCTATCTCTCTGTCACTCTCTCTCTTTTATTTCCGTCTTCTGTCTGTTTTTCCAACAATTTTTCACAGCAGGCACAATGTATTCCAATTTTTCCTGTTCTTGCAACACGCCCAGAAAACACGGACTGCCTTTTAATGAATCCTTGTCAAGCCTGGACTACATCCAATCTGGTTCTGGGCCTTTCCCCCTCATTCTCCCGTTGTATCTTTCTTTTTTTTTTGAGTTCTGCCTCGGATGTTCATCGCTGTGTGCCTTAGAAATACCTTTCTCGCTGTGGCGTTGTGTAGTCCAGTTTATTGATTTCCCGACAGTTTCTTTTCACACATACTGCTGACCAATTTCCCTCTCGCCCCACTTTTTCCCCCTACTTTCGGCCACTATAAGTACTACACAACAGGTTTCCAGGTTTTTATTATCTAATAAGACCAAAACGTCTTTTATATTTGGACATGCGCCCCAATATAACCGACTTTGGACATGCGCCCCAATTTAACCGACAACGCTGAACGAGATGCGCCTCTCCAAAACGAGGCAACATTTTTTTTAAAATCCAGGTTTTTAACTTAAGCACTGTTGAGTTTGTTATGCCAGTTCTTGTCCTTTGTTCGTTCCGTATGTAGCATGGAACCACCACTGTATTTGCTTCCCTTGTATGAATCCAGAGTTATCTTTCAGTAGTGATTTGTTTTACATTCACTAAAGGCTTACTCAGCATCTTCATTCAGTACAGGATATAACTAACTTCACGTTCAAGATGTTTCTCAAAATTTTCACACACGAGATATTATACAACAACTTCACACACGAGATATTATACAACAACTTCACACACGAGATATTATACAGCTTCACACACGAGATATTATACAACAACTTCACACTTAAGATATTATACAACAATTTCACACACAAGATATTATACAACTTCACAAACGAGATATTATTCAACAATTTCACACACGGGATATTATACAACTTCGCATATGAGATATTATACAACAACTTCACATACGAGATGTTATACAACAACTTCACACACGAGATATTATACAGCAACTTCATACACGAGATATTATACAGCAACTTCATACACGAGATATTATACAACAACTTCATACATGAGATATTATACAACAACTTCACACTCAAGATATTATACAGCAACTTCACACTCAAGATATTATACAGCAACTTCACACTCAAGATAGTATACACCTTCACCCTCAAGATATTTACATATCTTCACACTCAAGACATACATCTTCACACTCAAGATATTATACACCTTCACACTCAAGATATTTACGTATCTTCACACTCAAGATACTACACATCTTCACACTCAATATTTTACACATCTTCACACTCAAGACATACATCTTCACACTCAAGATACAACGCATCTTCACACTCAAGATATACATCTTCACACTCAAGATACTACATATCTTCACACTCAAGATATTACACATCTTCACACTCAAGATACTACATATCTTCACACTCAAGACACTACACATCTTCAAACTCAATATTTTACACATCTTCACACTCAAGACATACATCTTCACACTCAAGATACAACGCATCTTCACACTCAAGATATACATCCTCACACTCAAGATACTACACATCTTCACATTTAAGATAATACACATCTTCACATTCAAGATAATACACATCTTCACACTCAAGATATTACACATCTTCGCACTTGTTGAAGGTGGTTTGCTCTATTAAATTGGGTCACTATTTATTGAACAATGTTTCATGTAATATGAATAAAGCAATTATAAATTTCTGGCCATTTCTTTTCTTTTGATATGTTAATCTTTTCATTCAGTTATAGTGCATCGTGCCTTTCGATGGAAATTACGCGAATGCGGGTGTGGAAGATTTCGAACAATACTTGAACCTTGCAATACGATTGACTTGATAAGTCATTTCATTGAGTCCATACATTTAATTCACAGTTTGTACACATCAAGACAATCCATGCATGTTGATCACAAAAAGTACATATTATAACTTAATCATATATTGAATATATATGTAGATATACTACCAGTCCTTGTCCAATAATCGAATTACTGTAGGCAGAACGTCATAGCTATATGCACGCGCGGTTGGGGGTTCCAACGGCCGACAGTGAGTCTATGAGTCTGGCAATATCAAATACTATGGACTGTAATTCATCCTTCCTTAAGTTCACTTACGTACTAACGTTAATCATTTCATATCTTCATAATAACAATGGACTGACCCATGTCCGTACTTGAATAAAATATATCTGTGCGGCAATACCATGCCCTACACTGGAAGGAGAAAAAGACACGTCTTTACAGCTTGACGGTCAACACAAAAGGGTCCCGTATCTTAGTCACGGTGCGTGACCTATCAACGCTATCACGTCATAATTCGCTCGAGTGTATAGCGTTCAATAGTCCAAGAATTATTTACCTTAGATTATATTAAATGCTGTAACCCCTAAAATTGCACGCTGCCGACCTCTAGCAGACGACTGCAATGGAACTACCGTAACAGCACTCAAGGTATACTTCTGCACACTCAAGATATTATACATCTTCACATTTAAGATGTACATCTTCACGATCAAGATACTACACATCTTCACTTACTTACTTAGTCGTTCCCCTTCTACCGTGAGATGTAGAGGTTTGGAAGAGAGAGCGCCAGACTATCCTATCGGCTGTCTTCCTCCTGGCCTGGTTCCATTCTAGTCCTCGATCCTTCAAAGATTGTCTAATGTTGTCCTCCCAGCGGACTCTGAGTCGTCCTCGGGGTCTGGATCCTCGGCTCTTTGTTTCCCGTGCTTGTCGTGGTATCCGATCTTCTCCCATTCTGCAGACATGGCCAAACAATCTTAATTGGGACTGTTCCACTTGGGTCTGCCGGGGGTAGGATTTAAGGCCTTGACGTATCGTCTGGTTGCTTACCATGTCTCTTCTTGTTACTTCAACCACCTTCCTCAGATACCTCATTTCTGAGGTTTGGATCTGGCTTTTATGGGTTGTAGTCAGTACCCATGACTCGCATTCGTATGTCAAGACTGGGACATAGGTGGAGCGGTATACAGCCATCTTCGTTTTCTTACCAACCTCTCTCTTGCTGAGGAATCCTCACACTCAAGATAATACACATCTTCACACTCAAGATATACATCTTCACACTCAAGATATATATCTTCAAACTGAAGATACACATCTTCACAATAAAGATATTACACATCTTCACACTCAAGAAAAACATCTTCAGTCTCAAGATATTACACATCTTCACATTCAAGATAATACACATTTTGACACTCAAGATACTATACATCTTCACACTCAAGATACTGCAGATCTTTACACTCAAGGTATACATCATCACACTCAAGATATACATCTTCACACTCAAGAAATACATCGTCACACTCAAGATATACGTCTTCACTCTCAAGATACTACACATCTTCACACTCAAGATACTACATATGTTCACAGTCAACATACTTCACATCTTCACACTCAAGATACTACATATCTTCACACTCAAAATATTACACATCTTTACACTCAAGATATACATCGTCACACTCAAGATATACATCATCACACTCAAGATATACATCTTCACACTCAAAATAATACACACATTCACACTCAAGATAATACACACCATCACACTCAAGGTACTACACATTTTCACACTCAAGGTACTACACATCTTCACACTCAAGGTACTACACATTGTCACACTCAAGATACCACACATCTTCACACTCAAGATACCACACAACTTCACACTGAAGATATTACATATCTTCACACTCAAGATATGCATCGTCACACTCAAGATATACATCTGCACACTCAAGATACAACACATCTTCACACTCAAGGTACTACATATCTTCACACTCAAGATACCACACATCTTCACACTCAAGATACCACACAACTTCACACTCAAGACATTACATATCTTCACACTCAAGATATGCATCGTCACACTCAAGATTTACATCTGCACACTCAAGATACTACACATCTTCACACTCAAAATATTTCACGGATTAGAGACAGTCAGAGTGTATCTTCGCGCGCAACGTGTATTTTGACAATCAAAAAAATGATTTGTGTGTAGCTACTGTGTGAGCGGGCCTGGCGAAATTTGCTTGCTGTATACAGATGTGTTATTGTTCAGGGTCGGTGACACGGTGTAGATATCAGTGCTGCAAAATAGCGAGCAGTGTGTGTTAATGCACTCTAATTGCGAGAATGCACTCGGTTACACAGCAATATATTTTTAGCTGAAAGAAGGTTGGTGATGAAACATATGGGGGGCAGGGGGAACACAAGTCATCTACACACCAGCTAAGAAGAAATGGAGGGGGGAGGGGGGGGAGAGAATAGCTTGACTGGGAATTAAACCAGGGACACATCGTATCGTAAGGAACAAGCGCTGGCGTTGGATATGGCGCATACTGAGGAAACCGGATGATAGGCAGCATAACAAGGTCTGAAATCACAAGGGTAAGAGAAATAGGTCAAGGTAGTCCCATATCAGATACTGCCGTAGGGGAGTGAAGCGTTGGAGACTTCACCGTACTAGGTCCGGCATCGAGAGGTGGGGTGACCAGTTCCCTTCCTCGCTGCCTTTTCCTTCCCTAACTCAAAGAGCAGTCAGGTACCCATTTACAGCTGGGTACACTGGACCGTGTCGAACCCGGCATCTTAGCCGCAAGAGACCAGCGCTCTAACCACTCTGCCAATCGGACGCTCAAGAGAAATAGAGAGAGAGGTAAAAATGCATGAAGAATGGAATTTATTAGAGACAGACAGTAAAGGGATAAAGCCCTTGAGCGGTTGGCAAAAGACAGGAAACTGTGGCATGTATTTGTTTTGTCAACAAGAGGCTGAATGATAATGAAAGAATACAACTCGTCATATCAGACACTGACATCATACTTATTAAAACAGCCAGCAGTAGACTTTAGTCCAAAAATTCTCATGAACCTGGTCAAACCACAGGATTTTCGACACCCTGCTTATAAAATAGAACTACTGAGAAGTGTAACTGTGGCACCGGTGAAATGACTGATGAACATCTACTTCAAAGATGTCCAACGTATGAGGAACAGAGAAAGCGCTAATAGCGATCCTGGAAAAATTGTACGGAGATACCAACATGCTCAAGCTGGCCACTTCTTTCTTTGAGTATATTCTGACAGTGAACGAAAAGGCTGGAGAAGAAGAATAGAAAGCAACAGCAGTGTTAAGTCAGACAGACGTCAGCAGTGGCGTACAAAGTGGGGTGGGGGGGGGTGTTGCGAAAAGGACGGTCCGCCCCGGGTGACAGCCAGGAGAGGAGTACCATCGGACTCTATTATGACAGAACTGTACTGTTGAAAAATCTAAATGCAAGCATACTATGTTTTATATGTGTTTATCTGTGGGGAAAGGGGGGAGGGGGTATGAAATGAAGAGTCCACACAAGGTGCCAAATACTTTTAAGTACGCCCCTGGATGTCAGCATTGCAGAACCGAGAAATACACAGCTAAATTGTAACGAGAACAAGGCATAATGCTAGCGCGTAACAGAAATCTGAGTCCACGGCTCATATCAGCTTCTCATTTTTATCAGCAGAAAGGAGGTTCAGGCCAGTAGGTCACGGTCAGTCCACATCCCTGCGTATATGCCGATTAGACAAGACGTTGAATAGACACAACACAATAGAAACGCTAGACATTGCATTAGAAATATGACGCTTAAGAAGCCGTACACATTAACAGATAGAAACAGCAAGACATTGTTAGAGTATAAGGACTTAAAGAGTATAGGGACATTATTTTTTCGGTGAAGGTTCTCTTTAGACTAGTAAATTATAGAGTGACATCCCTTTTTAATGCTTAGCCCTCCAAGGGAGGTTACGAAGAATCATTTTCAGTGACCGCATAATTTACGAGTCTACAGAGAACCTTTTGACAGTACTCGAAATCCCCTTGTTTTCTGCTTCGTCTGCAAATTGTAACGCTTTCACGTTGATAGTAAAAGCCTACTGTATTATTACCCGCTTTCTTCAATGAAACGTGTGCTGTATTTCTAAGAAAAACATTGAGAGGCAGACTGCGTAATGACCTAAATTAATCCTAACATTAATTATATTACGTTACCAAAACGAACGAACAGATGGACTCAAATAGAAAGAGAGAGGGGCGAATAAAATCAGGAACGCATGCAAAATTAAACACGCGTCTCGCTATTAATGCCACCCCCAACAAGCGTAACGCGATACACAATTACTACTATCACGCGTGTAAGGCCACATGCACTAACTTTTTCGGACGGACAGTGATAAATTCACTACCCTTCCCAGAGTTAGGTTTTAAAATCACAAAAAAACGCTTATTAGGAAAGATAACAATAGATGGGTTTACGTTTGAAAACATTACAGTACCCAGACAGCACATCTTCGAAACAGGAGGTAGAAGGAATTGCATATTTTGAACGCAGCATATTAGTTCTATTAAATATATATATTTGGGTTCCTTAGGGTTTGCTGACAAAGAATATGTACAACGTTATGCAAATAGTCTAGGAATTAACAAGTTATAGCCAAAATAAAATGATGGTGCTGTCAGACAACACCCAAAATCAGAATCGCTCAGTGGTAGATTTTTTTAAAATCCACCATTGTACGGGAAATGGGCCACAAGTTACATTTGAACTGATTGGCTGGAATGATATGTAAGGCTACACACGATTAGTCGGACTATAAATACTATCTTTGGTTGTTAGGGGAGACGTAGGAAGTTAAAATTTTTTTCAAACACTTGTCGAAACGTGGCTCCATTGGCTAGACTCGCTGATATAATCACTTAGGAGCGTTAGTTCGAGACCACTAGTGCAAATAAGCTTGATAAAGCAACAGTGCGTTGAAGCCAGCTCATATTTTTGCTAAATAAAAGCCTGGAACATAAGCAGATGGGAATTTGTGCCAGTAATTGTGCCAGAATTCATTGCTAGTCAACGTATCTGTGTTTATTCTATGAATTGTGGTAAGCTTGAAACATTCAGTATCTTTTAATGAAAATTGAATGTGAATTGTTAATTTATGCCTGTATATATGTGTAGTTCAGTAGCAAACATGATGTAAAGCCTATAATGCTCCAGCCTGAACAGAAGGTGTCGGAGGAAAGTAAAACGGCATGGAATGGCCAAACAGTACACTGACACCTAGATGATTGATTAGAAAGAAATAATGCTGGAAGTGCAGAGGCGTAGTAACCATTAAGGAGGTTAATACTGGTATAAAGTATTTCAGATGAAGCTGACAGTTGGCCTAACGCTCTGAACTCAATGTTTGTGATGTATTGTGCTCAGTGTAGAACTAGAGTATCAATTAGTTATGAAGTAGAAGGTACATCCTTCTTGTTTTCAGGGACCGTGGTCTTGATGGTATTGAGCAGCACCTGGTCAGAGCTTTGCTGAATCCAGAGTCGGACAGCATACTCCTTGGTCCATTTAGCTATCAGTGAGGTGTCTCCAGAGCCGAGGGGAGAATCGAGCAGAGGAGTCTTTTCCTGCCGCCATCACGCAAGATAAGCTGATGTGGCCAGCTGAGCTCAAAATTATGTACCCCCAGCTTAAAATGACCTTGTAAAAATAACATTAAGAGGGGAATTAAATTGTGTTAATATCAGGAACTGAGAACATCTCCAATAATAGTTCCCATAAAGACAAACTATTGAAGTCATGATGACAAATACCAACAGAGCTTGAACAAAACAAAACCAGTATTACCTCATATTACTACTACACAACTGACACACATAGGATACTTTTAATAATATATGTCATTACAATATTCATATTGATAAATTCTGTACATATAACTTGTAAGTAAAATTGATTGTGATTCCTGGTTCCCTTTGTATTTGAATCAGGACACATATTCATTCATAACAGCAATGAATACATATTGTTATTTGAAAAGTTATCAGTGACTCCTTTAAGATATCCTTTAGAGTGTTATATGTATGTGAGTGTCACAGTGTTGTCAAGTGTGGTGGAATAAATTAAATTGTTTATCTGTCTGTTGTTGTTATGACTTACACTTCATCATACACATACCCTAGACATACAACGTAGTCATCACACTATTCCAGAATAATTCTGACTGAGGTATACATATGTGGCAGCAAGTAAGGTTATATATAATACACTACTCTTATTAGATATATATACCTTCACAGCTGATCTCAGTCAGTACACTAAGTCCCCTATAAATATTTATAACATCCCACTTCACCACATATATTGGGGTCTCGCTCTTGGGATTGTGAATCTTTCCCTATTAAAAATATTGGGGGTAATTCACTTCAGGGAATATAAGAATTAAAAGGTATCCTTGGGTGGAATTAAATAAGGTTGAGCTCACGGTGCCTGTGTTGTCCATTAGATATATATTAGAAATTGAATTGTTGGTTAGACATTGTATAAATTTACCTGATAGACAATGGCGGACCTGGCCAAGTTTCGATCTGCTGCTGTTCAGACTGCAAAAGAGTTAGGATTAGATGGGCAAGTTATGGTTGCCTATGTCACTACGGAATGTGACAAATTTATTGAACGCGAAGAAAGAAGGTTTGAAGCCGAAAGAAAGTTAGAGGCTGAAAGGGAAATTAAGAAGTTACAATTTGAGGCTGAGGCTGAGACTAAGAGGTTGCAGATTGAGGCTGAGGCTAAGAAATTGGAGGCAGAAAGAGAAGACAAAAGATTGGCTGCAGAAAGGGAAGCAGAAGAAAAGAAGAAATTAGCTGCAGAAAGGGAAGAGAAGAAATTAGCTGCAGAAAGGGAAGAGAAAGGGATAGAGAGAGATTACAAAGGGAACATGAGTTACGACTAAGGGAGTTTGAGTTTCAAGGCCATGCTCCTGAAAATGGTGCCAGTCCCTTTGCCTCTGATGCCACTGCTAGCCAAGGAGCCTCAACCTCAGCTATGAATTTTCATTTAGATCATTTTGTTGAGAAAGACGATGATATAGAGAGCTACCTAAATAGGTATGAACTATTAGCTACCACGTATGGGTTAGAGAGAGAAAGGTGGAGCTTAAAGTTATCTCAAGGACTTCGTGGGGCAGCTTATGAAGTTTTTGCAAAAATGAGTAGAGGTGATCAGGAAAATTATGACATGCTAAAGCAGGCTCTTTTGTTAAGATATGAAAAGAATGCAGAATTCTATAGGAAAAAATTTAGGAATGCTAAACTACTGTCAGGTGAAACCTATCACCAGTTCTCTGCACGAATAGAGACATACTTGGAGAAATGGACTTCTCTGGGGAAAACCCAAGATCTTAAGGAAATGGTCCTTATAGAGCAATTAAGAGAGTCCATGGCTCCAGACCTGAGAAAGTTTCTCATGGAACAAGGTGCAGAGAGGCTGGGTGAGTTGCTAAATGTTGCTGAAAGGTATCAAGCAGCTCAAGCAGAGGTAACAGGTAATAAAAAGAAACAAGTGGATAACTTTAGGGCACCACAGAACTTTAATAAATTTGATCCTAAGGATCAAAATAAAGGTAAGCACCAATTTGATAGGCCACGGTATGAAAATAAAAATAAATTCCCACAATTCGATGAAAGGAAATATGATGAAAGAAAATCTTTCAACCAAGGAAAAAGGTGGTGTAAAAATTGTCAGATGGACAATCATGACACTGACCGTTGCAGAAGGAAACCTGTGTATATGGCAACCCTTCAGGTCAGGTCGACCTCAAGACAGGAGGAGGATATTATGTTAGATACCACTCCAGAAGAGATGAGGAAGGCACAGGCTGGGGATAAAACACTCAAGCCTTGTTTCAGAAAATTGTCAACTTGTCATACAACTCCAGGCAAGGGAGATTTTTACATGAAAAACAAGTTGATGTATAGGAAGACTGGAGCTAGATCCAAAGGTCAGGGACAACTGGTACTTCCTAAAAGATATAGGGCAGACTTAATAAGGAGCCTACATGTGAAACCAGATGGGGACCATGAGAAGATAGGTACCATCATTCAAAAGGTGGCTCACAATTATTATTGGCCCAAAGCAAGATGGGACATTGAGAATTTTGTAGAAAGGTGTAGCATAGCACATGAGGGAACACCCACAAGTGGGAACATGGATCAGGACCTGGACACGCCACGGGGCAAAATTAGGCCTGATAATAAAAAGAAAAATAGATTTGATAAAGTGGACCAAATGGAATGGGAAGCCCCTTTTCACGGACAAGCTTCACTTAACTGTTTTACAATGGCCACTATGCGGAGAGTGCAAAAAGATGTCTTACCCCAGGATAAGCCGACAATCCCCAATCGGACTTAAACAAACTGGAGGAAGAGGATGTAGAGAGGAAATCTCTCATCAAGAATTTTAAGTGGGGAGAAAGCCCCAAAAGAAAAATTGGTAGCGGTCGTTTTGTGAATGATAATTCTGGGAGGAAAAATCATCACTATAAAGCTTCGAGTGGAAGAGACCATACCGGTGCATGGACAAATAGGTCCACAAATTAAAGGTCCATATGTAGCTATGTTAAGAACGTGGACTGATGAAAAGGCAGAGGAAAACATTACATCTTCATACCAATATGTGAATGAGCTGACCACTCGTTTAAAAAACTGGTTGGAAACTTGCCAATGAAAATTTGAAACAAGCCAGGAAGAAACATGCTGCCTATTATAACAGGAAGGCGAAAGACAGAAATTTGGCTGTGGGAGAGAAAGTACTGCTTCTTTTGCCCGGGAGTCAGAATAAGTTACAAATTGGATGGCAGGGTCCATATACAGTTTTAGAGAAGGTATCTAGAACAAATTATAAGATAGATAAGAAGGGGAAAGAAAAAATCTATCATGTGAATCTCCTGAAGAAATATTTGGAAAGAGAACATCAGGAAGAGACACACTTGTTGACCTTGTCCATCGCCATGGAGATGAAAAAGGAACCACTTTCATCATTTGAGTATCCATTACACCCCTGTGAGACAGCAGCACAGGTGAAAATCAGTACACATTTAACGAAAACTCAGAAAGAGAGAGTGCAACAGGTTCTAAATAATCATGCAGAGGTGTTAACAGACCGACCAGGGCATACAAACCTATTGGAATATGATATGAAACTGATAGACCCCACACCTGTCTGTATGAAACCATATTCGATTCCGTTTGCTAAGGAGAAAGCTTTGAAGGAAGAGATAGACTATCTGTTGAAGGAAGGAATTATTTCACACAGTGAATCTTCGTATAGTTCCGGTGTTGTACTCTTAAGGAAGCCCTCTGGAGAACATAGACTCTGTATAGATTACAGGAGACTGAATGCTATTACAGAAGGACAGGTGGATCCATTGCCGGATACAAATCAGCTGTTTGCCAGACTAAATAAAGCTAAATATTTCTCAAAAGTGGATCTGAGTAAAGGATACTATCAGATTCCAGTAAAGCCTGAGGTTAGACCATACCTAGCTTTTAGTACCTCAGAAGGACACTATGAGTTTAATAGATTGCCATTTGGATTGAAGAATGCGCCTAGTGTCTTCTCTAGAATGATGAGAAAATTATTGGACCCTCTGAATAATCCATGTATAACAAATTTCATGGATGATATCCTGATAGCAACAGAAACATTTGAGGAACACATTGACTCTCTGAACATGCTGTTTAATCGACTTAGGGAGGCAAATTTAACAGCCCGACCAACCAAATGTTGCGTTGGATGTAAAGAATTGGAATTTTTGGGACACACAGTTTATCAGGGAAACATGACCCCTGACCCAAAGAATTTTAGAGAAACTACAGAAAGCCCCGAGACCACAAACCAAGAAGGACGTGAGATCCTTTGTCTCATTATGTGGTTTCTACCAGAAGTATATCAAAAACTTTAATTCCATATGTGCACCGTTAACTGATTTGACACGTAAAGGACATCCAGATCGCATTACATGGACACCACAATGTGAAATGACTTACCAAGAATTGAAGGAAAAGCTCACAAGTAAACCCATTTTGAAATTACCTGACTTAAGTCAAGAATTCATAGTAAGGACGGATGCAAGTAATATTGGGTTAGGTGCAACTCTACTACAGAAATCAGATGCATTGGATGGGGAATTAAGCCCAGTGGCATATGCTAGCAGAAAATTGAATAAAGCTGAAATCAATTACTCAACTAGCGAAAAAGAATGTCTTGCAGTAATATGGGCAATAAAGAAATTCAATATTTATCTGTATGGGAAGGCCTTTAAGTTGCAAACAGACCACAAACCTTTATCGTTTCTAGCACAGGCTAAGCATGAGAACTCTAGGTTACTCCGATGGTCTTTGCTTCTGGCTCCATATAATTTTAGCATTGAGTATATATCTGGAAAAACAAATTTGGGAGCGGATTTTTTAAGCCGCCATCCGTGTGATGAGAATCACCGTAAACCCCAGAAATAATAATAAATTTCTCTATGTGTATATAGAATAAAGGACTGACATATAATGTCTGTTTTAAGAGGGGAGATGTCGTGGAATATTCTAATCCACATATATAAATTAAAAGGTAAATGTAAAGCCTAACAAATAAATTCTAATAAAGAAAAGAGCAATGGTAAAATAACAGTGCTGTCACAATGACAGTACTCGAAATCCCCTTGTTTTCTGCTTCGTCTGCAAATTGTAACGCTTTCACGTTGATAGTAAAAGCCTACTGTATTATTACCCGCTTTCTTCAATGAAACGTGTGCTGTATTTCTAAGAAAAAACATTGAGAGGCAGACTGCGTAATGACCTAAATTAATCCTAACATTAATTATATTACGTTACCAAAACGAACGAACAGATGGACTCAAATAGAAAGAGAGAGGGGCGAATAAAAATCAGGAACGCATGCAAAATTAAACACGCGTCTCGCTATTAATGCCACCCCCAACAAGCGTAACGCGATACACAATTACTACTATCACGCGTGTAAGGCCACATGCACTAACTTTTTCGGACGGACAGTGATAAATTCACTACCCTTCCCAGAGTTAGGTTTTAAAATCACAAAAAAACGCTTATTAGGAAGATAACAATAGATGGGTTTACGTTTGAAAACATTACAGTACCCAGACAGCACATCTTCGAAACAGGAGGTAGAAGGAATTGCATATTTTGAACGCAGCCACTTAGCTCTATTAAATATATATATTTGGGTTCCTTAGGGTTTGCTGACAAAGAATATGTACAACGTTATGCAAATAGTCTAGGAATTAACAAGTTATAGCCAAAATAAAATGATGGTGCTGTCAGACAACACCCAAAATCAGAATCGCTCAGTGGTAGATTTTTTTAAACCACCATTGTACGGGAAATGGGCCACAAGTTACATTTGAACTGATTGGCTGGAATGATATGTAAGGCTAAACACGATTAGTCGGACTATAAATACTATCTTTGGTTGTTAGGGGAGACGTAGGAAGTTAAAATTTTTTCAAACACTTGTCGAAACGTGGCTCCATTGGCTAGACTCGCTGATATACTCACTTAGGAGCGTTAGTTCGAGACCACTAGTGCAAATAAGCTTGATAAAGCAACAGTGCGTTGAAGCCAGCTCATATTTTTGCTAAATAAAAGCCTGGAACATAAGCAGATGGGAATTTGTGCCAGTAGTTGTGCCAGAATTCATTGCTAATCAACGTATCTGTGTTTGTTTCCATGAATTGTGGTAAGCTTGAAACATTCAGTATCTTTTAATGAAAATTGAATGTGAATTGTTCATTTATGCCTGTATATATGTGTAGTTCAGTAGCAAACATGATGTAAAGCCTATAATGCTCCAGCCTGAACAGAAGGTGTCGGAGGAAAGTAAAACGGCATGGAATGGCCAAACAGTACACTGACACCTAGATGATTGACTAGAAAGAAATAATGCTGGAAGTGCAGAGGCGTAGTAACCATTAAGGAGGTAAATACTGGTATAAAGTATTTCAGATGAAGCTGACAGTTGGCCTAACGCTCTGAACTTAATGTTTGTGATGTATTGTGCTCAGTGTAAAAAGAGAGTATAAATTAGTTATGAAGTAGAAGGTACATCCTTCTTGTTTTCAGGGACCGTGGTCTTGATGGTATTGAGCAGCACCTGGTCAGAGCTTTGCTGAATCCAGAGTCGGACAGCATACTCCTTGGTCCATTTAGCTATCAGTGAGGTGTCTCCAGAGCCGAGGGGAGAATCGAGCAGAGGAGTCTGTTCCTGCCGCCATCACGCAAGATAAGCTGATGTGGCCAGCTGAGCTCAAAATTATGTACCCCCAGCTTAAAATGACCTTGTAAAAATAACATTAAGAGGGGAATTAAATTGTGTTAATATCAGGAACTGAGAACATCTCCAATAATAGTTCCCATAAAGACAAACTATTGAAGTCATGATGACAAATACCAACAGAGCTTGAACAAAACAAAACCAGTATTACCTCATATTACTACTACACAACTGACACACATAGGATACTTTTAATAATATATGTCATTACAATATTCATATTGATAAATTCTGTACATATAACTTGTAAGTAAAATTGATTGTGATTCCTGGTTCCCTTTGTATTTGAATCAGGACACATATTCATTCATAACAGCAATGAATACATATTGTTATTTGAAAAGTTATCAGTGACTCCTTTAAGATATCCTTTAGAGTGTTATATGTATGTGAGTGTCACAGTGTTGTCAAGTGTGGTGGAATAAATTAAATTGTTTATCTGTCTGTTGTTGTTATGACTTACACTTCATCATACACATACCCTAGACATACAACGTAGTCATCACACTATTCCAGAATAATTCTGACTGAGGTATACATATGTGGCAGCAAGTAAGGTTATATATAATACACTACTCTTATTAGATATATATACCTTCACAGCTGATCTCAGTCAGTACACTAAGTCCCCTATAAATATTTATAACATCCCACTTCACCACAAGAATACAAACATTGTAACCTACCAAACGTGTCGTAAAAGACGACTAAGGAGGGCTGGGTGTGGGGCCAGCTAATCCATCACGTAGAAACTTTAAGCCGCGAAAAACAACAACAATATAAACAGGTCAGTTGAAGAAAAAAACAAAGATGATAATAGTATTACAAGGTAGCCCTTGTTCTGGAATACTCATGGTAGAGAGGTAGAGGAAAACCTAAAAACACGCAGAGGAGAGGACTGGATGAAAGGGGTGAAGAAGATACGGAAAGACCTTGAGCGGATGGCACGGGACAAGAGTACTGGGCTTAAGTTGTTGAAAACTTGTGCTCGTTTGGCGAGCTGGAGGGTAGTCATAATAGATATGTAGCCGCCACTGCACTAACCCCGATGTAGACAGCTTGTAACAAAACACTGATGTGCTCTTGCAGTGGCGGATCCTGCTTCAGAGGATTTTATACAGCTTATTAATAGTAAGGTATGTATTTCAGAGCTGGCATTTGCTGATGATGTTGCCCTGATTGCTAAATCAGAGGCACATCTCCAATCCAACCTGCAAGTTTGGAAGGAAGAGCTTGAGAAGAGAGGGATGGTCATAAGCAAAATCCATGGTGATATCACGAGAAGAAAGTAGACATCAGATTAAGCTGGGAGAACAGGTCCTGGAGCAGGTCGACCACTTTAAATATCTCGGAGCTATTATAGACCGAAATGAAGGCATCAAAGAAGAGTTGGCCACTCGAAAAGCAGCAGCTGGGAGACTTTTTCAGGCCATAAATCGAGGATTCCTCAGCAAGAGAGAGGTTGGTAATGTGATAGGGTGGGCGAGATGATGATGATGCTATTGTGATATGTGATCACTTTCTTGCACACTCGCAACCGACCTGATCAACAATAAAACTCTTGATTCTAAGGCAGGGGCTGTATTTATTTATACAACCCATTCAGTGACAAAGAGCACACTGAAGCAAACATTAAACAAATAAACCAACAAACAAAACACCCAGCCAGTGCTCAGTTACTAATCGTGTTCAAGGCATCTACAGATGGTTGTGGCGACTTCTTCTCTCTGCGTCTAGTGTTCTAATGACAGAAGATTTCAACCGGCTAAACTCAGGTGCGGTCAGTCTGAGCGCTTCTCTTCTCTGATTGGCTGTTGCTCTGTCCGCGGGCATGACTAATGTTCTATTTTTAGATCCTGAGTAACACTAAAATGGCTGCCAAATCGCGCTATGTTGTAGTAAAAAGGTAGAGAACGACAGACAAAATGTCGAATGGCGCTGTCACAGTAAGAAAACGAAGATGGCTGTATACCGCTCCACCTATGTCCCAGTCTTGACATATGGATGCGAGTCATGGGCAATGACTACAACCCACAAAAGCCCGATCCAAACCTCAGAAATGAGGTATCTGAGGAAGGTGGTTGAAGTAACAAGAAGAGACATGGTCCGCAACCAGACGATACTTCAAGGCCTAAAATCCCACCATCTGCAGACCCAAGTAGAACAGTCCCAACTAAGATGGTTTGGCCATGTCTGCAGAATGGGAGAAGATCGGCTACCACGACAAGCAATGGAAACAAAGAGCCAGGGATCCAGACCCCCAGGACGACCCAAAGTCCGCTGGGAGGACAACATTAGACAATCTTTGAAGGGCCGAGGACTAGAATGGAACCAGGCCAGGAGGAAGACAGCCGATAAGATAGTCTGGCGCTCTCTCTTCCAAACCTCTACACCTCACGGTAGAAGGGGAACGACTTAAAAAAAAAAATTTGAAATAACATTTTAAAGTAGAAGAACTTCTAAAACAACTTTCATGTTAAAATAAGTACCTTGTACATCCATTTTTGCATAATGTAGGAAAACTTCAGTTGCTTCTGATCATAAAGTCGGAACATTTTTTGGCCGACTCCACAACCATGATTTCAAAAGTATGAAATTAAATATAGACCCCATACTCTTAGCTCTTCCCATCCCTGTCGGATTTATGTGAAGTGGTCTATCCGTCTGTATTCTTCCCCCGTATTTTCAAACCAGATATACTGCTGTCGCAGTCGCGTAGAGGTATTTTAGCCGGCTCCATTCTCACAAAATGACCAGGCCACTTAAATTTCTGTCTCTCTATAAACTTGATACGAAAATAAGAATCTTCAACTCAAATGTGAAGTCAGTCCTATTGTATGGCTCGGAGACATGGAGAACAACAAAGACAACAACCAAAAAGCTACAGACTTTCATAAATGGGTGCTTGCGTAGAATAGAGGGATTAAAATGGTATGACAAGGTTACCAATGTGGAACTGATGACAAGAACTGGACAAGTGCCAGTGGAACAAGAGATGAGAAGAAGACGATGGCGATGGATAGGACACACACTGAGGAAACCTGTTGAAAGCATTACAAGGCAGTCCTTGTTCTGGAACCCCCAGGGCAAGAGAGGCAGAGGAAGACCAAGAAGTACATGGAGAAGAGAGTTGGAAACAGAGGTGAAAATGATGAGGAGAACATGGAAAGAACTTGAGATGATGGCACGTGACAGGAGGACTTGGCATGTGTTTGTTGAAGGCCTATGCTCCTTTGGGAGTGGAGGGTTATGAATGAATGAATGAATAAACTTGATGCTGGACTTAGATCCTACCATTTTTTCTCAAGTCATCACTTCTTGTTCTGTCTCTACCGGTAACATTAGTAACTAAAAATAAATTGCACAGAAAGTATGAGGAATTTATCATTTTATAAGGAACACAAGCACACACACAACTTGAGATTATCGTTTAATTTATCCCCATGTTACTAATAGTGTAACAAACAGCAACAAAATCCTGTCACCTTTTCGTGAAAATATAGAAAATTCACGTACTGCACCGTGCAAGCTAAATTGAACACCAATCAAACACAGAGCACGCAGCCATTTCCGTTTTTCGTGGAGCATTGACTATTGATCATACGTTTGACTGCAAAGATCCAGTGAAGTTGAAATGTAACGGAAGGGAATAAAATGACTACAGGAGAATTAGTGCCGTTATAAGGTCATGCAGCAGACATAATTATTTCCAGCCATGTTTTGGCGGTTGGCTTGCTCGTATACAAATAATTGGTAAGAAGGGATACTGTTACAAGCAGATAGCTACAGTTGGATATACTACCTAAAATTATAGTCGCTAAGCTAATGATAAGTAATCAGGGGTTGAACAGGATACTTTTCTCTATCAGTTAAAATGACATTTTACGTTTCATTTCAAGTTAAAAGACATACATGAATGTTTTTTTTAAATTCACATTTCTGACAAATGTTGCGAGCCAGATGACTATGAGATGCGAGACTTCTTAAGATGCTGTAAAGGGTTGCGAGGCTTCTGAAGGTGCTGTAAAGGGTTGTGAGGCTTCTTAAGGTGCTGTAAAGGGTTATCAGGCTTCTGAAGGTGCTGTAAAGGGTTGCGAGGCTTAAGGTAGTAAAGGGATGCGAGTCCTCTAAAAGGCTAGAAGCACTGGGTTAAAGTAACAAAACATTCTAGCATCCGCGATCTGGACAATAGCGTTATTGATCGCTGTTGGGTTAAACGAGTGTACTTCCATGTTTTTCTTTCGAAACGGTGTGCTCTTTCTTTCTCACTCTTGATATATATCTTCCTATATGTGCACGAGTCTAATTATGTCTCTAGATGTCTCATGTGTGTTTGTCCACATGAAACAAATTACAAGCAACACTTAATTAATGATCAACCATTAGATCTGACTTCACTAGGCCCTGAAGAATGAGAAATTGATCGGTGAAGGCAGATGAATTAGATGTGCGTTTATGAGTAATTTCCAACGTATGTATTTTTCAGATAGCTTTCGAAGTAGTGTAAATAATTCTTTTCAATATAACCCCCGCTATAGTTCCAGACTTTCTGAAGGAAGTTAATATTTTAAGTACAATATATTCAAAACTAAAGAATTACAGAGACATAATTTTAAACATTCTTTCAAGCTTTACATTAAATATTAGAATATTTCAAAATTAACAATTTACATTTGATAGTAGTCATGTTTATTACATTAATGAGATTTCTGCTGCTGATACTTTTCCATTATGCTTGAGAAAATGTTATTAAAAAATGTGATATAAAGTTCGGTATTGAATTCATGTTATCGATGTTCAATTTTGTACAAATATATTTGAGTTCTGTGTATCATATTGACTTTATGATAATTCGCCTACTGTATAATTGTTATTATTGCGTATCTAGCATGTCTCGCACCTCCAGAGGTAGGGCCGCACACGTTCAGGGGATGCCTGCACCCATCTTTAAGAGGACAAACTTTAACCGGATTATTCTCTGAATTCCAAATGTGGACATCGAGAAAGGGATTAATACAGAACTATTTTCTGTGTAAAGCCAGTGCTACAAAAAGGACCATCAATAAATGGTCATTAAACGCGATACACAGAACTCGTAAAGTATTTATTTTTCAATAGTGATATCTGTTCATGAAACAGTCAATTCTTTGTACATGTCAATATTTAAGAAAATTGGAAACACAATTAAACAATTAGCGTAGTGGTTTTAACTATCAGCCACTGGATTGTAATTTAAAAAAAATTATGTTTTTTTTTTCTTCAGAAATAATCCTTTGTTTGTTTATTCTTCTTCTTCGATCCTTAACCACCGACCGTCAAAGCAGTCAGTGGCCATCACGCCTAGTGGCGTCTTGTAGGGCAACAACAAATTGATTCCACTTTGCACGGTCGGTGGCCATCCTTCGTACAGTGCCCCAACTCTGGTTCATTCTTTGCATCTCAGCCTCCACAGTCCTCCGCCAAGTTGTTTTTTGGTCGGCCTCTCTTTCGCTTTCCTTCAGGGGTCCAAAGCATAGCTGTTCTTGGGATGGCATCGGGGTCTCTTCTGAGGACATGACCAACCCAGCTCCAGCGTCTGCCAGCTATGATGTTGTGCATGTCCTCTTGCTTGCTACGAGTAAGCAGATCTTGGTTGGTGATGGTATTCGGCCAAAAGATGCGGTGAATTTTTCTTAGGCATGTTGTGTGAAAAGAGGACAATTTTGACATTTCCTTCTCTGTGACTCTCCAGCATTCCGCACCATAGAGAAGCACAGAAAGCACGCAACTCTGGTATAATCTTAATTTTGTGCTTGTGCTGTATTGGGAGGACTTCCAGATGTTATTTAGGCTAAAGAAGGATGTTCTTGCCTTATTCATTCTGATGTTGATGTCTTTGCCTGCCCCACCGTCTGGTGTTACTATGCTTCCTAGGTATGTGAAGGTATCTGTCTGTACCAATTGCTGATTCCTTACTGATATGGGCTCAGGGTTGCTCACATTGAGCGTCATGACCTCAGACTTCTTTAAATTGATGTTCAAGCCCACCTGCTGGCTAAATTTATTAAGTCTATCCGTTTTTTCCTGGATGTGTTGATGTGAATGTGCCAGCAGTGCAATGTCATCTGCATATTCCAGATCTTCCAATGTAGAAAATGTAGTCCATCTTATTCCTCTTGGACTGCCCTCTGTTGTCTGGCGCATCACCCAGTCTATGACTGTTAAAAAAAGAGTGGTTGATAAGGGGCATCCCTGTCGTACTCCTGTCTTCACCTCGAAGGTTAGGTTGCTCTGCCCAACACTACACGTAAAGTTGGCATAGAGGCTTTTTATGATAGCTAGGCGGAGTTGTCGTACGGAAGGTACGGGGTTCGAACCCTGGGTAAGCCACTCACGTCTGTTGTTTTTCTTTGTCCAAGTGTTCTACTTCTTTATTTCTTACGAGTGCCTGAAAACATACCTTTATGTTTGTCTAATATTAATTTACTGTTTACAGGCCTCGGGTTTCCCTTCCTTATGTGTTATTAATGTTTATACAATACCAGAAACCTACCCTCTGTTCTATTCTACTGTCCTTAAGTCTTCTATCATTTACTGGACACAGTATCAAGGTCTTTGTCTTGTTTGGACTGACATATACTGCTGTATAGAGGAACAACAGAAGTGATTGCGTCATTAATGGGCTGAGTTGCCCACTGTATACTTCCGGTGTTATCTTGTGTTTCGCACTGATGACTAGTCAGTAAAGCATCCTTTTTTGGGGATGCCTAGCTGGCCGTGGGGTCAGTGTGATTCGCTTGTATAGCTAGGCGGAGTTGTCGTACGGAAGGTACGGGGTTCGAACCCTGGGTAAGCCACTCACGTCTGTTGTTTTTCTGTTGTCCAAGTGTTCTACTTCTTTATTTCTTACGAGTGCCTGAAAACATACCTTTATGTTTGTCTAATATTAATTTGCTGGTCATCTTATCGTACCATTTCAATCCTTCTATTCTATGCCAGCACCCAGTTATGAAAGTCTCTTACATCTTGGTTGTTGTTTTTGTTGATATCCGTGTTTCACAACCATACGATTGGACTTGTTATTCGAGAGAACGATTCTTACTTTTGTGTTGGACTTTATTTCTTTCACTAGATACTTACTGAACATAGATTTGCAATGGATTGTTTACTGTTTCCAGTAAAATAGTTAGACCTAGTCGTGTAATCTTTGAGAAGGAAAAATACTTGTTGCCGAACTAAAACCATAATTTACAAGCCCGATGACTTTTATCAGATTTACAACTCCCCAGTTCATAAAATGCTTGTTAGTTCTCAAAGACCTTTAGCTGAACTTGCTATTGACACAATGAACGCATGTCCCTCCGGCATAAAGGGGCTTTCTCCTTCGGGGTCTTCCAAAATTCTATACCGGGTCTGAAATATTATCTGCCAGGGGTCTCCTGCACAAAGAGCTGAATGAAGCACCCCGAACACTAGTCATTATGACGGGGATGGGTTTCCAGTGAGGCGGAAAGCCGAAAGCCAGTCCGCACACACATACACAAAGACTGCTTCAATAGGAAGGAGAAAAAGTGCAAAGAAAACGTGTTAGCAATTTCTCTCTTTACAGACACCGTTTCCCCACCCTCATATTCAAAATGTAGCATTCTAAATAAAAATGAATTTCTCTAAATGAAAATTGTATACATTTTCCGTCTTCAGCCAGTGGATAGAAAATGAAAAGTAAATAATGCTGCTAGCTTGGGGTGCTAGCTTTTACTTGTAATTTGTTCTTGCCTCAGCAGGTGCAGTTTTGAGGTCAGGCAAAATTAAAGTTTTATGAAGATAATGTTTCTTCAGAAATGTTTTTCCTTTCCCTTCGTTCTGCTTTCACTTAACCAAGAAAAAGTACTTGCGTATTGACTTAAACCGCATAGCCCGCGTAAATTATATTGGTGGGGTGTTTTTCTTACACCCTACATGAGAACGTACTGAATTTCTCGCGTAATTTATTTTTTTTAAAGGGAAGATGTATGTAAGTCCTGGGTTAATAATAGTTCGTGATTTGCGATATTATAAAGTGAAATAACGTTATCAGGCATCCCTCGGAGCGTTTACTGTAGTTTTCTATTATTTCCTCTCCTGGACGCGTCTTTCTCGGTCAAGGTTATTCCTGTTTACTTTACGCCAGCATACATATTTCATCTCATCATTTTACGTGAATGATCTTTCTCTTTCTCTTTGGTTTTTTTTTTTTTCGAGTTTTGTTAAAGATTGTCTGGAAGTGTCCAAGGCGGAGGCAGGGGTGACTTTTTCAGAGTTTTCGTCTCATCTCTATTTTCATTTGATATTTGCTTTCTTTGTCCAGTTTAATTTAACTGATTCGATAATGAAGAATGTTGCTACGTCAACCAAAGTCCAATATTTGTAAGAATTGTCCGTAGAGTCTTGCTACTTTCCTATCTTTTTCAATGGTGATTTAAAAGAATCTTTAGTGTATTTGTGGAGGACAAACAAATGTCAAGTCAGTCCTATTTTGTCATTTTGAAATATGAATATTAAAAAAAACAGTTACAACAACCTAAAAGCTACAAGAATCAGTAAGTACCCGGCTTTGTCCGTATTATCTAGGCCATATGAAACTTCCAAAATTCAACCTAGAACTTTCATAAATAACTACGTGCGTAAAATAGGATTGAAATGGTATGACAAGGACTCAAGTGTGGAGCTGATGACAAGAACCAGACAAATGCCAGTGGAAAATGCGTTGAGAAGAATATGCTGGCGATAAATAGGAGTTACATTGAGAAAGCCCGTTGATAGAATTAGAAGGCAGTCCTTGTTCTGGAATCACCAAGGTAAGAGGAAGACCGAAGAATATACGGAGAAGAGAGCTGAAGACAGAATTGAAAGGGATAAGAAATGATGACTCTTAGAAACTATCTGTTAAATTTCCAATACATTTAACACTTTAAGTTATTTTATATTTTCATTTATATTTTGTTTACCAACACAACACACACGTAGTTTTTTTTTTTAACTTCCTTTTTATCTGAAACATATATTATTTTAGTAGGTGTTTACAGTGGCGAATCTACATTTCGGAAGCTCTGAAGCTTGACCTGTTGGAGAGGCCTCTTTTATTAAAGAAAAAAAAAATACTTGTTGGGGAATGTGAAATTAACGTATTATAGAGAAAACAGGAAACTTCATAAACAAAAAAGCAACAAAAATACAAACGATATAATCTGTTTATTAGGCTTATTCTAGTAGATGACTGATATTATTTGACTAACTTTACAAAATATTCTTTTTTTTTTGACCTGGGGACCACGACGCTCAAGCTTCATTAGCTTCATAGTAGATCCGCCTCTGTGTGTTTATATTTGATATGCTTATTTTCTGTGTATCCTAACATTATTGTGCCTGAAGAAAGGTTTTTATGAAACTGACTTCTTAAAGAAGGCAGAAGTAAAACTCAAACTAACAACATACATCATGGGAAGAGATAAAAATATAATTAGTAAATTGTTTTTTTTTTTTTAATGGTGTGGAGTACAAACAGAGCCAAGTATAACATAAACATACTAATGCTTGCCAAGAAGAGATCAGGCGGTAATTATAAGGCTGAGGGCTGGTCATTGCAGTCTGAGATACCATCAGTCCAACAAATTATCGGACAGACAGATATGTCTCCACGTGGGAAAGATAAGCCAACAGTACAACATATCCTCCAAGAGTGTCAGCTCCGTGAGAAGAGCTGATCGACAGCTTCACCAACTCCCTTGACCGAAAACTGTATGGCAATGACAGAAGCCTTAGACAGACCGCCAGCTTTTATGAAAGAAAGATGTGGATATATGAGAGCGGACAAAGAAGAATAAGAAGATTTGTAAAACTAACAAACACAGCCGTTTGTGTCCCCTTACTGTGTTACATAAACCATTAGTTCAAGAATAAGATAAATAATGCCGTATGTTATTCCTCACTTGAAGACTCCATAAAATATCAAGAACTGGCAGAACTTTTCTTAAGTTTAAACGGGATTTTAACTGTCATTCCTGATATAAACAAAAATATTCAGACCATGAAACTCGAGTTTTCAACTATAACCCCGTTAAATGGAAAATGTAATCTCATATTTTTTGCCATGTGGATAGTATTTTCTTTGACGACTTTTTAATTTTTTTTTTTAAAATATACAGAGGGTTTCTCCTGCGGTGCTAAATATTTGACACGAAAGCGCGGCACATTTGAATGTCACAGATGTCCGATATTGTAGAGATCTGGCGCTGTCTTGTGGTGTCTCGTTTCTTGTTGTTCTGCAGTTAAGTGTTGTTAAGATCACAGATAACATGTTTCTATTTGAGACTGAGCTACTCAACAGATAATACGGGTAAATCCGGGTCAAAAGTTATAATTTTTACGACCATGAGAATGGAAATAATGAAAATATCCCACAAGTCTTACAGCTGTGTGTTCTGCTAACGAGCACTCATTTACCTGATATGGGGCGGCGAGGGGGGGACACAGTTTCAGCGATTAAATACGACACACATCACCTCCCCCACCAATCGCCTTCTGTTCTTTGGTCTTCCCCGTTTTCTCTATACCTACTGGTTCCCCTCTGTGCCTCGCGAGCTAAGAGCTATATTCACTTATTTTCCGAGTCTGCTGCTTAGGTGCTGTCGTTTAGTTCTGCTTCACAAGTCTTCACTTCCTAGCACTCTCCCCCGGTCCCTCCAGTTTTTAGCATCTCTCTCAAAAGTTTTAACTTCGAACACCATCCTGTGACCCTCTCCGCTCCCTCCAGTGTTTAGAACTTTCCCAAAAGTCTTCACCTCTAACATATTTCGGACACCCTCCCTCCAGTGTTTAGAGCCTTTCCAAAAGTCTTCAGTTCTAACATATTTCAGACACCTTCCCTCCAGTATTTAGAATCTTTGTAAGAAAATATTACTGCGAACACTGACCTAACACGTCCTCCTCCCTCCAGTTTTTAGAACGTTTCCAAAAGTTTTCACTTCTAAAATTTTTTTCTTTTTAACACTTTCTCTCCAGTTTTTAGAACCTGTTCAAAAGTCTTCACTTCTAACACTTTTTCTGACACCTTCCCTCCAGTTTTTAGAACCTATCCAAAAGTCTTCACTTCTAATATTTATTCTGACACCCTCCCTGCAGTTTTTAGAACCTGTCCAAAAGTCTTCACTTCTAATATTTGTTTTCTAACATCCTCCCTCCAGTTTTTAGAACTTGTCCAAAAGTCTTCACTTCTAACATTTTTTTCTGACACCCTCCCTCCAGTTTTTAGAACTTATTCAAAAGTCTCCACTTATTTTTTTTTTTTTTTGACACCTTCCCTCCAGTTTTTAGAGCCTGTCCAAAAGTCTTTACTTCTAACGTGTTTCTGACACCTCAGCTCACCCCACCTCCCCCACTCCTGAAATGTTAGCAGTCTTGCCCAAAGTGCTCACTTCTAACGTGTTTCTGACACCTCAGCTGACCCCCACCTCCCCCACTCCTGAAATGTTAGCAGTCTTGCCCAAAGTGCTCATTTCTAACGTGTTTCTGACACCTCAGCTCACCCCACCTCCCCCACTCCTGAAATGTTAGCAGTCTTGCCCAAAGTGCTCACTTCTAAAATTATCATCATCATTCTCATTGTACACTCTTTCATAATGAGCACGGAGTCACCATCTGAGTAGTTGGCTCAGGCTCAAAGATCTTCGTGCGTTCTTACTGTAGTGGTTTCTGTATCAATGTATTTAATATGATGACGTTGCCAGCCAGAAGCATATCCTCATGTTAGTCGCCTCTAACGATATGCTTGAGGATTCAGTAGTTTGATTCTTTCTTTATCTCAAGAGATTCCCAGGAACTACACGGGGTGTGCTGAATGTATGTCTTACATCTTCTGCAGGTCCTCCGTCTCTGTCAGGTAAAGTGGTGTCGCGCGTGATAGCCAAACTAGGCAAAAACACCCGGCTGCTGTGTCCTGCCCAGTCTGATCACGAGCTCACGCAGTGGAAGAAGGATGGTCAGTCCATTAATCCTGGCTGGGACAGGTTCAAGGTGAGTACAAGGAAACTGTGAGTGTCCTGCTATGACTGTAACTACAAGTATGTGAGTGTCCAGTTGTGCTTGTAATTTGTAAGCGAGTGTCGTAATTTGTATGAGTGTTCGGTTGTGGCTATAATGCGTATGTGAGTGTCCAACTGTGTGTACAGTGTTTGTTTGTGGTTGTAAAAGAAAGTATTATTTCTATTGTCACATTGTGACTTCAGCAGTAAATGTGAGTAAGCAGTTGTGAGTACGACAGTAGGTGTCTGCTTGTGAGAGTTTACTTTAAAAACAAGCATGGGTCATCCACGTGAGTTAGGCTGCATGCAGATAGCCTGTACCAAAGCACTTCAAATGCTCTTACAGGGTGGTTCTGTAACAACTTATTTAGTATTGTTTTCAGTTGTGATTTTAACAGCACGTGTGTGTTTCCAGTTGTGATTGTAACAGTAAGTGCGGGTTTCCAGCTGTGATTGTAACAGCAAGTGTGGGTTTCCAGATGTGATTGTAACAGCACGTGTGGGTTTCCAGTTCTGATTGTAACAGCAAGTGTGGGTTTTCAGTTGTTATTGTAACAGTAAGTGTGGAAGGCCAGTGTCCAGTTGTGTATTTGTAAACACTCTAAAGCGTAGGTATTATTTTGGATGTAACATTGTGTGTTGACTATTTTCTTGCCGCCTGGATGTGACCGGCGCCTGAAATGTGAGCAAAAAATAGTAATACTGGAACCTACCAAGCATTTCATAAAATGCGCTTTAAAATTAGTTGGCATGGGACCTTCTACACCATCCTGTAGAAATTGAAGCCACAACAACAACAAAAGTCACCAAATACAGGTGAGAAGAAGACGCTGGCGATTGATAGGACACACATTCCGGAAACCTGTTTAGCATTACACAGACATACCTTGTTCTGGAATCCCCATTGCCAGTGAGGTAGGGGAGACAGATGAATGCGCAGAGAAAAAAAGTGGAAACAGAAATAAAAGGAATATAGAATACATAGAGAGACCTTGAAGGGATCGCACAGGACAGGAGATAATGATGATGGTGATGATTATTATTATTGCATTCTTGTTTGTGTTTAACAATTGTACATGCATTTAAAACGAAAAAAAGAAGCATTGTTTGTGCCTGCCTCTTTCGTCTCTTTTCTATTTATCTCTCTCAATCATGTACATTCCAGCGGAATTCACTGTCTCTTATTTCCTTTTCTCACATCAAAGATAAGAATAGACATTATCTCATCAGGATATATTATTATATTATTTACTTACTGTCTGTAGATATCACGTGACGGACATCTGCGTATACAAGACACAGAAATGAGTGATGCCGGCTTGTACACATGCATTGCGACAAACGGATTTGGCAGTATTAATATCAACTATACAGTTGTTGTCCTAGGTATGTTAGTTCCTAACATCTTGTCTTCCATATGTTCACTTTGTAAAATCGGTTCTTCCCCACGTTCACTTAATACAATCTTTAGTTCCATGTGTTCAGTTTGTATCTTTGTTTCTATATCTTCATTTTATACAATCTTTTCTTACCCATGTTTAGTTCATAAAATCATTTCCTCCATATGTTTAGTTCATAAAATCTTTTCTTCTATGTGTTAGTTCATAAATTTGTTTCTTCTACATCTTCAGTTCATACAATCTTTTGTTTTATCTGTTCATTTCAAAACATATTTTTTCCATATGGTCACTTCATACAATCTTTTTGTTCCATATGTTCAGTTCATAAAATCTTTTCTCCTATCATACAGTCTTTTGTTCCATATGTTCAGTTCCATACAGTCTTTTCTTCTATCATGTTCAGTTTGCACAATCTTCTCTTCCCTTTATTTAGTTCATAAAATTGTTTCTTACATATGTTCATTTCATACAATCTTTTCTTCTATATGTATAGGTTATACAGTGGTTTATTCCATATGTTCTTGTCATAAAATATTGATTAGATATGCTATAAATAGTTGTCATAAAAGTTGTAATATCTTAAACCATCGTGGCATATTCATATATTAGTTCTTTTAATAGACTCTTGTAGGTTCTGTTCATAAACTGTTGTCTTAAATATGGGACCCAAAGATGCAGCAATAGTGAATGCAGTCAGCGACCAATAGCTTGACTGCTTGCATCAGGACCAGCGAACCAGAGCTGGTCAAGACCGTACTCCACCTCCACGTGGTGGTCCTGGAAACAGTCTGTAGCAGTGCAGTCTGGCTGAGCGAGTACGGATCGAAATGGGAAGGCAAACCCGGTCCCTAAAAAATGCCGTGCTGAAGTCGGATGTGTCGACCGAAAGGTGCAGATATCACAGCTACGGCGTAAACAGACACAACGCAACCACCGTCCTTTTCAGGGCGAACGAGGAAGAAGAAGAAGTCTTAAATATGTTACTTACTTAGTCGCTCCTTTTCTGCCGTGAGGTGTAGAGGTTTGGAAGAGAGAGAGAGCGTCATACTATTCTATCGGCTGTCTAGGATCAGTCCGGTTTTCTCTCTTGCGTTTCATTTCGTGTAATCGTGTTTTAAGGCAAACAGGTGATTGGCCTGTTCTGCCTTTGCATGATGGAGGTGCTGCCTCCTTACGGCCTTAAATATGTTCTTTTTATAAACTGTTTTCTTTTATATATATATATATATATATATATATATATATATATATATATATGAGGTATTTATTCTGCAAATGTTGTCATGGATACCTTCATATACTTGACTTTGATCCACTGTCATTGAGCGCCAGCTCTTGGTGACCTTGATGCAGTTATGTGGTACTGCGCATTTCGTGTAAGCTGTTTTGGGCTGCCAAAAAGTATATTGTCTATGGATGGGTTGTGTGGTAGGAAGAGTTGTCTCATTCCCTCTATATCATCCATCGGTTGGTTCACAAAATGTAGACACAGATAGGGTCAGTATTTAGGATTATATCATTTTTATTTATTGTTTGTGTATTTTATTAAGCATTGGCTTTCTTTCTCTGTTTGTTTGTTTACCGCAGACGAAGGCCGCATGGCCGTAAAGCAGGCGTTTTCTTTGTCCTAGTCAAACGCATTACTTAATTTCGCTTACCCCGCCATTAAAAAAACAAAAACCAACAACAGAGAATTGATAAACAGGACGAGGGACTGAAGTTGTGGAGAGGCATGCTCGCATATGCCGCTCGTATGACAGTTAGAGAAGATGACATGCAAATTTATTAATGTCAGAGTCGTAAATCATGTCTTTGAGCGCACATGAAACACATTAATGGCCGTGTTAATCATGTTAATTGCATCTTGTTTTTTTTTCTGTCATGCACGTGGCCCGGCTCATGAATCTCATACATATTAGACAAGAAGTTGCTAAAGCTGGTTTGCATGTATGCCAAACAGCCTGAAGTGCAGACATCGTAAACACGTGCAAGAAAATAAGTTGTAAGCAACAAAAAAGACACAATGGGATTCATTTTAAAAAATACTACAACAGCAATCGGTATAAGTACGAGTATTAAAAATGGTATATCGGTAAAGGTAGTCTCAAAGCGGATACTGCCGTAGGAAAATGAAGTGTTAGAGATTTCACTAAACTTGGTCCAGATTTATGAGATGGGAGGACCAGTTCCTTTCCTTGTTGCCGTTACCTTCCCAAACTCAAGAATAGAATCAGGTAGCCTACTCATTTACAGCTAGGTAGGTACACGGGAACGTGGCGTTATCATGTTTCGGACACGGAACCCGGTGATTTTCCGCAAGAGGCAAGCACTCTAACCACTATGCCAGTCGGATGCTCCTTGGTAGGAGTAAAAGGTATAGATGGTCCTATAGCAGATACTGCCGTAGAGAAGTGAAGAGTTAGAGATTTCACTATACTGGGTCTAGATTTATGAGGTGGGGGTGACCTATTCCCTTCCTCATTGCCTTCCCTAACGCAAGAGCAGATTCAGGAACCCATTTACAACTGGGTAGACAGGAGCGGCGCTACCAGTTTCGAAACCTGAACCCGGTTCTTTTGCCGCGACAGGTAAGCTCTCTGACTTCTCTACCAATTCGACGCTCTTTGGTATGAGTAGGCTACATATGTTTAATAAATGTCCAGACAGGGGTGTTAGGTGGCTGAATTGTGCACGTCTCTTTCTTGCAGTCAGGCGATGTTGTTATTGGGGCAGATTTGATGAAATCTTCAGAAAGCTTGTTACTTCTCTTTCTTTCATGTTGTCTAGTGTGCTTTTAAAAAATCTACTGGTTCCAGTGGAGCTTTTGAAAAATGGTGGCATCATGCTCCAGTCTATCCACCTGTAAATGGGTACCATGACGCTGCTGTTGGATTAGGGAAGACAAAGGCAGCGAAGAAAGGAGCTGGTCATCCAATCACTCGAAGTTAAACCCAGTATTGTGAAGTCTCTAACACTTCACTCCCCTGCGGCAGTATTTCATATAGGACTACCTTTACCCTTTATTTTAGTGGTAAATTTTATATATAGGTAAATCTATAATTTGGTTTGATTAGGTTGTTAAGGACAATCTTCATTGTACACGGACAACTCCATCAGTGCTCCGATCTTCTCCCTTAGATCACCGGCGAGAATCCCAATGTGTGTATATAGGAATCACACGTTCTATAAATATATTTGGTGGGTATGTTTCTAATTTTTAAATTTTGCCAGGGCAGCGGCCTCATGGCCTACTCTTTATGATTTCCAACTGCAGTGGGATTTTTAACGTGCGCAACTTGCACACGAGACCTATTTTTTAGCCCGTATCCGAGAAGGGCAGGCATCTGATCTCACTACCTATGAGACCAGTTGGGAGTACGACATGATTAGGACCACGAGTTATGAAAACAAATTTCCATAAATTATATTCCCTCTACTGGGAATCGAACCCGTTACCTCTAGAATACACCAGACCTCTTAGGCACTCCGACCCCCATATCTATAATTTACAAACATTGAGTTTCCGAATTGTCATTACTTGTAGGTGTAACCACACTTGTTCAGTCAGCCGGTTTTAATTGTTGGTATTTCCAGGGTTTTGTTCCACATCATGCTTGCACATTCCAGGTGTTTGGATAAGAAGGGATGGGCAGAAGCGTCCAACAGGATAAAATTAGAGTGGGAGAAGGAACCTGGGCGGAAAGGTGTCAATAACTTAATCCCTGGGATAGCCCTGACCTCTTGTCCGTCTAGGGCAATCTTTGAAGCCTCTATTTTCGTTCTGCTGGGCACTATAATTGAAAAGCTTTGAGATGTTTTTCAGCCTGGACAGCTCTTGAAGACTTGATCATTGTTTCTTTGTTTGGTATAACAACAAGCTATACAAAACAGTTCGTACAGACAAAGGCAAGGCTGGCATTTTTTCTGCTTTTTATATTCTCTGTAATGATATGGTTATATGAGATATTTTAAAGTTTCTGAAAACGGATTTTATTTATGACAGACCTCCATTGTAAGTTTGCGGGGTACATCCATTATTGATTGTTTGACGTTAATACCGGTGTTACGCCGGAAAATCTCCACTGTGATAAATTGTAGGTATTTTAAATGATCTTATATATTTAGAGCGCATACCTCTCACGGTAAAGCTACTGGGTTTCGAGATCGAAACATGGGTAGGCCTACCTGACTGTGCACTTGAGTTAGGGAAGGCAAAAGCAGCAAGTAAGTTAACTGGTCACCCCATCTCATAAAGCTGGACCTAGTATGGTAACGTCTCTAACACTTCACTCCTACGACAGTATCTGCTATGTGCTACCTTTACCTTTGTTTATTTAACCTCTTCGATATGTCAGTTTAATATGTTATGTTATGTTATGTTATGTTATGTTATGTTATGTTATGTTATGTTATCAGTAGGCTATAGTTGCTGTTTACTTTCTAGTTCATTATTATTTAACTTATCACTTTGTGAGAGTTGGCACTTTGTTATTTTTCAAACCAGACCTTGCTATCAGCAGTCATCATACTGTGCAACAAAGGGTGTTGGGAGCTTTAGCAGTTTCAACTCTGCTGGCTCTATCACAGATAACTTCAGTATTGAGAGGGAGTCTCCCGAATCAGCTTTTTAGTTATTAAGATTATCACCAGTGTTCTCTTTATTTCTGCTGTAAGCGACTTCTTTCTTTAATAACCCAGTGACCAGGTCTCTTAAGATTCCAGTTTTTAAATTCTGTAAAACCTCTTATGAACAGACTAACAGTTTAATAAAAAATTTTAATGCACTATTTTGGTGTAGTATCATTTCCCAATAAATGTTTTTCACCAAACCGTGGGGGGGGTGTAACCCCCCTCCCCCTTACGGCTTGGCAGTGTGCAATATACCAAAGATCCGCTTCACACAAGCTGTGTAACTGCTTACAGTGTTCTTACTTATTTAGTCATTCCTGTTCTACCATGATGTGTAGAGATTTGGAAGAGAGAGTGTCATACTAACCTATCGGCTGTCTTGCTCCTGACCTAGTTCCATTCTAGTCCTCGGTCCTTCAGAGATTGTCTAATGTTGTCCTCCCAGCGGATTCTGGGTTGTCCTGAAGGTCTGGATCCCTGGCTCTGTTTCCCATACTTGTCCGGGAAGCTGATCTTCTACCATTCTGCAGACATGGTCAAACCATCAGTTGGAACTGTTCTACTTGAGTCTGCAGGGGCTGGGTTTTTAGGCCTTGACATATCGTCTGGTTGCGGACCATGTCTCTTCTTGTTAATTCGACCACCTTTCTCAAGTACCTCATTTCTGAGGTGTTTCCAGTGTTCAATAACAATAAATAAGCAAAAATACCTGCACAAAGATTGTTTTTTAAATGTGATAACAGATTACAAAGTTTTGACATGTTCCTTGAGTAAAAATAAACAAAAGAAGATGCTCAGTTGTATGAAAAGAAAGACCGCTTACATCACCAGATGAATAAGGTATTTGTTTTTCTTGCATCTTTCTGCTAGCAAAGCAACATGTAGGTTTACTTTATTTTTGTTTATTTTTTTTTTTCTTTCTTCTGCTAGCACAGCAGCACATCAAATTACACTATGTTATGTCATACATCGTTTTATCTTGTTTTTACGTCCTTTCGTTATAACTACAGATATTTTATTTCTGCAGATGAAGAAAATCAACTGGTACAAGAAGCAGACAAACAGTTTAAGCAGTCTCCAAATGAAGATCTTAATAAAGAAGGATGTAAGTGGTCTGGCTCAGAGTTATTGATTCATGTTTGAAAAACCAAACCAAATGAAAATGGAACACTTGTTTATTTTCTTGTATGTATTGAGCCCTGTGTATTCCTGGGGGTCTGTGAAGAGATATAGAAAAAATAAGGCTACTGTACCATCAGGCATATCGTATGATATAGAAACAATAAGGCTACTGTACCATCAGGCATGTCGTATAAGGTGACCAATATGAGATTGTGCAAGGATCTGGCAACCTCATCATGTAAAACAAATTACCACAGAAACCACTGCCACAAGGTCATGTGACTGCCTGTTGCAGGCTTCCTGCAAGTGATCAGCTACAGAGTTGGCTTCATGCTTTGTAAGGAGGGCACAGGAAAATGATGATGATTGACATACTGATTATATTAACTCACTACTTTACATTAACTCACTACTTTACATTAACTCACTACTGTACATTAACTCACTACTTTACATTAACTCACTACTTTACATTAACTCACTACTTTACATTAACTCACTACTGTACATTAACTCACTACTTTACATTAACTCACTACTGTACATTAACTCACTACTTTACATGCCCAGTGACAATATTTTTCATTGCTCATCGTCTCTTCATGCTCCCAGTGAAGGTCAACTGCCTTCTTCTAATCTTTGTGATTGTATTTCTTTGTTCATTAATTCTTCTCAAGCATTCTTCATTCATAATCTTAGCCATCTATGGGGGTTCTTAACTTTCCTTTAGATGGCACGTTAATGTTATTTCCAGTGATTATCTTGTTTCCTCAGTGTCCACAACTCACTTCCACACAATCAAATTTGTTGTAACATTTCAGCACTGTTTGTCCTGACCACAGTTCGAATAAGGATTTATGGCTCCTGATCTTCGTCCTTTTGTGTAACAGTGGAATTTGTTTCAATCATTCTGTTTTTGATCTCGGTGATGCAAATTTGATATCATTTTTGTGCCAAATTATTTGAAATTATGATACATTATGATACATAAACACAAATACATCCAGTATAAGTCCCAGGAGTCTATAAAGAAAGAATATAACAGCACCCTCAAGCATGTCATAGCTGGATACAGAGATGAAAATGATGAGGAAAACATGGAAAGAACTTGAGCGGATGGCACGTGACAGGAAGACTTGGCATGTGTTTGTTGAAGGCCTATGCTCCTCAGGGAGCTAAAGGGTATTGATTGATTGAAGCATATCATACAAGGTGACTAACATGGCGTTATGTATGGGAATGGCAACTTCATCTTGTAAAACATATTGCTATAGAAACCAATTGCTGCAAAAGCAGTGGTGGTTCCAACCTCCATAAGGAGTGATTATGAGAATGATGAGGACACAAACACATATCTTTAATGACTGTAAAGTAAATAATAGCAGCTGGTATACAACAGAACAAACAAGAAAATGTATGATACATAAGAACTTACTTAGTCGTTCCCCTTCTACCGTGAGGTGTAGAGGTTTGGAAGAAAGAGCGCCAGACTATCCTACCGGCTGTCTTCCTCCTGGCCTGGTTCCATTCTAGTCCTCGGTCCTTCAAAGATTCTAATGTTGTCCTCCCAGCGGACTCTGGATCATCCTGGGGGTCTGGATCCCTGGCTCTTTGTTTCCAATGCTTGTTGTGGTAGCCGATCTTCTACCATTCTGCAGACATGGCCAAACCATCTTAGTTGGGACTATTCTACTTGGGTCTGCAGGGGGTGGGATTTTAGGCCTTGATGTATCGTCTGGTTGCGGACCATGTCTCTTCTGTTACTTCAACCACCTTCCTCAGATACCTCATTTCTGAGGTTTGGATCTGGCTTTTGTGGGTTGTAGTCATTGCCCAATACTCGCATCCATATGTCAAGACTGGGACATAGGTGGAGCGGCATACAGCCATCTTCGTTTTCTTACCAACCTCTCTCTTGCTGAGGAATCCTCGATTTATGGTCTGAAAAAGTCTCCCAGCTGCTGCTTTTCGAGTGGCCAACTCTTCTTTGATACCTCCCTTTCGGTCTATAATAACTCCGAGGTATTTAAAGTGGTCGACCTGCTCCATGACCTGTTCTCCCAGCTTAATCTGATGTCTTCTTTCTTCTCGTGATATCACCATGGATTTTGTTTTAGAGCTGCTTATGACCATCCCTCTCTTCTCCAGCTCTTCCTTCCAGACTTGCAGGTTGGATTGGAGATGTGCCTCTGATTTTGATACATAAGAACAACATGAAAACTAGCTTATGTTACGTCCATTTCCTATCTATGATTCATTACATTTATATTCCTTGTTCTCTCTGTAGCCATTCCTTACTTTGAAGATCAAGAAAAGATGAGAGAGTCCATGAATTTAGTGAAACCCACTGGGTCCACAATACGTCTTACATGTCGAGCAGAAGGAAACCCAATTCCAGAGATTTACTGGCTCAGAAACTCACAGCCACATGTTCAAAGCCGTTCTCATTCAACCTTAAAAATTCAAGACATCACTGAAGAAGACAGTGGCACCTACACCTGTGTGGCTAGCAACAGACTTGGGCAGGTCAACTTTACCTATAATGTACAAGTTATAGGTTAGTAACATTCATTCATTCATTCATAACCCTCCACTCCCAAAGGAGCATAGGCCTTCAACAAACACATGCCAAGTCCTCCTGTCACGTGCCATCATCTCAAGTTCTTTCCACGTTCTCCTCATCATTTTCACCTCTGTTTCCAGCTCTCTTCTCCATGTGCTTCTTGGTCTACCTCTGCCTCTCTTGCCCTGGGGGGTTCCAGAACAAGGACTGCCTTGTAATACTATCAACAGGTTTCCTCAGTGTGTGTCCTATCCATCGCCATCGTCTTCTTCTCATCTCTTGTTCCACCGGCACTTGTCTAGTTCTAGCTTAGTAACATGCTTACAGAGAATCTCAGCACTTCTGTTACAAAATATATTTCTTCGAAATGTGAAAAATGCAGGTACAGGTTTGCAACCTTATATATGAAACCCTTTGATCGAGATGTGTTTTAGAATTGGATATTTTGGATGTCAGAATGGTATTACTGTACATGTACGCCCTGGTGGATTTTGTGAATACACCTCACAAGCAAACACAGTTTTCCTCTTTGTCATTAGTTTATGGTTTTCACTGATGGTGTAAAAGTTCAGCAATTTAGCTTTTGGTTTTTAAAAAAAAAAAGTAACATACAGTGGTATCCCCCACACCATATTCTTCTGTAAGACACCTCACAGACACACAATTATCAAGCCTCTGCAGTAACTCCATTGTTTTGCTATTGATTATGAGAGATTCTTCCTTGTCTTATTCTTTCTGTTAGCCATAGGAACATCTGCAGCTCTTTTTAAAAGTTTCACAATGAAATTATACTCAAAATTACATTTAAAAAATGTACAGAAGTATCTGAGAGCTGCAGAAACAAGTCTAGTTGGTAGCAGTGCAAGACGCAATAGACTGTGCTATGTCTGAAAGTTTTACAATGCTGTGGCGTTAACAGCTACTTGTCTGATTTATTGCATATGCGCTAGTATCATAGTATACGTGCCAAACACCTACTTTGGCCATGTTATGCACATGAGTGACAGTGCACACAAAAACTTTGGTTTTCAAAGTTTTTTTTATTTCAGATTAAAGGTTGCGGATCTGTAGTTTTAATAAACACATAAAGGCAACAGATCCTGGAAATCTGAACTTTGTGTGTTTGCTCAACTTACTGAATCATGAGTGTACATCAGAGTGTCTCATTGACAGAGTGGATAGAGCACTGACTTTTCACAGCAGAGGTACCGGGTTTGAAACATGCTGGCATAATGCTACAGTCTACTCAACTATAAATGGGTGTCTGACTGTGTTCTTGGGTAAGGGAAGGAAATGGCAGTGAGGAAGGGAGGTGGTCGCCCACACCTCTCGAAGCTGGACCTAGTGCAGTGAAGTCTTTAACACTTCACTCCCCTACAGCAGTATCTGGTATGGGGCCACCTTTACCTATTTTATTTTATAATGACATCAAGAATATACAAGTTGAATATCATTCATTCTCTTTTTATGCCTCTTCAGGACCATTGGGCCAAAACTGCATTTGACCTCCTTGCATTAACTCTTTGACTGCTGACCAACGCTCACAGCATTGCAAAATGCAACGCGCCGTGACCGTGCAATGGTCAGAGCGCTGTTCTTAGTTTATCACGAATAAACCCCAAGAATCATCCATTTAATGCAGTTCATATTTTAAAACTCGCAGAATGACTTCCGCTACTATTTAAACAACTAATTTCAGTGTAGTTAAGCAGCATGTGGACAGGTGCCGGTGGGGCGGGAGATGAGAGGAGGGCGATAGGTGGGACATGCACTGAGGAAACCTGTTGATAGCGTTGCAGGTCAGTCCTTGTTCTGGGGCCCCCGGAGCAAGAGAGGCGGAGGTGGACCAAGAGGCACACGGAGAAGAGAGCTGGAAACAAGAGGTGAAAGTGATGAGGAAAACGTGGAAGGGGCTTGGGATGATGGCACATGACAGGAGGCCTGGAGGACTTTGCATGTGTTTGTTGAAGGCCTTTGCTCCTTTGGGAGTGGAGGGTTATGAATGAAGCAGCACGTGTGCGTGTTTTGATGTTATTATCACAATTTGTGTGACGATTTGCGTGTTTGCGTTTTTCGTAGTTATTGCTAGAGAAATATGTCATGCTTTATATTTACATTTTCTAAGTCTCCTAAGTGAATAATTGTGTCAAACTACTTAGAAACATTGCTGACATTGATGATGATTTTTTGGTAGTCACAGTTTGTTGTCAAAAGACGGAATCGGTGCAGAAAAGCTAGACCCATTAGATTTAGTTGATGAGTGGGCATAGTCATATTCTGGCTGAACAAAAAGCAACAAAACTAGACCTACTGTAACATCTAATCACTAGTCCTAGGTAGAAGATGAAGCTAGGGGGATACTATTAAAACATTAAACAAATGTAAACAGTTTTTATATGATGTTATTCTTCTTTATTTGTTTGAAAATTACATAATGCAAGATTGCATAATTTATTTTTTTTCTTATAAGGGACCACAGTAAAAACTGGTGTAAATAACACTAAATGTATTAATTGTGGCCATAAGCAATGTTTTTTTACTTTGTAAATGGATTACTTTTATGTTTGAAGACTAAAAAGAAAGTTTTATTATCTACAACAGTAATTTGTCTTTAGTAAGCGCGTATTCTAAAATTAACTTTTAAATGTTTTTCAACTTTACAAGCAAAATGTTTTAAGTATACCAAACATACTTGTGTTAATACTAACCAAGGACATTTTATACATTACAATTCTCTATCTATTTCCCTACAGTTTGGTATATAATAAGTACATGTTCATGGAAAAGATTAACATAAAATTTACACTAAAAGACAGTACACTCCACCAATTAGAATTCTTCAAAAAATAATTATAGAGTCAAAGAGTTATGCCTGTGCCAAAACACTTTGTGTTTCTGTAGCAATTTTGTTTACTTGAAGAGGTTGCAAACTCTTTGCTGAACTGCATATTAGTCACCCTTGTGACATGCCTGAGAGAACAGTGGTTCTGTTAGTTCTTCATCACATCAGAGATCTCTCAGATACCACACTGGTCAGGCTTGTAGTAGACTGCCAAAACACTTCTTGTTCTAAAACAAAATGGTCTATTCTCTTCTTTCTCCTAATTCCTTTTGGAGTATAAAGCAATTAGACATATTTTTCCACTTGGGCTTGTATCATATAGGCCAGAGAATGATATTCGGAATTGAAAACAATATATCCTAATTATAACCCATCAGAGGTTGAACAGGATATTTCTCATCATCAAATAAAAAAAAAAAATTTAAGCCATTTCATACTTTATCCTCCCTGTACATGGTTCTTCAACATGTTTTGCTTGGGTTCTCTTGCTTTTTCTGTCTGATTCTGTCAAGGGGACTCTAAATATTAAATTAAAGATGAAAAAACTACACATGCAGTCTTAAAAGTTCTCCTAGCACCTCATCCTTTATATTTCAGATGAGATACGTCACAAGCCCAGACTTATTGCACCACATCCGCTGAACCAGACAGTAGAAGTTGGAGCAACAGTATCATTCCATTGCTATATTGAGAGTGTTGTCACACCTGAAGTTCAGGTAAATCTCAACCTGTTGTCCTTTTGTTAGTTTTCAAATAGAGTGTGTCACAATTAGGAGCTGAACATTTTCTAGCGTTGTCTCTCATGAACTTAACACTTCCACCATCTTAAATTATGTACACTTTGAACTACGATACTATTTGGGATTTGTGCATTTATAATAAACAATTCATACTAAAAGTAAAGTGAATATATTAAAAATGAAACTGATGAAATCAAATGATTCTAAAGTTGTTACCATATGCAGTCTTCAAGGTGTGCAGACATGTACAGCTTGTGCATGCTCCATACTTAGCAGTCTGATGTGAAAACTACAACTGTATTTCTAAGGATTTCAGAAAATGTCAAGATTGCTGCATGCAGCTACACTTCATGTTTCTAGTAGAATGTTTTCATCCATGGAAAAGTGATGAGCTACTACCTTTATAATTAAATTCAAAGAAGTTGATTTTGAAATTTATGTTTGGCAGATTATAGTCAGAACTAGTGTAAAAGCCCATCATAAGACGGGAATTAATTTCAAAAGCACCAATACCTAACGGCAATTTTACTTATTCAAAAGTATTTTTTAAAAACTACTGTGCATCACCACAGTGCACGAACTACATAGCAGCAGCAAGGATCCCAATGTGTGTATACGGGATCACACATTCTATAAATATTTTTGTGCACACCGTAATTTGCGCAGTTTTCTTTGTTGAGTGTTACTATTTTCGGGAGAGTACATATAAGGGAAACAATACAATTAATGTCTAACTTTCAACCAAAGTTGCATCCCTTAGCGTTAGTGACAGAAAAAGCTAGGATTTTATATATATTGATAATTTAGTTATGTTGCTTAATGATAATGACTGTTCACTTATAACTTCATGCTTGTTACGATAGCATGTAAAATCATTTAGTTAAGAACATATGTTAAAATAATTTGTCGTTTTTATTTAGGATTTGATTTAGACAGGCATTCCCCTGGAATCAATCAAAACACTCTGTTTGGAACTGCTTGTAGTTTAATTGTAATTGTGCTTGAGGTATTTTATTATTAAAATTGTATATTGTTTCTGCTTTCATTTATGCATATGTGCACACATATATGCATAGAACATATACATTTACACATTCACATACATGGACCATATGCATACTCATATACATACTCAAATGCACACACATACATACCCATAACAAATAGCATAGAAAACATCAAACATGCAGTTTTCTATTTGGTTGTACATGTTCATCATCATCATACCCTGTCTTTAACAAATTTGTGCCAAGACTTCCTGTCCTGTGCCATTCACTCAAAGTCCTTCCATGTCTTCTTCATATGTTCTTTGGTCTCCCTGTATTTCTATCTCCAGTTCTCTTCTTCATGTGTTCTTTGGTCTCCCTGTATTTCTATCTGCAGTTCTGTTCTTCGTGTGTTCTTTGGTCTCCCTGTATTTCTGTCTGCAGTTCTCTTCTTCAATTGTTCTTTGGTCTCCCTGTATTTCTATCTCCAGTTCTCTTCTTCATGTGTTCTTTGGTCTCCCTGTATTTATATCTCCAGTTCTCTTCTTCATGTGTTCTTTGGTCTCCCTGTATTTCTCTTTCCCTTGAGGATTCAAGACCAAGGATTGCCTTGTAATGCTATCAATTTTTTTTTTTAAACATATCATATTCAGTGGCTGAAAAGAGTGGACAGACCTGAAGACATTCCAAACCCAAACATGACTCTAGTGAAATATAAGGAGGAGAAGTTCATGGTGCTGAAAAATGCTGGGATCCTTTTGGCCCGTCCAGATGGTACATATCTCAACAAACTTGTGATACAGAAAGTTCAACCCAAGGACTCTGGAATGTTTGTTTGCTTTGCTACCAACAGAAAGGGTTTCACCACAAGGCATGCTTTCTTAGATATTCGGCCAGGTGATTTGTTATAACTTATATATATTTAAGAATGAATACTGACATTTTGTGTGTGGGTGGGGTGGGTATAACCAGGCCAAAAAGGTTTTTTATTATTTTTTTTAATTATGCCCTAATACAGCCTTTGGATTTTGTGTCTAGGTTGAACAGTGGACAATAAATCAATATGCATATGGAAAAAATACCTTGTAATGTAATGCCTAAATCGATATTTGTTAAATTTTCTGTTTTAGTGTGTAAAACATAGCCAAGGAATATATATGTGTAAAAAATAGCAAAGAATGAGGTAACAGAATACATAGCTAGGTCAAAAGGTGAATATGAAGATTTAGGTGAAAAAAAAAAACGAATGTGCGACTGTATTGGACTTTAATGAAATTATTTAATTCAGTAAAGATGGAGTAGTCTATACCATATACACTGTAATTATCATTATCATCAGTTTTAAAATTGTAGTCGTTGGGACATCATATTTTGTCAGTGTTTGACTATCCATAGGTACTTTGTTCATTATTAGTTTTAGGTCCATGATGTGTAGATTTTTACACTGGATACACTTTAGTAACTGACAAATGCCGCAACAAATTTTCATATATTCAGTATGGACTAACCAACATTGAGTAAGTTGCTATAAATAGAATATACTACCCTGGAATAAGTGACACTTTATACCCAGATTATAATATATTCTGGGTTTTCGTATCAGTATATACAAATTTCTTTTTAACTTGTTTTGAAAATAATTTGAAAGCAAAGGGGAAAAAGTTTCTACACATTCAAGTACCACCAAAAGACTCCATATACCGAATAACCTATGATATGCTCCTGTAAGTTAAAGAGTACTGACCATGCATCATAATCATCACCCTGTGACTCCTCAAGGAGCATATGCCTTCAACAAACTTATGCCAAGTCTTTCTGTCCAGTGCTATCCATGCTCAAGGTCTCTTAATATCTTTATCATGCCTTTCATGTCTGTCTTCAGTTCTCTTTTCCATGTGCCTTGTTCTCCTCCAGAGCATGGACTGCCTGGTAATACTATCAACAGTTTTCCTTAATGTGTATCCTATCATCTTCAGTGTCTTCTTCTCATCTCTTTTTCCACTGGCACTTGTCTGGTTCTTGTCATCAGTTTCCACATTAACGATCTTGTCATACCACTTCAATCTCTCTATAAATAAATGATCAAGCATGTTTTATTTTTTAAAGGGTAAGGCACACACACATACATTCACACAATTTTACAGTTCTGATTTACTGTATTTGGAGTGTGGAGAAGATACTATATTTAGATATTGGAAATCAGATTTTATTATCTTAAATTTACTACATTATATATCCTAATTATAGCTCATCAAGGGCTGAACAGGATACTTTGTCTAAAAAAAAAGTTTTCATTCTGACCAGTTGTCCAGATCATTTCATTCATTCTTACTGTACCCAAGCAAAATACTTAGTTCCTACTTTGTTACTGTAGTGTTATTTCTTATTTTGTTTGGATCTACTGAGGTGGACATCTGTTGTCTTGAAGTCTTAAGAAAAACTGAAGAATTACAAAGAAATGGTCCAAGTAGTTCACAGGGGGTCTCTTACATGACAGTGAAAGAATAGAATCCACTGCTCCCTTGGGCATGTTGTACAAGGCTACCAACATGCAGTTGTGCATGGGATTGGTAACGTTATCATATGAAATAGAAACTACTACTACAAGAGCATATGAAAAGCTTCTTGCAAGGGGGCCAGCTGCTGTGGTGGCCCTATACTTTGTAGGGAGCAAATAAGGAAAGTGATGGTGACACAGAGCAGAATATCAAAACAGGATTTCCTGGTCAGGTTACAAGCAGACTAGTATGTGTTCTTCTTCTGTCATGTGTTTATGTTATGTAGTTGCCTTTCTTGAAGAAATAAACTTTGTGCATCTGACTGTATTTGTCTGTAGCATATAATTAATGTTGTATTTGGGCTTCACAGGTGGCAGCCTGGATGGCTCATCACAGAGAGGTGACATTTCGTCATCCCAGGTGGATGGACAGCTGTCAAGTGACTCATCATCCTCAGTCTCTCAGGATGCTGGTAACTCATCTGGAGACTCATTTGATGACTCCAATTTGCCACTTCTGATTGGCCTGCCTTCGTGTGCTGTTCTTGTGCTAATACTTTTAACAGTCTTTCTGATGCAGCGCAACAATCGTTGCAGAAGATCGACCACCAGCAGTAAGGCATCACGGCCACCAGTGCCTCCTCAAGAAAGAGACACAGTATCTTACAGCAGCAGTCAGCAACAGCAGCAAACTGTGAACCCGCTATTGGCATCACGGGAAAAGCTGCCAAAAACACCAACGCCTTCTGTGGATATGACTTGCTCAGAGTTTTCATCTGTATCTAGAACTCATCCAAATCCTCATTATTATCATCCAAATCACATGAACTATGGGTATTAAACAAGAATTATTCATCACCTGCCGCCCAGGCAACAATAACTTTAGTTATTTAACAAGACTGTCAAGGATGGTGCATTTCACCACACAACCTGATGACTCGGCATTGTGTCTCACAAGTCAACAGCTCAAAAGCAAGCTCCAGAGAATGCCCGCCTCAAACTGCACTGGCTTGAAGTTGGACAAGTGACATAGCATTTCTTCTGCACTGAAGATTTTGGTTCCCAGAAGAGTTTCACTGGAGTAGAAGACTTCCCCATTACAGGAAGTTGGCTAGAGTATTGAGACAAGATTAAAGAATCTGATTGTATTAGCCAAGTTACTTCAATAATATATGCTAAGATAGGCCAGTAATATATATTAAGTCTAGGTAACAATGTCGTATATAGCTCTTATAGAGTTTTCTGTAGAAAGATTTATAATAGTCATGGTCTCAACGAGGAGACTGCATTCAAGACATGTGGTTTATGATGAATATTCCATGGCTAATGTGCCTTCATCATTTACATTAATATGCTCACCCCACCGTAACATATTCATAATTTTTTTCTATTTCTGCTTCACGTATTGAAGTGAAGAAGACATGAAGAAAAGGATCTATTTTCAAATGACAAGTTGCCTTCATAAGACCTGTAAAGGTTCACTATTATTTGTAATTGCATATTCTAACTGCATTTTTTTTTAAAGGAAATTTGATTCATCAGTTTTTAATCTATTTTCACTCATATTAAGACAGAAGTAGCATCTTTATATTGGAAGTAGATGTGATTTCTTTAATTTGTGGCTCCTAAGGAGACAAAATTTACCTACTTTTTTGGCTATTATTAGTAGACATGGCTCATTTGTTTTGTGTCATATTAGTATTACAAGGCATGTTATAATTCACTTGTGTCTTACTAGTGGTAACAAATATAAAATGATTAATTTCTTTCATTTGAGTAGTAACAGACATTAAATGATTCATTTGCATCCTTTCAGTGTTAAAGTAACACAAGGATTGATGGGTTGTAATGTAATAACAGATGTAATAAATCAAGTGTCATCAACACATATTTAGTATTTACTAGCAAAATTTGAGGCATTGTGAAAAATATCTGCCCAATCTTTAGTGCTAGGATGAACTTAAAAATTACATTAATGTCATAAAATTATATTAAATTATAAATGAAAATATTTACATTGTAATGCATTTATAATGTTTCTGCCATGAATCACACTAGCTACCACACTATCTTGCCCTTTGTATGTGAATTGTACATAAGTAGTTTAAAAGTTTAACCACTGGAGAGAAGCTAAATAAGTTCTTTATAGTAACTTATTGTAAATGCTTGTAATTGTCACCACAGGGGGCTGCACGTAGATATTCTTGCATCACCAGGAGGGGAAATTCCTAATTTTCAAATTAAGTCTTGTGTCATCACAGTAAATACAGCACCATCAGCTGGTCTCTGACCATATATGTACTACAACGGTAGTGGCAAAGATAATGCTGCTATAACCCTCCCGGTGAGGGGACTGGATGTAATTTCATTGACAATTTCATTTTCTCTAAAGAGAAAAGGGCTTCAGATTATAAAGCTGGGATATCCCAGTTGAGTTATCCACACTTTTGTACAGCAGTAATATTACTGATAGCATCAAACTGGTTTGTACTGGTAAATAGAAATAATGGATATCGCTTTACAGTTTTTCTCATGTGTTAGCTCAGGGTCTTGATAATGTGAGGTCAGATCTGAGGCTTGAGTGGCTGATTCTGAGGTCAGGTCTATTGTTTGTGTGATTGAATGTAAGGTCATATCTGTGGAATGTGTGATTGAATGTAAGGTCATATCTGTGGCATGTGTGATTGAATGTAAGGTCAGGTCTGTGGCATGTGTGATTGAATGTAAGGTCAGGTCTGTGGCTTGTGTGCTTAAATGTGTGGTCAGATTTGTGGCTTAAATGAATGTGTCTGAAGTCAGATCTGTGGTATGTGTTTTTGAATGTGAGGTCAGAGCTTTGGTGTGAGGTTTGTGCATTTGAATGTTAGGTCAGATCAGTGGCATGAGCGTTTAAATGTAAGATCAGATCTATGGCTTAAATGTTTGAAAATGAGATGGTGTCCTTTTTGGTAAAGATTGTTCTATTTTATTAGAGTATTATTTGTTCTTGTATTATTAGGAAATTGCTAGTTCTTGCATAGTCGAGGAATAACTGGAAATGGAGAAAAAAGAAAGGAATAAGAGACAGATATAGTCTCCTAGGTCTTATCCTTGGCTTAACCCTTTACATCTGTTTTAATAGCACATGGTATGTAAATAATAATGTTCAAAATAAAATTGTTTAGATGTAAATAAGATTCTAGTTCTTACAGGGCTGCAAGGACTGTGAGGTTTGTGTTGAAAGTGCTTTCAAGTTACCACTGCCGTTTCTGAATGTAAAACCATGGTATGAGTAGTTAGGAAGACATGTACGGTTCATCATCACAAAATAGCTAACTATAGGAGAGTAACAGGATAGGAGATAAGCTGGTCATTAGACAATGTCCCTTCTCCTCCATTCGTGCAATTGTTTCATTTTGTTTGCCACATCACTAAGCTGCCCACGGTATTTTGGCTTAACTGCTTTTGAGAAAAATTTTATTTTATAGTTTTTTTTTTTTAATTTGGATTTTGAGAATTAAAAAAAAATGTCAATTATTTTATGACAGGAGAGGCATTATTAAAAATAATATATCTTTTAGGTACCCAGTACTTACAAAGTATCTTAAAGTGGTGCCCGATTTTGAAATATAAGTAAAATTATAACCTCAAAACCTGATTTCTGTGACAAATTGATATGGCATATATGATTTTCTGAAACATGCATAAATTGCCCCAAATTATGAGTTGAATAAATGTGCAACATTGCAAATATCTTACAATAACATTTGTTATCTAATATCTCAGTATCTCATGATGCCAGCATAAAACTTAATAAAGCAGTGATTTCAGTTTTGCCATAGCTGATTTTGTATGAGTCAGGTGAGATGATTTTAATGAGAAAATTAGAGTTTGTTTAAAATTTGAAAAGTGATTTGAATATATCTAGATTCAGGAGAATGTATATTTGAATATGCCTTTTGTATGAGAGTTTGAGAGATTTTATGGTGCACACAGTTACCACTGTACAAATGAGCTAAAATTTGTAAAGAATGGACTGACAGATTAGTCCTGTGTTATAAACCACATCATCTGTGATTAATACTATATTAATGGTTCCATGAAGTTGTAAACCATAATATAGGAACTGTTTTAGTGTGGCAGTGTACACAAGTAAAATGCTGCATTACTTTGTTGTTCATATTGTGTCTTCATGGTATCCCCTGTCAAATCTAAATCCTGGTTGCATCATTATTTTTATTATATTTTTCATTTTATTTATACAATTTTATATAAGTGTATCAGGTTGACAGTTTTTAGAGGCAAAAAAAAACAAAACAATAATAACAAGAGTTTCTAAAAACTTGACATACTTCAGTCATGGAGAAATGTTATTGTTCTCATTCTTTTTCTTCAGATTCTGAACAACTGAGGATTTTTGTAGCAAGTGCAGTGATTCTTTCTTTATGCTTTTCTGCTACTACTGGTCTTTTACTTGTTCTTTTCTGTTCTTTTTTTAGGTTAAGCTTTAGACTATCTGTTCACCCTCTCTGTAAATGCTAATTTTCAGCAGCTGTACATATTCTCTCTTTAATTGTTCCATTCTTTCTGAATAATCAGACCAGCACAGTGTATTGGTTTTCAGATAAGATTTATTGGGGCATTCAAACAATTTGTACAGTACATATTTTTTTTAAATTCTCAGTTCTTATGTGATATTATTCTCTAAGAGTTCTTTCTTCAGAAGCTCAATTCCACCAACTGATGTCTGAAAGAATCCTCACAGGCTTATGGTTCAACTGGAATCCACAGGGGAAGAGAAGAATGGGTAGGTCAGAAAAAACATGCAGAGTGGTAGAAGAGGAAGCTAATGTGACCAGGACTTCATGGGCACAGTTGAAAAAGATGGCCCAAAATAAAAATTGGTAGCAGGAAACAACTGCATGTTATGTTCCATTGGAAATGAAAATGACTGATGGTGATGCAGGTAAAAGTTTAACATGTTAATGTAAATCTGTCCATCATTGTTGGAAAACATTTACATGTCACTATAAATATCACACTATAACTTTAGAACTTCAACAACAGATGTCTCTGGCAGGTCCATTTTATTAGATGATAGATGTAGTATCAAGCATAAACCTTAGGAGGTAAACCAGAAAGCAGTGAGTCTACTGGTAGATCACATAGAAATGAGAGGGTGGGCAGACTTGCCGACAGCTTCTGGAAACAATCAATCTTAGAACCAGGTATACCCTTGACTGAAACCCACATGGGAAAGGAAGAGTTGAAGGCCAAACAGAACATAACTGAGAATGGTAGAAGTTAAAACAAAAGAATTGCTGTACACATAGGAAATTGGCACCATGCAGCGATTGCAGCACTGTATGTCATAGGGAATGTAAGGACAGATAACCAAAAAAATATCAATTTGATGTGTTGGAAAACCTTTCAGTTGGGATTTGCATCGGCAGGAAGTACTGTATTCTCTTATGAAAATATTATTTAGCTTCTGTTTATTTACTTGTGCTTCATATCTCAGAACCATAAAAGAGTTTGAAAAAAACCCTTTGGATGGGCTGATAGTAAGATATGGTATTCATTATTATGTAGTATTTATCTTCTTGTTGACACCTGCAAAAAGGGAGGTGAATTGAAAAAAAACTTACATACTTGATGCGCTGAACTTCATGCTCAAACTAGCAAATACAGTGAATACACATTTGCACGTGTATATTTTACCTTTATTAAAAAAATCTTTAGGCCTACATTTAAAGTGGTAAAGTAATTAAAAATAAAACATAAGAGGAGGAATAACTCGTAATAATAAGTCATATTACAAGCTAAACAAGCTTGCGTATATTTTAAACATTAATATGGTTAAAACATCTTTTATTTTCTTTTGGGAAACAACTTTAGTTTTATTAATTTATGTTTATACTTGATGCAAAATATGTCTTGCTCATCTGAAGCTGTTCTATTTGTGTATGATTTTTTAATATGATTTGTGCTGCATTTAAATGAACTAGTAACTATTGATAAACATCCATCACATTTGATCATGGTGTTATACAGTTATATGATGTATTGACATAATGTGCAGCTTCTTACTAATTTCTTATGATGCATGAAAGTGAGAAAAAAAACATTTAAGAAAAATTGTACAATACACTGATAATTTTGGAAAATTTATATCAAGAATTCACTGCAGTTGTTCATGAGCTTTAGTCACGTTCTGCTATGGTGTGTGATTTGACAACTTATATTACTCAATAGTCCTTTACGACAGTCTTTGACTATATTGGACTTACTAAACAATCTTTGACAGCCTTGCAGTTTTTTCTTCAGCATTTACAGGGTGATTGAGAAGTCACTTCCTATATTTAAACTGTTATTTCTTCAACCATATTTGACTACTTTATATGAAACAAATGTGAAGGTAAAGATAACTGATCCCCATTTTATTACTTAAAATACTATGCCACATTAACATTACAGCTGTGCATGAGATCCAGCTTGTTCAACGCATGGCTTCAAAGCGCAGCAGTTTTTGCTGTCTCTTGTAACTTCCCTTTAATGGCTATTTTAAACTTTATTTTGATTTTTTTTTTTCAGAAAAAAAAAAGACTTGTTTGTCAAAGGGCAACTATTGCTCCTAGTTTTGACATGTGGTCAGCATCACGCCGGCTGCCTTAACCTTCCCAGAGTTGCTCTGGCACCCAGTTCATGAGGCTGGGCTGACCTCGGAGCCGTTTGCGGTCTAAAACATCCCACCTCAACTGGGGATCGAAGCATGGACCACTGAACTAGGAAGCTAGTGCACTAACCACTGCTCTACCATGGCTAAAAAAAATGAGAAGTGACTTGTTAATCACCCTTGTATTTATGACTGTATGGAACACTGCCAAGCCATAGCAAAATCCAGATCTTCAGAATTATATCCATTGATTCTTTTACATTATTTCCACTTTGTGGGTTCTGTCTTTCCAGTTAGTGAAGAATAGAAATAGAAATGGTGCTAAAATAAAATTGTATAGTGTCCTGTCTTCATTCCAGGATAGTTGTTGTTTTCCTTCCATTTATAAGAGGTACATCAAAGGTCATACCTTGATAATTGGTTTCCATGATAGAATCATAGTTGTTTGTTAGTCTAGTGTTCAGGTAGCTAGTACAAGACTCTCTCTGTCAGTAGATTCTCTAGAATTCTCAAGAACTTGTCAGCAGAAGTGAATTCCATATTATGTGTTCTATCATAGAATCCATTGCTGCTCTTTGGTCTGCATATGAACTTCCTTATCAGAAACTTGTTTATTACTCAAAGTGCTTTCTGTCTGTCATGATATATTTGTTATACATTTATCCTTTTGGTACCTTCCCGTTACTGGTAATAATGCTATCCATCTGTAGTTTTTGCATTTAGACAAGTCTCCATTCTCTAACAGTTTGTACATTTTTCTTTCATCTCGACGTTTATATTTTCTTCTTTCCACATTTTGTAAAAGATCTTGAGCTGTTACACCTATTCTTGCTTTGAGTTCTTTTGATTCCATCTAATCCTGGTGCCTTTCTTCAGTCCTATAGCTTGTTTTATTTCTGTATGTAAATAATTATGTCGGCTATTTATTTATTTCTGTATATAAAATATTTTTATGTTGAATATAATGACATTTATAAAGTTGTTTCTACTGAAAGTGTAATAAGAGTAATTTGTATCACTTTAGCAGTTACAAAATGTATGCTATAGGTTTGTTGTTGGATGTAGTCTTTGCATGTGGCCTCTTGCACAAAAAAATTCTTGCCCAAAGGACAGAAACAAATGTACAGTTCTTGCCCATGTAATTATAGTTCTTGCTTGTGGCTACAACATCTAGTCCTGTACTAGATAACACCTCATGAAGTTATCTCCCTTTACTCGATAATTGTATTTGCCAGATATGCCAGATAACAATTGTTTTTTTTTTTAATGTACTGAAAACCGAAAAATCTAATATTTGTGGTTCTTAAAAATATGACAGGTCGTTATGGTCATAATTATCATTTTCTTTTTTTTTTAAACCATGGAGCTGCGGTAGCGCAGTGGTTAATGCACTGGCTTCCTAGCTCGGTGGTCCATGGTTCGATCCCCAGTTGAAGTGGGATTTGTTAGACTGCAAACGGGTCCGGGGTCGACCCAGCCTCATGAATTGGGTACCAGAACAACTCTGGGAAGGTTAAGGCAGCCGGCGTGATGCTGACCACATCACCACTAGTGTGCCAATGGTCAAGAAAATATGGGCCTAACACCGTACACCCAATATAGGCCTCAATAGGTGTGTAACGGGATCCTTTTACCTTTTATTTACCATAGTGGATTATGAGTTTGTTATTATCAAATCAGAAGATTCTGATTGTTCTCATTCAAAATAGATGTACTTAATTTATAGCCGAGAAATGTATTATACTTCCTGTAATTTAAAAAAAGAAACCACTGAATGAATGCAGAAATGTTAAATTTTTATAACAATATAAAAATAATACCACTAAATGAATGAATGTCCCATTTTCATAATAATATTAAAAGCTACCACCAAATGAATGATTGAATGTCCCATTTTTGTAATAATAATAAAGTATGAAATACCACTGAGAATGAGGGTCCCGTTTTCATAATAACATAAAAAATACCATTGAATGAATGAATGAATCTCCCATTTTTATAATAAAATAAAAAAATACCACTGAATGAATGAATGAGCATCCCATTTTCATGATAAAATTAAAAATATCACTAAATGAATGAATGTCCCATTTTCATCCCTTAAGCAGCATAGGGTCACAACTATTGTACATGCTCCTGCAGCAACATATTTTATATGGTGAGGTCGTCAGACCCATGTACAACCTGAGCTTAGTTACCTTATATGGCATGGCATGTGGGAGTAGTGGTTCTTTTCTGTTATGTCTCCTTGGAGACCCCTAGAAACCCCACAGAGTTCATGAATTCAGTTTTGTTCTGGCTGTTCATTTCAAAATGACTGTTAAGACAGTGGTCAGCAACTAAACTGGGCCAATACCCCATGTCTAAAGCTTGATGCATTGCTGTTACTACAGCCTAAAGGAACTTTTTATTTCGATGGAAAAATAAAACTAATGAAAACCCAGGCTATTTCATTTAAATACAAGGCAAACTGAGTAAAACAGCAGAATCAAATTCTAATCCTAGCTAGCCTAATGGCTAAATTGACACTTGTACCTATTGATCTTTACCCCTAGGAAACTCAGATTTACCCATCTGTGGTAATTTACCCCAAGTTGCCAAAACAGGGGTAAGACATCAAAATATCATGTTTAATTTAAGATCCCAAAAGAATGTTTTTCTTCCTACAACAAAATAGTACCATTGTTTACTTTGTATATGTACTTTATTAATATCCACCATCAGTTCAAAAATGGTTTTGAATTGATATGAAATATTAGTCTGTGAATGTGTTTGTATGATTTCTTAGTTTATGTTGTTGTTGTGAAAACTGAACAATCACTGACAAAGCTGTGTTTGTAAATTAGTTTATACTTGCGTTTAAAAGGATATATTTTCTTTGCATTTATATGAAATCGTATTCTGCTTAAGTGACTTATTAAGTGCTTAAGTGATTTGTAAAAAAAGTGTGGCAGAAAAAGGTAATTATGATGGGCTATTTATTTATGCTATGTACGTACAATGTGTATATGACAAAATGGTTTGTATAAGTTGTTAAGAAATAAAATGGTGTTTGAAACAATTGATTTTATATGCTTACTTAGTATCTGTACTGAAAAAAAAAACAAAGAAATATTGTATTTTCAACAAAAGTAAGAACTTTATGCATGTTACTATGCTAATTTGTTTCTTCTCCGTTTGTATAAAGCTGAGTTCACATCAACATTAAGCTAATGCAGTAACATTGAATAAATTGTATAATTTCAAAATCCTGTTGGAATATAACAACAATTAATTTATTAGCTATGATAGGAAACTCTTTACAGAGCGATACAACAGGAAGCAATCTGATCATCAGAAGAGTCCCCCCGTCCGACAAGTGTTTTGGCCCAATTTACTCCTTTACACTCTAAGGGGGGCGGGCCCACTTGGGTCATGACTCCCAAGCGTCTCAGCCTCCTGTTGTCTTGTATCGAAAATGAACCCATTTCACGTATGGTAGCAACTTTAAAATCCACAACTCTGCCAGCCGTGGAGGCAATTATGAAAGTAACAAAGAGAAGACAAATTATTCCGTTCGTTCCATCGCACATCACAACTAAGGACACACACCTGCGCGAAGCCGACAAGTCTAGCCACTGCGCGCTAGCCACTGACATTCTGTGCCTGACACCCCTTATAATATACGCCGCCTGTTGCCCCTCAGTCACAGCCCTTTCGCTAGTACACCAAAAAACTCAGCCTATTGTGGACTTGAACGCAGTTTCATAATCCAGATATACCAGGTTCGAAACCTGCTGCAGGCGGTTTGGTAGCAGATCACTTTGTGTGGATTTTTAACAATGGTGTAAGCGCCGTACCATTCAGAAAGCAATGGCAAACTACTGAATGAAAAAAATTGCCTAGAAAAATCACAAACAGCCAATAAAAGCTGGGGTTAATTGCCACGTCCTGTAAAGGATAAGCAACTAACTATTGTGGACTTAGAAAAATTTTGGTGTTTTCTGTACCGCAGCGTTTATTGTCACGATTTCCATTGCCCATTGCGGTTGTTCCACAGCCAGCATGATGCCTTTTCGGCAGTTTCACTAAGCCTCTTCAGTGCCCTTGTTCTCGACTGTCCCCTCAGCCCCAACAGTTTCAATAAATCATACACTGATGCAGCCACAAGCCCTCTTGCGCCCACTTCAACAGCCATGACCCTTGCAGTGAACCCATCGTGTCTCAGATCCGCAGCCAGATCACTATACTTGGCCGCTTTGAACGAATGTTGCTCGTCTAATCTGGATTCAAATGACACGGTCAGTTCAATCAGTATGACCTGAAGCGTTGCTGAAGAATGAAGCACTATATCCGGCCGTCTCTGCGATTTTCTGATACTCTCTGGATATGCCTCTCGTCCAAGTAGGTCTACCGCCATCTCCCAGTCGTTTGCACAGTCAAGAAGAGATGGTAAACTGCTACCAGGTTTACTCGGTTTGGGGTGTGCTGACTTTCCTGCCCTCAGAAAGTATGTATTTGCGGTGCTCGGGCTGGGTTTGCTATTCGCCTTCATCCTTGCCAAATCTATTGTCGCAGCAAGCTCATTTAGCACTTTGTTATGGCGCCAAGTGTATCGCCCTTGCCCTAATGACACCTTACACGCTGAGAGCACGTGTTCAAGTGTCTGCCTCCCCTGGCACAGGGGGCACTGCTCATCATCCGACTTTCCCCATTTCACAAGGTTGGTGGCCGACGGCAGCAGGTCATACATTGATCTAACAACGAGCCTAAAATGAGCCTAAGAGGTGCCATATGCCATATATCATTCCATGTCAAGGACCTCTGCAGGGCTCCTTCCCATGTAGTCCATTGGCCTTGTTGGACCTGCTGCACTGCTTTTTGCAACCTCTTATCATTCTCAGCTCCTCGAATCTCCTGAACTACCATGTCTCTGCGCTCCCTGCTTGATGCCTTGGACCACCAGCGGATGTCTCCATGACCAAATCCCCGTCTATTCATTTGTGTGTATCCGATTACCTCCCTCAGTTTGAGTGACTCTTGGGCAGCATCAACAGCTTCTTCCACTCCCCACTTCCTTCCCGTTTTCTGTGTGGGCTGAATGGACTTAACCACGTCATCAGCTGACTCGCGTAGCATCATTGCAAGCCTTGCCTTTCCAACTTTGACTTGAAGGGAAGCAGAAGTTTTGACTTTTTGCAGTACAGTGCTACATCTGACAGACCTGGTGGTACCCCTAGCCACTTTCTCATGAACTTGTTGACCTTCTGCTCTATAGCTTCCACTGTACTTGTGCTTATTTCATATATAAGCAGTGGCCACAGCAACTTCGGTATCAACATGAACTGGAGGCACCACAGTTTGAACTTTCCCAGGAGTCTGCTTTGGTCTATGATCTGTAGTCCTCTGTCTGCCATTTCTATTGTTTGTTGCACTGCCTTCGAGTCTTTTAATGAAGCAAGACTTTTAACAGGTTCCTCAATGACAGTAGGGATTCTTTGGTTGGAAACCATGAATATGACCTCTGCTATCTTCCCTTTCCTGACTGATAGGCTTCTCGACTTCTTGGGTTTGAAGCTCATTCTGCACCAACTGACTAGTTCATCCAGGCGTGCTAACATCCTCCGGGCCTGATGTTCATCTGATGTCAGAATTGTTGTGTCATCCATGAATGCTTTGAGCGGTGGCATGTGACACATTCCACCGAGCTTTGGACCTATAGCCATTCCTTCAGCCGCATTGAGGATTACCTGCATAACCATCACGAATAGTATCGGAGAGATGGTACATCCCATCGCAATTCCAACTTCAAGGGCCACAACATCTGGTGTGGAACGGATCCATAAGCATTCGCTAAATCCAACCAAATTACATGGAGGTTTGTTCTGTCAGACTTTGCGTTTTGGATTGCTTCCCAGATCATTGGGGCATGCTCTAGACATCCTGGTGTACCTGGAATACCTCCTTTCTGAATGGTAGTGTCAATGTACCCATTTGCCAGGAGGTATGTAGTGAGTCTTTTCGCCATCACTGAGAAGAATATCTTCCCTTCCACATTGAGTAGTGAGACTGGCCTGAACTGACTGATGTCTGTGGAATTTTGTTCCTTCGGGATGTAGACTCCGTTCGCCTTTCTCCATTCCTTGCTTACAAGCTGGGTTTTCCATGCATTCTTCAGTAAATGGAGCAGTCGTTTGAGCACCTCAGGGCATCTCTTATACACCACATATGGAACACCATTAGGACCTGGAGCTGACTTGCACCGAGCTTTCTGGACAATGCTTTCTACCTCTTGCACCGTTGGGGGCTTGGTGTTAAATTCAGCTCCTGGCTTACTCGGCCATTTTTTTTTTTTTTTTTTTTTTGTACGCCCGCTAATACTCGAGGCGAAATCTCAGGTTATTATTTATGTCTAACCTGACATTGATTTTACGTGAGTATCCCTTTATTTCTTGTACAGAGACAGGTGTCCCTCGCCATTCAGGCAAATACTCGCCGATTTCGGAGGTACCCATTGCAGCTGGGTCGGCTCAGGAGCCGCCAGTCCCTAGTCGACGACACTCCTTCAAATGTGGTCGCCAGGTCTCGAGTTAATCCAGTCCAAATCCCGGTCGACGAAAAATCCTCAAATGCCGTCGCCCGGGTTTGATCCTGTATCACCCGGTCGCCAGAGCGGTGTTGTAACCACTACGCTAGCGCGGCTCCCACTCGGCCATTTAAGGCCTGCCATGCTGCTGAGCGGCTCATCTTTGCGACCATATTATATGCTTACTTAATATCTGTACTGAAAAAAAAAAAAAACAAAGAAATATTGTATTTTCAACAAAAGTAAGAACTTTATGCATGTGACTATGCTAATTTGTTTCTTCTCCATTTGTATAAAGCTGAGTTCACATCAACATTACCAACGGGCTGATCACCCGTTTGCCAGTCACTTTGATTACGGAAACAACAACAAACGGATTGATTTGTCGTTGCCCTAAAGACGCCATTAGGCGTGATGGGAACAACGGCTAAGAAAATCTATTCGTTGTTGCCCTTAAGACGCCACTAGGCGTAATGGCCACTGACTGCTTTAACGGTCGTTGGCTAAGGACGGAAGAAGAAGACATCAACATTAAGCTAATGCAGTAACATTGAATAAATTGTATAATTTCAAAATCCTGTTGGAATATAACAACAATTAATTTATTAGCTAAACATATTAGCACACTGATGCAAATTCGCATTTATGTTGCAAACACTGATAATAGTGCACGCGTTTGCCAGTGCTATGACAGTGCTCATATAGAAGACAAGTAAACGGAGATAAAAATATATGTTTTAATCCTAATTAGAGACATCAGCTGAAGATACATTTGGAACTAGCAGGGGCTGGTTTGACAAATTAAGAAAAGGTCAAATTTACGTAATATAGCAGTGCAGGGAGAAGCAGCTAGCGCAGATACCGAACCTGCAGAAGCTTTTCCAGTGGAGCTTGAAAAAATTATAGTAGGCGGTGGCTACACAAAGCAGCAGATCTTCAACATAGATGAGACGGGCCTCTTTTGGAAGAAGATGCCATCCAGAACTGTTATTGCCAAAGAGGAAAAATCAATGCCTGGTTTCAAAGCTGCCAAAGATAGGCTTACTCTGTTGCTAGGGGCTAATGCAGCTGGCGACTGCAAGCTAAAGCCTATGCTCATTTATCATTCTGAGAATCCTAGCGCCCTGAAAAATTATTTAAAGTCTTCCCTTCCAGTTCATTTCAAGTATAATAAAAAAAGCCTGGATGACTGGTGAATTATTTACAACTTGGTTCACTGATAATTTCAAGCCTGCAGTTGAGGATTATTGCAAACAACAGAATATTCCCTTTAAAATCCTACTGCTCTTAGATAATGCTCCATGCCACCCAAGAATTGTGATTGAGGCTCACAAAGAAATTAAAGCTGTGTTTCTGCCTCCAAACACAACTTGTTTGCTGCAGCCTATGGATCAAGGAGTAATTTCATCATTTAAATCTTACTATATCAGACGGACGTTTGCCAAGGCTATAGCTGCACTAGATGCTGATGTTGGTGAGGGGCCTAAACAAAATAAATTAAAAGCCTTTTGGAAAGGATTCAATATTCTGGATGGCATCAAAACTACCAGCCATGCATGGGCCAAAGTTAAAGAATCCGATCTGAAAGGCGTTTGGAAAAAGTTGATTTCTCCCTAATGGACAGCTTTGAAAGGTTTGAAGAAACAGTGGAGGCCATCACTTCAAATGTTGTGGAAATGGCTCAGCAGCTGGAATTGGAAGAAGAGTACAGCTATAGCCTTGGCAAACGTCCGTCTGATATAGTAAGATTTAAATGATGAAATTACCGGATACCTCAGCTCGGCAAGCTAAAGGCTATACTTCAACTTTCGTCGATTTTCGACTTTCGTCAGTGCTCTGGTCTTTAACCCGTCGAAAGAGCGAGGTATTGCTGTATATTCATTCCAACTTTCAAGCACAGTTTAATTGTACTCTTGTCACCCTTTATTTCTGAAACCATAACCATTGAGTCCTGGAGAACTAGACACTGGTTTACCTGGGGGAGCAATTAGTGGCAAGACTAAGGCAAGGGAAATAACTTAGTGATTGTTTGAACGTATTGATCTAAGAGATTATACAGCCGGGGTGGCAATAACGCGGTTTGTACTATCCTGTCATGCGGTGATCATTACATACTCGAATTTACGTAAAGATGTTGGTGAATAACACTGAATATTTTCTTTTAATATTTTATTTTATATTTTTAATATGGAGATGCTTCACACATATTACTAGGAAGGTGAGATACCAGTGATGTTTAAAGTTTCTTTTTCAATTTGGTGTTCTCAAAAACAAAACAGTAGGTTTGATATCCAGCAAAGGAAATTTTTAAAAAAATAACAAAATCAATATAACCATTAAATGACAGAAATTATGTACCTCCTCAACAACTAGATTTCTGGGCACAACTTTAGATAAACAACTAAATTGGAATAAACATATAGACAATTTAGTAGAAACGATAAGTAGAAAGTTCATAAATCAACTTACAAAACAAAGTCTGGCCGTCTACACAGATGGATCCAAAGGTGACAGTGGGCAACTAGGTGCAGGAGTAGTAATACCACAGTGAGGAATTAAGAAGAGCTACAGTGTAACTGAAGGGGCTTCGATTTTTACCGCAGAGATGGTAGCAATTCTAAAAAGTTTAGAAATAATCGAAGATAACCCACCAGAAGCTGCTACGATATTTATGGATGGGTATGAAAAAAATCGAAAAAAGGTGATTCGTCTTACGAGGACAAAAGACAAAGAAAATAGTCTACGTTACGGCCACAAGGCCTTCGTCAGGAAAGGAAAGAAAGTGAAGGCTAGATAGGACACATAAGAACTAAAATAAATATAAAAATAAAACCTAGGTACTTCCCTGAAGGCCAGGCATACATCCTATCACTGTTGCTGTCCGCTGATGAACCGCGTGGTTGGAAAGGAAGTGACTTCTGCCCCGGAAGTACACAATACATACTAAGAAACTAAAAACTAAAAAACGAAACTGAACAATGAACTACCCCAACGTAATAAAAGTGGGGACTGGAAATAGAAGAGGACAGAATGAGTGGGAGATAAATAAATATGAAATAAAAAAATCGAGACAAATTGGAAACAGTGTATATTCATACATATTATGGAGGATGGCATAAAAAATAGAAGAATAGGATAAGAGTGGAAAGAGTCAAAATAGAGCAAGAGAGGAAAGGGTGACCTCAGACAAAGGTGTGAAAAGTGTTGAGACCGGCTGGTTTTAGACACCCCATGCGGTGGATAAGACGGTTCTCAAGCTGTTCTCGGCTGGCAGTGTCAGAGGAGCAGGATCGGATCGCTGTGACCTGGATGTCGATGGGACCATGGTGGTCAGGACCATTGAAGTGTATGGCAACTGGTGTGGACTTTTGCTGAGAGATGTCATTTAAGTGCTGGCTGAATCTGTCCCCCAGTCGTTTGCCTGTTTGGCCAATATAGGTTTTGCAGCAACGTTTACATATGATAGTATAAATGACATTGCGCGATTCACACGTGAAGCTACTAGTGATGGTGTACGTAGCCTTAGGAAAGGACACCTTCTGGGTTGAGATGACATACTTACACGTGTTGCATCGTGTCCGACCACAGGGTAGTGTGCCAAAGTGAGTGGCATTCTCCTTTGGGAGACGGCTGTGAACAAGAAGATCCTTCAAGTTCTTGTCACGTCTATATGCCACCAAAGGTGCTTCACCAAATACTTCTTGGGTCATAGGCTCTGCTTGGAGGATAGGGAGGTGGCGGAAAAGGATCTGTTTGACAGCAGTACTGTGAGGGTGATGGGTCAAGATTAATTTGACTCTATCCAAAGTGGATTTATAGTGAGGTTTGAGGGCCTCCTGACGAGAGATGGGGAGCACACGTTGGAGAGCAGACGTGAGAACATGTTCCGGATAAAGTCTGCTACGGAAGAAATCCAACATCTCATTTGCTCGGACGTGGAAGTCATCGTCGTCTTGGCACAAACGGCGGAGGCGGAGAAGTTGTGAAAAAGGAAGGGAGTCACGACAGGCCCGAGGATGAGAAGAGGTATACAGGAGGTAGCTGTGGGCATCTGTAGGCTTGTAGTATACTGAGGTATTAAGGCTGGACGGCGTGATAGTAATAGTAATGTCAAGGAAGTTGACAGATACTGTGGAGACGAGGGAGGTGAACTTGATGGTGGGGTGAAAGTGGTTGACAAAGTCGATGAAGCGGTATAAATCAGTCTCAGACATATCTGTGAGACCTATGCCATCATCGATATATCTGCGGTAAAACCCGGGGAAAGGACCGGAGTATTGTTGCCATATCTGATGCTCCAAGTGGCCTATGAACAGGCAGGCATAGCTAGGACCCATCTTCGTTCCCATGGCAACACCACTAATTTGGTCAAAAAACTGACCACTGAATTCAAAGGAATTCAGTTGAAGGACCAGTTCAGCAAGACGGAGAAGAGTAACAGTGGATATAGAAGGGCAAGTGCGCTGGTCAAGAAAAAACCGAAGAGCTCGGAGACCATCAGAGTGGGAAATAGAGGTATACAGAGAACAGACGTCTAACAAGAAAAGACGGTAGGAGCGGTCTGCTGGGAGTCGGATAGAGGAGAAAGTTGTAAGAGCATGATTGGTGTCTTTGACAAAGGAGGGAAGATTCTCAACGATAGGCTTGAAAATGCTATCGAGGAAGTCAGAAATGTGTTCAGTAGGACAGGAACAGGCTGAGACAATAGGTCTGCCGGGGTTTTCGATCTTATGAATTTTGGGGAGCATGTAGAATACAGGCTTGCCCAAAGAGCTGTCATGAATCCTAAGATGAGATGCTTCGGGAGGAAGAGCATTACTAGTGATGAGCTGTTTAATAGTGTTGTGTACAATGCGATTGTTAGAGACAGTCGCATCGCTGGTCCTGGGCCTTCTCCGCCTCCGCCGTTTGTGCCAAGACGACGATGACTTCCACTTCCGAGCAAATGAGATGTTGGATTTCTTCCGTAGCAGACTTTATCCGGAACATGTTCTCACGTCTGCTCTCCAACGTGTGCTCCCCATCTCTCGTCAGGAGGCCCTCAAACCTCACTATAAATCCACTTCGGATAGAGTCAAATTAATCTTGACCCATCACCCTCACAGTACTGCTGTCAAACAGATCCTTTTCCGCCATCTCCATATCCTCCAAGCAGAGCCTGTGACCCAAGAAGTATTTGGTGAAGCACCTTTGGTGGCATATAGACGTGACAAGAACTTGAAGGATCTTCTTGTTCACAGACGTCTCCCAAAGGAGAATGCCACTCACTTTGGCACACTACCCTGTGGTCGGACACGATGCAACACGTGTAAGTATGTCATCTCAACCCAGAAGGTGTCCTTTCCTAAGGCTACGTACACCATCACTAGTAGCTTCACGTGTGAATCGCGCAATGTCATTTATACTATCATATGTAAACGTTGCTGCAAAACCTATATTGGCCAAACAGGCCAACGACTGGGGGACAGATTCAGCCAGCACTTAAATGACATCTCTCAGCAAAAGTCCACACCAGTTGCCATACACTTCAATGGTCCTGACCACCATGGTCCCATCGACATCCAGGTCACAGCGATCCGATCCTGCTCCTCTGACACTGCCAGCCGAGAACAGCTTGAGAACCGTCTTATCCACCGCATGGGGTGTCTAAAACCAGCCGGTCTCAACACTTTTCACACCTTTGTCTGAGGTCACCCTTTCCTCTCTTGCTCTATTTTGACTCTTTCCACTCTTATCCTATTCTTCTATTTTTTATGCCATCCTCCATAATATGTATGAATATACACTGTTTCCAATTTGTCTCGATTTTTTATTTCATATTTATTTATCTCCCACTCATTCTGTCCTCTTCTATTTCCAGTCCCCACTTTTATTACGTTGGGGTAGTTCATTGTTCAGTTTCGTTTTTTTAGTTTTTAGTTTCTTAGTATGTATTGTGTACTTCCGGGGCAGAAGTCACTTCCTTTCCAACCACGCGGTCCATCAGCGGACAGCAACAGTGATAGGATTTATGCCTTGCCTTCAGGGAAGTACCTAGGTTTTATTTTTATATTTATTTTAGTTCTTATGTGTCCTATCTAGCCTTCACTTTCTTTCCTTTCCTGACGAAGGCCTTGTGGCCGTAACGTAGACTATTTTCTTTGTCTTTTGTCCTCGTAAGACGAATCACCTTTTTTCAATTTTTTTTTATACCCATCCATTGTACTCCACGTCTTACCGCAGTTCCCCTCAACTTCCTTGATTTTATATACATTTTTTTTTTACCGCACCGTGTCTCTGTTATCTCGTATCTCTATCTACCTATCCTGCTTATCTCCCTGATCCTATCCTATCTCTTCTTTTATAGCATTGCATATTATTTTATATCCTATTTATTTTCGTATTTCCCTACTTTTCTTTCATACCTTATATTACCGCACTCTAGCCTATTTATTTATTGTTTCATTATTTTCTATTTTCATTTAGCGTTTTATATTTTATTTATTATTTATTTTATATTTTACGTTTTTTATTTCCTGGACGTTTTACTTTTCCCCACTATGCCCTCTCTTAAATATTTTATCAACTCTCTCCGTGTGTCGGTCACCACTAGCTTTAGCTCCCTACCTCCTGATATATCCCGTGCCGCTATTGACTTTGCGTTCGTTACTTTCAAGAAAACTAGATTCACCTCTCATCTCCACTTTATTCACACCTGCCTCCACCACAAAATTCTTCCTAATGGATTCTCTTCCAATTTTCATCCATCTGCTGGTACACTCAATCCTAGGGAACAACGTCTCCTACAACGAATTGAGACCAGATGTGGCTTTCAACGTATGCGCGTAGTGGCCGCCAGTCACTCCCGCCTTTTATCAGACCTCAGTGCCCAACAGTCCCAGCTTCTGCTTCACTTACGTTGTCTCACCTCCAACAACTTCCCTTTCTATTCTATGATACGCACCACTATCCACACACTGAACCGGCAGCTGCATGAGTTCCTTTCCACGTCTAAACACCATAAACTATCCCGTCTCATCCCTACCCCCAAAGCTACCCCTCCATCCTCAACTCCATCATGCACTCAGGTAGTCTGCATCCCCCCAGATCTGCCCCTCTCTGAGGGAGAGCGCTCTGTTCTCAGTAAGGGCCTAAAATTTGTTCCTCTTCGTCCGACCCTAGACCAATACAATCTCCTCCAGGATGTCCATCGGTTTCACCGTCGCATGAGGCTGAAGCTCCATTTTAGAGAGGAAGACAGCACTCCGCAGTCTCAGGCTGAATCCGACATCTTCGCACGCTTTTCTGACTCTACGAAACCTCCCTTCACACCTAAACCTGGGGCCTCTCATGCCCTGGACCTGTATATCAAGAACACCATCTATGACATTCAGCAGCTCCGCCCTCGTAGATTGCATTATTCCAATCTCACTTCGGCAGAGTCCGGTGCTCTCTCCCTTCTTCGCCGTAGAGACGACATTGTCATCAAACCGGCTGACAAGGGAGGAGCCATTGTCGTCTGGCAGAAGGACTTATACCTAAGTGAAGGTAAAAACCAGTTGACCAATGGCTCTTTTTACAGGCCCAGGACCAGCGATGCGACTGTCTCTAACAATCGCATTGTACACAACACTATTAAACAGCTCATCACTAGTAATGCTCTTCCTCCCGAAGCATCTCATCTTAGGATTCATGACAGCTCTTTGGGCAAGCCTGTATTCTACATGCTCCCCAAAATTCATAAGATCGAAAACCCCGGCAGACCTATTGTCTCAGCCTGTTCCTGTCCTACTGAACACATTTCTGACTTCCTCGATAGCATTTTCAAGCCTATCGTTGAGAATCTTCCCTCCTTTGTCAAAGACACCAATCATGCTCTTACAACTTTCTCCTCTATCCGACTCCCAGCAGACCGCTCCTATAGCAGACTTTATCCGGAACATGTTCTCACGTCTGCTCTCCAACGTGTGCTCCCCATCTCTCGTCAGGAGGCCCTCAAACCTCACTATAAATCCACTTCGGATAGAGTCAAATTAATCTTGACCCATCACCCTCACAGTACTGCTCTCAAACAGATCCTTTTCCGCCATCTCCCTATCCTCCAAGCAGAGCCTGTGACCCAAGAAGTATTTGGTGAAGCACCTTTGGTGGCATATAGACGTGACAAGAACTTGAAGGATCTTCTTGTTCACAGCCGTCTCCCAAAGGAGAATGCCACTCACTTTGGCACACTACCCTGTGGTCGGACACGATGCAACACGTGTAAGTATGTCATCTCAACCCAGAAGGTGTCCTTTCCTAAGGCTACGTACACCATCACTAGTAGCTTCACGTGTGAATCGCGCAATGTCATTTATACTATCATATGTAAACGTTGCTGCAAAACCTATATTGGCCAAACAGGCAAACGACTGGGGGACAGATTCAGCCAGCACTTAAATGACATCTCTCAGCAAAAGTCCACACCAGTTGCCATACACTTCAATGGTCCTGACCACCATGGTCCCATCGACATCCAGGTCACAGCGATCCGATCCTGCTCCTCTGACACTGCCAGCCGAGAACAGCTTGAGAACCGTCTTATCCACCGCATGAGGTGTCTAAAACCAGCCGGTCTCAACACTTTTCACACCTTTGTCTGAGGTCACCCTCTCTTGCTCTATTTTGACTCTTTCCACTCTTATCCTATTCTTCTATTTTTTATGCCATCCTCCATAATATGTATAAATATACACTGTTTCCAATTTGTCTCGATTTTTTATTTCCTATTTATTTATCTCCCACTCATTCTGTCCTCTTCTATTTCCAGTCCCCACTTTTATTACGTTGGGGTAGTTCATTGTTCAGTTTCGTTTTTTAGTTTTTAGTTTCTTAGTATGTATTGTGTACTTCCGGGGCAGAAGTCACTTCCTTTCCAACCACGCGGTCCATCAGCGGACAGCAACAGTGATAGGATTTATGCCTTGCCTTCAGGGAAGTACCTAGGTTTTATTTTTATATTTATTTTAGTTCTTATGTGTCCTATCTAGCCTTCACTTTCTTTCCTTTCCTGACGAAGACATTGTGGCCGTAACGTAGACTATTTTCTTTGTCTTTTGTCCTCGTAAGACGAATCACCTTTTTTCGATTTTTTTTCATACCCATCCATTGTACTCCACGTCTTACCGCAGTTCCCCTCAACTTCCCTGATTTTATCTACGATATTTACAGACTCACTATCATCACTACAAGCACTAGAACACCCATGTAAATGTAGCCGGCCAGACATAAAGGAAGAAATTCTTGCAATTAATACATCACTAGGGAACAGAGGGTGTAGTGTGAGGCTAGTGTGGGTTCCAGCACACATAGGTATAGCTGGTAACGAGTTGGCAGACCAGAACGCCAAGAATGGAAGAATAAGAAAAAACAATATAAGAGCAGGACTGGGAAGGTCGAAGATCAACAGCCAAGTGAAGCTAACTATAAACGAGGAATGGAAGACAACATGGAAGAACAGTAGAAAAGGCAGACACGCGTTCAAACTGCTGAAAGAACCAACAAGGACGTGTCAGGTCAGAGAAGAATTAAAGATACCATCGAACAAAAAGCTGTGGCGTCTCCGTCTCGGTGCAGCATACTTTATGATAGAGGAACCACACTGCCAAGTATGTCAGGAAGAGAATGACATAGAACACTACCTGGTCCACTGTAAAAAGTACGAACAACAAAGGCTTGAATTAAAAACTTACTATAGAAATCACAATATACACCGTGAGGCTAAGAAAGCCATGATCTTTAAATATTTTTAAAACTCGGCCGAAAATGACCCGATTATTATGAAATTTGGTACAAATGATGAGAAAATGTTTACCTACATTTTGCCTATTTCAGTTGGTGCTCAAAATGTCTGCCGCCGGATGCAACACATGGGCGAAGTCGGGTGCGCCACTTTCTCACTGACGCGACAATTGTGCGCTGTTCTAGCTCATCCCATGCCTGCTTTATCCGCTCTCTTAGCTCATCCACGTTGCCAATTTTCTTTCGGTAGACATTCTCTTGCAAAACGCCCCAAATCCTATAGTCCACGAGGTTAAGATCTGGACTATTTGGTGGCCAAAAATTCGGTTCGATGAATTCATGTGTCTCCTGAGTGAGCAGGACGAGCAGGCGCGCCGTCTTGCTGGAAGATGAAGAATTCTGACATTTCCCTCATGTCAGGAAGAAGGCACTTCATCAACAGTTCGTTGTGGTAGTAACCGTCATCTATCTTGATACCAGGTTGAACAAAATGAATTCCAGTGGTGAGACACCAACAGAAACTATTACTGATTTGCTGAACGTTGGTTTTGCTCGCAGCAACCGATTAGCAGATATGTTTCTTTTTCTGGTGACAACCGGTGCATATACCCAATCGTTCTGACTATTGGTAGGCCGAGCAACAGTAAAAAGTTTTCATCCGTGAAAAATATGAAACTCACTTTATACTCTGGGAAGCGACGCAAAAGATGGTGGCACCGGGAAAGCCGTGACTCTTTGTTGCGTTCCGTCAACTCTGTCGCCCGATGTTTCTTCAAACATTTTAACTGAAGTTCTTTTTTGATGATTCTGCCCACGGATCTATGAGAAGCGCCTATCTGACGAGCAAGTTGACGTTGGGAAAGAAGTGTTTGCGGACGTCCTTCTTGACTTTGCACAAGCTCGTTAACAGCATTGATGTTGTCATCGGTGAGCGCAGTGCGTGTTCGGCCAGTGCCTTTGCGACGTTCAACAGTGCCGGTTTGGTCTATCTTTTGCAAAAGATATGTCAATCCGCCTAAAGTCCATCCTTTGTTTGGACACTCCTTAAGAAGTCCATAATTTTTGTTTTGTCGAAGAAATTTGATTGCCGTTTTTTCTTCTTCAGAGAACGCCCTTTTGCTGCAGAGGAATTACAGTTGTATGCAGCGCCACCTGCAAGGCGTAAAATTCGTTGCGTGAAATTTGAAATTCGAAATTTGAGACTCGAAATTCGAAAACGGATATGTTTATCATAATTGTCACCAAATGTCGTAATAATCGGGTCATTTTAGGCCGAGTTTTAAAAAATATTTAAAGGTCATGGATTTCTTTGCCTCACGGTGTAGACATGACAGGGGATAAGGTTTTAATTATAGATGCCCCAGGAGAAGCCCAATCAATACTTAAAAGATATATACATAAAACAAAGGAAAACATATAAGGTTAGTACTTCAGAAAAGGGAGCCGCGGTAGCATAGTGGTTAGTGCACTGGCTTCCTGGCTGTCGTAGAGTGAAGATAATTTGCCTATTTGAAATTTTCTGTCCTTCCTGTATATTGCTTTATTTTCTGTCTATCCTAAGTTTCCGAAAAAATGTTTCTCACGCACTTGCCTTTTCCCCACCTTAACCCAGGTTAAGCTTGCCTGGTTTGGGCATGTAACTCGTCATGACTCCCTTTCGAAAACGATCCTCCAGGGAACAGTCGAAGGTAAACGGAGAAGAGGAAGGCGAAGAAAATCCTGGGCTGATAACATCAAAGAATGGGCAGGACACGGTTTCTCCACACTTGTACGCATTGCTGAGAATAGAGAGCAGTGGAGGACCCTGTCTGCTGATGCTTCCACCATGGCACCCCTACGACCCATGACGGGTTATGGGTTGAGATGAGAGATGAACCCAGGTGAAGATTCGGTCAACCAGCGTTCAGGTCTGTTAGGATTTTCCAGACTCGTCTGTCTAGAAATTTATGGCCTGTCTTCTTCCTCATTGTTAAAACTTTTGAGCTCGGAAACCACAGCACGTACAAGTGACATTCAATATGCAAACTAATTTGCAGCGATACTTTTGGCTATCGTGAGAACTTTAAAAAATGTAGCGGGTAAATCGAAAATAATTCTTTCATTCTTTCTTTAAGAAACTAGTTTTTTAGACTTCACTTGGTGTTAAGCATACTGTAAGAGAAAGACGCATTTCTTAGTCTTGTAAAGTAAAACTGTGCATAGGGAGACTTGAGTTAAACACACAAAGTGCCCTCTAGTTTAACTTAACAGACTAAAATTCCGGAGCGGGTATGTATTCGCTTTTCCAGTATATAGGAAATTAGCTCAAATATATAGATATGAAATATATTACTATCATGGTGAAAGTCTAATGAAATATATTACTATCATGGTGAAAGTCTAAGTGTATTATATAAACGGGTTTCCTTTACCATGTATGTATCATAAATGCTTACGAAAATTCATTTATTTTCACTGCTTGTATTTTAAAGCGATGTTACGTTACAATGTTTGTTTCATTCATAATTTCAATGATCATTTTACTTTTCAATGTTTGTAACATTAATGTATGAGCATATTATTATGAACGCGGGAAAGAATGAACGGTGGAAAGCACAGGAGGATTCTCTAGCGGACCCTCATGTAACTTTGTCTGACAGGGGAGGCAGCAACAGTCTTGTTATGGTGTATGTACCCAGCTGGACTGGCCAGCTAATTCATTCACAGCAGACAGGAATGTTTAAAAATGGACTGACCTATTTTAGGAATGAGACGCATGCATGGATATCAACATGCCGACGCTGGACACTGCTTAAATTGTTTCTGTTGTAATCTGCATGTTGCAGCAGAAGAGTAGTTACACATGTATTTTTGTTTTGTCTAACAGATTTATGCAGTGCAAAGTCTTGTCTCGTATTGCTGAAAAGAGGTTACCTTTGGCCAGTGGCCATATAGTCCTCGTCCACCAGTCACAATAATTCCCTTCAATCATTTCAATTACTTCAATTACTGCAATTATTGCAACGATTCTCAACACCAGATATTACCCTTAACAACCATCAGCCTACCATACTCCACCCATTTTAATCCTCCATCCCGCCTTTGGAAGCAAATTCGTATCTTTGGATATCTCATCAACTGTGGATACGTTACACCAATCTTGGATTTATAAAATCGTGTTCAGATTCTGTGCCCATTGTGGATACCTTATTCGAACAGTGAAGTTAATTTCAAAGTATTGGATTACGTGATATTTTTTCCAAGAGAACACCAGGATATAAGTTGTTTCCAACATTCACACCAAAGGAACAAAGGAACAAACATTCATTTACACACAAACAGTATTTCACATATTTTCCAGCAAAAGCTTATCAGGCCTGCCGGGAACTTCACTAACACAATTCATTCATAATCTTTGTTTTCACTATTTGTGTAATAATTTTTTTCTTCTTTAAAATCATCAAATTGTTGTGAGTTTGTTTTCTCGTGATAATCTTTATTATTATGTGCTGTAAAATCCTTACTGATTTATTTACATTTCTAAATTGAAATACATTGAGTTAACCTCGATAGGATTGTTCGTTCAGTTCAGACTACCAAATCCTCAATCTAACTTTACTTCTTTACCCTACTATTTGTGAGTGACACAGTGTGTGCAAAAGAGTAATATTGTCGCCAGAGAAAACAAGAAGAGCTGTGTGTGTGGTTTTCTTAGTGAAGAACTCACTGACTCAGCCTGTGCCTTCTGCCTATCTCTCTTGAGCACCACTATCACACGTCCGTGTGCACTATTGTCCATCACGCCTATACAGCTGTCAAGCTTACCTACTATAAATTATATTTTCATGCGACACTGGCTCAGTAGTCTATGGTTCGATCCCCAGATGAGGTGGGATTTTTTTAGGCCGCAAACGGCTCCTGGGTCGACCCAGCCCCAACTGGGTACCAGAGCAACTCTGGGAAGGTTAGGGCGGCCGGCGTGATGTTGACCACTTCACCCCTAGTGTGCCGATGGTCAAGAAAATATGGGCGTAACACCATATTCCCAATATGCCTCTGTTACGGTGTTATTTTAAATGACGGCGTCTGCTGGGGTTTAGCCGTGCGCAACGTTTAGGGGTCATTAACATTTATAGAATATGTCGATATTTTACGGTATACTGAACGCGAAATATATGCGGAGAGTATGACGCATTCGCGTTGGGAAGGTCACGCTGGGTGACTTGGTTACATGGCCCTTGTTACGCTATCCGTCAAGCAAGAAAGTCGTGTCTGTATTTCTTCCAAGGAAAAAGGCTTAGTATATAGCCTATATTATATATATGAATCGATGTAGAACTCAGGGTCAGTTCGGATATTAATCTAAGTATGAGATTAATTAAATTAAATTAAATGATGGAAGGAGAATCGCATTATGATTCAAATTGTAGCTGTCAAGAACTCATGCGCTCATTTCTGGCTGTTGACTACAACAGCGCACGTATATAGCCACGATGTTCATCTGACATATTGTTTTGACACGGACGGATACTTACTGATATTATTTGGAATTCATTGTTATGCTGAACTGTACATGAAGTTTTGTGAATGTCGGATATCGTCTTTTGTATGAATACATGTGGACTCAGAACAGAAGGCTTGATCTTTTATTTACGTTTCGGGTTCGGTTCACAGCTGCAAATGTTTACGTTTTCCAGCACTATAGCTCTCCCACAAGGGAAATCAGTTAATATATAATATGCAAATCAGAACGTCGAAAGGATGTTTTGATGGTCAGAGCTAACCACCAATACCAAACATTAACTACATCTAGAGAGTGATTTTACTCTTCAATCAATAATAGAAGAACGAAGGAACAGCAGCAAACACACCAACCAACCCGTCACAACTGGTGGCCAATAGTGGTCTTGAAATTTTCAAAAGAGCGAACCTCAAAAAAATGAGACATTTTTCCTTTCGAGCCGAAACGGACATTATTATGCAAAAACACCGGTGACGTCATGCCCTTGACAACAGTACGAACGGTTGCAAAAGTCAGCAACATTCAATGTCCTTCAAAAAAATTTATTTGGAGCTCTCAAACAGCAAATGAAACGTATTACTAATGCCTTCAATGTTTCAAACAAGCTCGCGAGTCTGTTGGCGAAGCAGATAATGTACTGTATTACTGCCAAAAAAAGATAAGTAACTGATTTTAAACTTTACCATATTTCGTCCTGTTTGTCCAATAACGCCATGTTCTTTTTTTGTGTAGCCATGTTAAATATTGTTTTTGTCTTTTTACACGTAGCGGGTATGGATGGGCGGCGAATTATAATCAGTTCTATGGCTCCTTCGATGCTACGAATTGATTGTAATTGTTCTTAAGGCCGTGAATTAATAGCATTTCGCGAAGAACGCGTCGAATACATTATCGGTGATCGTGTCGTTCGGACTTGCATTAATTCACCTTGCATGTTAGGTGTATAGTCGTGTTATAACTGTGGTATTCTAGTGTATTTGGTTCTAATTTTTATTCAGTTCTTTAACAATGTTTGTAATCTATCGTGTTTTTTCTGACCTTACTATCTTTCAGTTTATATTTTTGTTGTACAACCGTTAATGAGTCCATGTATACGTCACTAATTGTTGGGTACGCAGTTTAATTATCTATTCAGTTCATTCTTTAATTCTCACTTCCGGTCTAGTCAACTTAGTTGTAAATGCATTTTTTATTGTGAAAATGTCTTTGGTGTATGTTAATAATGTTCTGTAATCCTTGGTTAACCCATTGTATTGTTTGTCTTCATTTCATCCCTTTATAATTTAATATTAATGCTATAATTTATTCTTTAATAAGAGTATAGATTAATATGATTAAATTTTTATGAGTTTTAAAGAGGAATTAGGGACTTTGCACCAATTTGCAGTGATGGTCCAAGAAATGGGCAATGCACTTTATTGCTCATGATTATGACATAATATACTATGATTAATTATTATAACTTTATAACATATTAAGACATATTAAATATTAATTAGTACACTTTCTCAGTACTACAGTGGGAACTTGGTGACAATTAAGATTAAATAACCTAATTATTTAGGAATAATACCCATAATTATTGAATATTAATATTAAGTGCATGATATAATTTCAGCACCTTATATAACTAATAACTATTTATGATATATTAGCGGGTATAAATATATTATATATATATATATATATATATATATATATATATATATATATTTTTACAAAATATTTTTACAAAATATTATAGATTTGTTGAACTTATAAATAACAATACGGGAATACTGCAATTTCTTATATTAATTATTCATTCGTTGAGTAATTATAATTATCGACATAGATTCTGGTGGTGATTACAAGACATAAGTAATTGGATACTTATATAATTCAACTTCAAGAATGCTTACCTTGGATCATTTCATTAAAATTGGAAAAGATTGTAACAAAAAAGGAGATGCACTCCTTGAATTTGCGGAACAACAACTTGCGAACCATGAGGCAAAAGAGGCTGAAAAGAAAGCTATTGCTAAGGCAGAGATGGAAGAACTTGAAAGAAAAGAGGCTGAAAAGAAAGCTATTGCTAAAGCAGAGAGAGAAGAATTAAGACAAGAGGAAGAAAGAAAGATGGCAAGAGATGAAATCCTACGGATTGAAGAAGAGAATAAATTGAAACGACAGGAAATCATATTGCAGCAAGAAATGGAATTGCAACGGCTTAAATTGGAAACAGCAAAACTTAATTCACAGGGTGCTGCAGCAAGCCAAAATGATAATGCTCAATCGGGATCTTCATCCAACCGACTTAAGGGCAATTATTACTTTAAGCTACCACCTTTCAAATTACACGTGGACGACCTATCATCATGGCTGGCGCGCTTTGAGGATATATGCAAGGTCAATAACCTTGACAAAACTGCATGGGCACTTAAACTTAAGGAATTTCTGGATGGCGAACCTGCAAGTGCAGCACAAAATATTGATCCTACATTAGCAACAGACTATGAGGCCATTAAGACTTTGTTATTACGTCGTTTCCACTTGAACGAAGAGGCATGTAGATTACGTTTCAAAAGTTTATTGCCAGATAATAATAAAGATTTTACAGGATTTATTGCTAACATACGCAATACTTTTAACAGATGGGTTGAACTGGCAGGTGTCAACAAATCTTACGACAAGTTAGTCGATTTGTTATTGAGGGATAAAGTATTATCTTCTGTCAGCCCACCATTCTTTGCTTATCTGCAAGAAAGAAAACCAGAAACTATTGATGAGTTAGAAAAAAAATTTTTAAATTACTGCACAGCTCATCCGAATGCTAATATTTCTGGCTCGTTGATAAGAGAACCTCTTCCTGTAGCCTCCAATATGGCATATCATAGTAATAACAAACCAAGAACACACAGTGTAGACAGAGGTAGGTTCAAAGGAAACTATGACATTAATTTTCATAAGGGACAGAATAACTTTAACAATAACTTTAATAGAGGAAGACAACAAAACAGAAATTATTCACCTCAGTCAAGATACAACAGTAATCCACGTAACTCAAGTTATAATCGGTCATATCAATATAATAATGGTAACAATTGGAAGAATAGCGATAATTATAACTCGAGACATCGAGATAACAATTACAATAGACGACAACGGGATAATTCAACTAATTATTCTCGTAATCGTTCTCATTCTCGTGGATCTTCACATTATAACCATAATACCGGGGCAGCAGTTACAAATGATATCACCCCTAAGGTTCAGGTTCCACCTAACGATAAGACAATGCATTCTTCTGCTGCATGCTTTGCTATAAATTATAACGTGGCGAATAGTTGCCCACAATGCAATCTTATTTTTCAGAAGGCAAAGGAGACAGTGCTAAACTGCGGACACATTCCACCAGAAGTAGGTCTTGCAGCCAATGATGGAACAGGCTCTCTGATTTTTAACAGAGGGATAGTTAACGGTTCTATAGTTTCTGTATTGAGAGATTCGGGGTCCACAACCATTGGAGTGCGACAGTCGCTGGTACATCCTAGCTGTGCAACGGGGGAATATGTCCGTTGCATGACTTTTGGGGGAACTATTGAGTTTTACCCCACAGCTATTATCCATGTTAAAACACCTTTTTTCACAGGGACGTGAAGGTATGCATGCTGAAAAAGCCGATTGCAGACCTTATGGTGGGTCGCATACACGGCAGCAAGGATTGTTCACCAGAAGATATTATTGAATGGGAGAGACACAATCTATGCACTGGAAACGCCGTGACGACTAGAGCTCAGACTATGCTCATGGAAAGTGTCAATGATAATAAGATGGATGCAGAGAAACAGGAGGATATTGAGGTCAATTCACCTATTGACAGGGAATCATTTGCAAACAAACAAAAAAAATGACAAATCTTTAAATAAATTTTTTAACCTAGTTAATAAGGTTGATAATTTAACATCATGTAATAATAACAAACATTGGTTTATTGTTAAAAATGATAAACTGATTAGATGTTTTAGTGATAAATCACAGGTAAAACAACAAGTGATGGTACCGGCTGCTTTTAGACGGTACATTCTTCAACACGCGCATGATTCGCAGTGTGCAGGACATATGGGATATACTCGAACACGATCTCGAGTATTGTCTTCATTCTTTTGGCCAGGAGTGTCACGGGATATTTCGCAGTATGTACGTTCCTGTACTACGTGCCAGGAGGTGAAAGCACGTGGAGCTTTTCACACGGCGCCTATTCAGGCTTGCGATATCTCAGTACGACCTTTTGACAAGATGGCCATAGATATAATTGGTCCACTTCTACCATCTGCGAGAGGACATAGATTTGTTCTCACGTGCATTGATTTATGCACACGATGGCCAGAAGCCATTCCATTGAAGACCACCACTACCACAGATGTAGCTGATGCATTACATCTAATTTTTTCTAGAATAGGGTTTCCTAGAAAATTATTATCTGACCATGGGTCGCAGTTTATATCCGATACCATGAAGGAAGTAATGAAAACCTGGAACATTGATAGAAATTTGAGTAGCATTTATCATCCCATGAGTAACGGTGCAGTTGAAAGACTTAACCGTACGCTTAAGCAACTTTTACATAAGGTTACTGTTAAACACCCTCAGGACTGGGACAGAGCACTCCCAGCTGTCCTGTTTGCTTACCGAGAGGTGCCACATGAACAAACTGGCTTCTCTCCCTTTGAGTTAGTTTTTGGTGCCCCTCCGAGAGGTCCTATGGGACTGATAAAAGATTTATTAATTGATGCAGAGATGACTCAGGACACTCAGTCATCTTATGAGTATGTGATTAATCTTCGGAATAATATTATTGAGTCTTGCCAATTGGCAACAGCTTCTTCTGAGGCTGCAAAAGCTAAGGCTCGATCTATACAAAATCGATCTAGACGATTACGCCAATTATTCCCAGGCGATGAGGCTTATGTATTACTCCCTCACAATAACAATAAGTTATTGATCTCATGGACTGGTCCTTATAAGGTTACTGATAAAATTTCAGACGTTGATTACGTCTTAGATATCAAGGGACACAGAAAGATATTCCATATTAATATGCTCAAGCAATTTCATACACGTCCTATACACTTACAGTCAATTTTTCATGAACTAGATGACAATACTGTATCTACTTGTCATTATTCTAATCTATCTGTTATACAGGAGGAAGAATCTTCTTTTCCTGAAGTGCAGATGCCTTTACCTGTACTTATTGTCCAATCTACTGAATCTTGGCGTGATGTGACCATTTCTTCTACGGTTACACCGCAACAGCATCAACGCATTGCTGATCTTCTACAATCTTTCCCAGATGTGTTAACGGATGTACCGGGTTGCACATCTGTAATTAGTCACGATATTATTCTTAACGATGATACACCAATTCGTGTTCATCCTTATTCTGTACCTCTACATTTTCTGAGTAAGACATCTCAGGAACTCGAACAGATGATATCATTAGGTATTATTGAGACTAGTACATCTCCATTTTCTTCTCCTTTAGTCATTGTCCGGAAAAAGGACAACAACATACGTTTATGTGTTGACTATAGGAAACTTAATGCGCAGACAGTACCTGATAGCGAACCACATCCTATCCTTGACGATTTACTTCCTCGTCTATCCAATGCTACACTTTTCACTAAAATTGACTTAACCAAAGGTTATTGGCAGATTCCACTAACCGAAAGAGCCAAATACTACACAGCATTCTCAACTCCACAAGGTCTTTATCCGCGGAACAAGATGCCTTTTGGGCTAATGAATGCTCCAGCTACCTTTATTCGCATGATGCGAAAAATTTTAGCAGGTAGATCAGATATAATTACCTACATTGACGACATATGTTTGTTTAGTTCATCATTTGAGGAACATTTTTTGGGTCTTAAATCAGTTTTGGAAATATTGCGGGATAACCATTTAACCGCTAAACCAACTAAAATTCAAATAGCGTGTAATGAGATAACATTCCTGGGACACATTATTGGATCAGGACGTATCCAAACAATTCCCAGTACGGTTTCTAAAATATTAAATTTATCTGTTCCTCAAACGAAGAAACAGGTTAGGAGTCTGTTAGGGTTAATCCAATACTATAGCAGATTTGTACCTCACTTATCATCCATCACGGCTGTCCTGTCATCGTTACTAAAGAAGAACATGCCATTAAGGATAAATTGGACAGACGAATGTGACAAAACTTTTCGCACTATCTTAAACATTTTTTCATGCCCACCTGTTTAAGATTATCAGATGCCTCTAAAAAGTTTGTTCTACGTACAGATGCGAGTAATTACGGACTCGGGGCGTGTCTACTCCAATATCATGATGATGTCCTTCACCCTGTACTTTATATCTCACGCAAGCTGAAACCTCCGGAGACTAAATATTCGACTGTAGACCGAGAATTGCTCGCCGTAATCTGGGCAATTACCAAACTAGAAAAATTTTTGCTGGGATCTCCATTTCTGATCCAGACTGATCAGAAATCTGTGGCAGCATTACGTCGTTCAAACCATAAAAGTGCAAAACTTGCACGATTTGCTATTGCGTTGCAACCATATGAGTTCGAAATACAGTCGATACCAGGAACTGAGAACGTCATAGCCGATACGTTGTCCAGACATCCTACGGATTCTGAATGAATATTACTATTTCAAGAAAATTTTCTGACTAATCAAGCATTACATTTGCAATGAACGGTATTAATGCCACGTCAGAATATACAACACTTCAGTTGGACTTCCTACTTAAATAAGGACATTTCGAAATAAACTATTGTGATCAAAATATCAAGTTTTACGGATCGTTTGAAAATTTGGACTTCACTTCCACTTTGCGTATCACTCATTTCGATTGAAAACTGTTAAAAAGGAACAATCTCTGATGTAGAAGGGACAGATACGGTGATGACTTATTCAATTTACGTTCAAAGTTTAATAAAGGAACTAACGATGATTGGATAATCATATCATAATTCGATAATATGAACCTTGTGTCTTAATGAACTTTCATACAAGTCAACAGGATGTAACAACGATTGGATCTTCATGTCCGATATTGTTAAATTTTCTATTTATTAAATTAATATATAATAAAATAAAGTCAAAGTGTGATGAAATAAAAAAAAATAAAATATACTAAGAAAAGATGAAACAAAATAATATCACACCAATTAAACCTTTTAATTAGTGTAATTATTAAGGTAATAGATATTAGATTATGACATTTCATATTTATAGTTAAAATGTATGAATTTTTTCTGTTCTTTTCTTCTGATTGCGTTAATTTAATTAGGTATCTATCCTTACACTTCATTTTCACACGCATTATAATTTAATGTATACTTTAATATTTAGTTTTAATTGTCCGTACTTCTCAATTTTTATTTCTTTTACTCTCTTATACTATTTCTCATTTTCTTCAATTAGATATTAATTAGTTAGTACCATACGTACATATTATAATTAATTATTTTAATTTTAATTAGTTATAATAATTTTAATAACACCTCACATTATTAGTTAGTCAATACATACATCAAATTAATTAGTTAATTAGTTAGTGACAGTGACATTTCCTTGTTTAATATAAGTTATATATATATGATATGACGTTGATTTTATTATAAGATATTACTGACATGACCACGACACTGTTCTAGATAGAACATCGTAGGTCATACGTCGGGTTTTGTTAAATTTTTGATAATTTGATTAATATTATTCAAAAAAAATCTATCTAATAGATTTTTTCCCCCCCGTCTGACAGGAAATCTGTTACGGTGTTATTTTAAATGACGGCGTCTGCTGGGGTTTAGCCGTGCGCAACGTTTAGGGGTCATTAACATTTATAGAATATGTCGATATTTTACGGTATACTGAACGCGAAATATATGCGGAGATTATGACGCATTCGCGTTGGGAAGGTCACGCTGGGTGACTTGGTTACATGGCCCTTGTTACGCTATCCGTCAAGCAAGAAAGTCGTGTCTGTATTTCTTCCAAGGAAAAAGGCTTAGTATATAGCCTATATTATATATATATGAATCGATGTAGAACTCAGGGTCAGTTCGGATATTAATCTAAGTATGAGATTAATTAAATTAAATTAAATGATGGAAGGAGAATCGCATTATGATTCAAATTGTAGCTGTCAAGAACTCATGCGCTCATTTCTGGCTGTTGACTACAACAGCGCACGTATATAGCCACGATGTTCATCTGACATATTGTTTTGACACGGACGGATACTTACTGATATTATTTGGAATTCATTGTTATGCTGAACTGTACATGAAGTTTTGTGAATGTCGGATATCGTCTTTTGTATGAATACATGTGGACTCAGAACAGAAGGCTTGATCTTTTATTTACGTTTCGGGTTCGGTTCACAGCTGCAAATGTTTACGTTTTCCAGCACGATAGCTCTCCCACAAGGGAAATCAGTTAATATATAATATGCAAATCAGAACGTCGAAAGGATGTTTTGATGGTCAGAGCTAACCACCAATACCAAACATTAACTACATCTAGAGAGTGATTTTACTCTTCAATCAATAATAGAAGAACGAAGGAACAGCAGCAAACACACCAACCGACCCGTCACAGCCTCAATGGGCGTGTAACGGGATCCTTTACTTTTTTTTTTTACTTCAGAAAAGACATTCAACCAAATAGAAATTAAGCAACAAGAAATAAGAAATCATTAAAAAAACAACAACAACAACAGAAAAAATTAGCAAATTTACGACCTACTCATAGGACAAGGAAAGATAACGAGGTTTAAATTTTAAAAAATAAAATAAAAAAATTAATTAATAAATATAAAAAAAATAACACCAACCCACAAAAAAACAAATACTAATACAAATTAAAACCAAATGCAAAGAACAATAGTTATCTATATATATACAATACAAAACTGAAAATAACATGACTAATACTAATATAAATTAAAACCAGCAACTGAAAAAGACAGTAGTTATTTAAATTTAATACAAAATTAGTAAATAAAATGACACTAAATACCCCAATTATAACCAATTTTCAGGTTGAACAGGGTAGACCAAGATGGTACGAGAAGAGGCAATAATGGTCAGCCGTTAAGTGCCCGCTCTTCACCCATCACCTTTTCAAAACAACAACACAAAACGGTGTTCGCAATAAAATGATGTTCGCTGGAAAAAAAAGGAAGTATGGCAGTGTTGGCATAGCTTTAAGGGCTATATTGCAATGTCAGTCCATTTCAGGACTTAGTATTTACCAACGCTAGCTTCAGTTAAAAGAGTTCACTTATTTTTAAATGGTAAATGATATAACCAAATGGTTTAAGTCTTGGTTAAAAGTGGCGTGCCTCCACACAAAACAAGGCAAAACCTGGAAACAAACAAACAAATAAAAGTGATTTTTATGTTTGTGACATAATTATTCAAGAAGATGTTTTCTCCCTTAAAAATATATGTATGGCTCCTTCCTAAATTTCCTACATTGTTACGACTCCCAAAGGTAGCTTAGTTCCCCCCCCCCCCCCCCCCCGTTATACAGTGTTATTTACCATTTGCCCAGTGTACTCAACGGGGGAGGGGGAGGGGGAGGCGGTGGGGGGGTGGTCTCTGAGGATGAGGAAGCAAACAAGGATTAGGCTGAGATGTTTGGGGTGACAGTTAAGCTACTATTTATTTGTCATTATTAATATGTATTATTAGAACCACAGCTCCAGCGTTCTGTTATTTGTAACTGAAAACATAGAAAAAGACGTGTTATTAAAAGTCACAGCAGACGCAGAATCTTATGGAAATTAAAAATAACCTATACGGATTATTTGAAACAAATAACGAACAAACCAAACTTGAACAATACTCGTTAATTAAAGAATGAAAACTTTTAGTAGAGTATAAGCGCTGAAGGAGCTAATCTTCTTGTTAGATGAGAAAGTAGAAGCCAGAAGAAATGGAAAAGGATAAAACAAAGATATGGGTTAACAATAAGATTGTGGATATTTTGTGTGCATCCAGAATAGGTTTTTTAAAATAAGTTTCCAGCCACTTCAACATCACCGACCACCATGGCACAGCCAACATCACGGCCACAACCACTCAGTCTTATTCTACCAACGTCAGTAGTCGCCACACTTTGGAAAAATATCATCTAGTCCTTGAAATGGTCTGTTTTCTCACAAATCGCTTAAAACTTGAAGAAATTTCTTTTTCATCTAATTACTTTGATCAAGCATTGTCGTTCCTTATATGTAGACTTGAAATGCGAAAACGTTGCATGTTTTACCGGCTACAAAATTACTATAAACTGATATTTTTTGTGAACGATATGACCTATTAGTAATTAATGATAACTGGGCATTCACTTTTATTCTATGCAGGAGATTATCAATCAATCAATATTCCCCCAGACCTAACGGTCTTTTATGTTTGGACATGCGCCCTAATATAACCGACTAGGTTGAACGGGACGCGCCTCGCCACAACGAGGCAAAACTTTATTTTTAAAAAAAAAATCAATCAATACTCATTAGCTCCCCATGGAGCATAGGCCTTCAACAAACACATGCCGAGTCCTCCTTATCCGTGCCATCCGCTCAAGTTCTTTCAATGTTTTCCTCATCATTTTCAACTCTGTATCCAGTTCTCTTCTCCGTGTGTCCCTTGGTCCACCACTGCCTCTCCTTCCCTGTGGACTCCAGAAAAAGGACTGCCCTGTAATGCTATCACCAGGTTTCATGCAGGAGATTATATGAAACATTTGTTTTCTGATTTTGAATCATTTGGTAACACTAATAAAAGTTGATTCCTAAAACGTATTCCCCCCTTACTTGTGTCAGTCAAGTTTCACTTTTACAGTATAAATTTCATTGTGAATCATAGAGATGGAATATAATAAAATCTGTACGGTGAGCCAGCATCGTCGTTTACATCATCATCTCCGTGTTTTTTATTCTCATCATAGTGCCACCATTGCAGATGACCTTAAAGAAGCCTACACTGTAGTTCAAACTTTTGTAGCGGTGCTTTTTCAGAAGTAAGTTTTACGAGATAAGATATTCAGCCCCATACACAGTGGCATATAAGTCGCTTTTTATGATGGAGCACTATACATATTCTATCGTTGTTCCTTATGAGACCCCCGAGAACTACACGGGTATACATTGATCACAGATCTGCGATACTGATACAGTATTTGAATGTTTCAAACATGAAATGAAAAGAAGAAAAAATTTTCGCCAGCGTTCTTCACTTTAAAAGTTGTCGTTCTTTCTGGTGGACCTCTTTCGTTTAATTAATGATATGACTTTGTATGTAACACCAATCCCCCCCCCCCCCCCCCCCCCAACCACAAAAACGGTCCGGACATGCTATCATGTTGTGATGTGTGTATGTTGTGTTACTAAGGAATTTTTTTTTTTTAAATACGTTAACAGCAGCAACTGAATAAATACAAGATTAATAGATTTTTATTGCCCATTTCTTCGTAAACACTGATTGTTTGGTTTTAAATGCTTCACACTTTGTTATTAAATATAAATTGCATTCATTCACTAAAAGTGCCATGCCAGCTGGGATTGGAGATAACGTATCTCAATTTTATCCGATCTCTGGTGTCTTGAATCATATGTGCCGTCTATCTTTTCCCATATGATGTGGTATGTCGAGGTGTTATTCTTTGTCTTCCTCTTCGTCTCTAACTTACTTAGTCGCTCCTCTTCTACCTTGGGCTGTAGAGGTTTACCAGGAAGAGCGCCATGCTATACTATCAGCTGTCTTCCTTTTGGCCTGGTTCCAGGTCAGTCCTCGGTCCTTCAAGGATTGTCTCTTCTTCTTCGTTCGTCCCGAAAAGGACGTCGGTTGCGTTGTGTCCATTTACAGCGAAGCTGCGATATTTGCGCCTTTCGACCGACACATCCGACTTCAGCACGGCATTTTGGGACCGGGTCAGCCTTCCCTCTTCGATCCCTACTCACTCAGCCAGACTGCAGTGATGCAGCATGTTTCCAGGACCACCACTTGGAGGTGGAGTTGGATCTAGGTCAGCTCTGGTTCGCTGACCCTGACGCAAGCAGTCTAGCTATGGGTCGCTAACTGCATTCCTCACTGTTGACGCGTCTTAGGTCCCAAGGATTGTCTAATGTTGTCCTCCCAGCGAACTCTGGTCGTCCTGGAGGTCTGGATCCCTGGCTCTTGGTTTCTCATATTTGTTGTGGTAGTCGATCTTCTCCTTCTTCTCTTTGAGCAGAATTTCCCAGCTGATCCTGGACAAGTTGTCGTCAAGTCTTTCTTAAGGAGTCTCAAGTCGAATCTCAAGTCTCTTAGTACAAGCCTCAAGTCGAATCTCAAGTCTCTTAGTACAAGCCTCAAGTCGAATCTCAAGTCTCTTAGTACAAGCCTCAAGTCGAATCTCAAGTCTCTTAGTACAAGCCTCAAGTCGAGTCACAAGTACCTAACACTGGCTTCAAGTCCAGTCCCGAGTCGTGCCTTATGTGAGATCTAACACTGTGTATAGCCTTCGTAAAGTACGAAGGATGGCCGCAGACAGAACAAAGTTTGGTGCTGCTCTACAAGAAGTCACCAGGAGTGATGGCCACTGGCTGCTTTGACAGTCGGCGGCTAAGGACCAAAGAAGAAGCAGAAGACTGTTTATAGCCACAATCGTGCGTTATCGAACAATCACATTGATCACTACAAATAGCAATGAAAATTATCAATATATATAAAATCCCAGCTTTTTGTCACTAACGCTTAGGGATGCAACTTTGGTTGAAAGTTAGACATTAATTGTATTGTTTCCCTTATATGTACTCTCCCGAAAATATGAACACTCGACAAAGAAAAGTGCGCAAATGACGGTGTGCACAAAAATATTTATAGAACTGTGGTGATGCACAGTGGGTTTTTTTTTAATGCTTTTGAATAAGTAAAATTGCCGTTAGGTATTAGTGCTTTTGAATTTAATTCCCGTCTTATGAAGGGCTTTTACACTAGTTAATAAATATTTTAGTACTTTTACTATTTTATTTACTGACTTTTTTATTCGACCAAACTTAGTTTTCAGTATAACATTTTAGAAATATTATCTTCTCAAGCATACTGCCCCCCTTTTTTTTTCTTCTAGCCAGCCTACAATGGAATGGATGGAATAGTATACTTGATCAGCCCTAAATCGTAAGCTTAAGGGAATTTACAAGTTAAGGACACATGCTCTAGTTTTTTTCCCGCCAATAAATGTGCGTGGTATATTTTCTCCTTAAGTCGGAATGGTAATGTTTACATAGCCAGAGAATATTATTGTTTTCACAGTCGCTGTGGCTCGAGATGTTTATCTAGCAACGGTGCTCAATTATGCCTGATAATCTGAGATAAAATTTGTTTGCACACTGGAATTCTAGTAATGTTATACAGCGTAAGATAAGAACATTTTGTTAATAATTAATAAAGAGTGCATTATGAATGAGGACGGCGAGGAGTTTCATCAAAAGTGGCAAGTCTCGAGTCGAGTTGAGTCGGTGTGGCGACTTAAGTCCGACTCGAGTCACAATCTTTTCACTCGAGTCGACAACACTGGATTCTCACATTTTTCTTTTCTCATGGCGTGTCCAAAGGACTTCCTATGTAGTGCCTTATCGTGTTGATTAACTGATAACTTTCTTCTGTTCTCTTAGAACTTTCTAATTTGACTTCCTGGCTGTCCAAGGTATCCGCTGCACCCTTCTTAGGAATCACATTCCTGCTGCCTCCAACGTTTTATTCCACATCTTTGTCCATTGTACAGGTCTCAGCGCGCTGGCCTCTAGCAGCAAAGGTACCGCTTTCGAAACTCGGTGGCGCCACGCTACAGTCTACCCAGCTGTAACCGACTCTGCTCTTGAGTTAAGGAAGGCAAAGGCAGCGAGGAAGGGGACTGGTCATCCCACCCCTCGAAGCTAGACCTAGTATAGTGAAGTCTGTAACACTTCACACCCCTACGGGAGTATTTGCTATGGCATTACCTTTACCTTTTACAGGTTTAACATGCATAACGTAATTTAGGATGTATACAGCGTCGTAATACTTCCTTCATTTACTGCCAATGATATTGGGGAGGGGGAGGGGGGGGGAAGAAAGAAAGGGGGGGGGGGGGGAAGAATCCTATACATGCCGTGGAAAGCAGATTTTGCCTTCGTATTACTGGGAATTTTCAGTTACCTAGATATCTGACATTTTCTTGTTGCAGCCTTGAACATCTTATACGCATGTCTTCCTTTCAGATTTTTATCCCACTCTGCTCTCCATTCATCTGTTATTAATTCTTTAATTAAGCTGCTAATCTCTGATTTACTCATCCCTACATTTATTAGATTTTTATCAGATCTACCTTTCTTAGCTTCTTTATCTGCCTTTTCATTTCCCTATATGCCAACATGTGAAGGTGTAGTGGATTTAGTGGTACTGTATGGTTGTTGTGTTACATAGTGTAATTGTTACGTGCAGTCTTTGATATCTTACAATATAATACATTTGTATGCTTGTTATGTTTGCAAATATTTTGTAAACAAAATAGATACTTTTTAGTGCTTAAGGAAAAGTCATTATTGGGTTACTTCCCTTGAAAGGAGTGTCGTCACTTTCGTTCGAACTCCGCGGATGAATCCAGTTTTACTGCGATTTATTCTTTGTTTGGGTAGAAATAGGTTGTTCTTGCTTCAGTGTATCTATGGCCTGAATTTATGTGTATTGTTTGTCTGGGTAGGACGAGTCTGTCTTATATCTGAATATCTTTGCATGTCTAAGTCGAACTATATGGTCTTTTGGTCGCTAGAAAGGTCAAAGGGCTGTTCGGCGGATGTGTCGCTAGAGAGGTGTGTTTTGGCTTCGCCCTGATGATGGGGCTGTGTTTTTCTGTATCGGCTTGTCGCCGGGAAAAGTGATCTCAAGATTGTTGGGGAAAGTGATAGACGTTTAGACCTATCCTGTATGCTTTACCCCAGTGTTTATTCTTATTGCCAAGGAATGGCAGAATCATATTTCTGATACCAAGGTAAAACAAACGCACTTCTTATGAACTCTTACGAGGCCATCGTTTTTCAATAAGGGAAGTGATAAGGTTGATAACGTTCTATTTTTATTCCCGTTAATGATATCCACCAAAAGATAGATATAAGTGGATGGAAGCAGACATCATCATCATCATCATCAGTTGATAAGATCTCTATGGTGTTGTTTGCTCCACTGTAGTGTATGGAATGTCAACTTGACCTACGCAGTGGTGTGTAGACATGGATTGAGTGTATAATGTGCGAATGATGATAAAGGTTCGTGGTGTTGACAAAAAATGTTCTTTTCTCACACTCATGTATGGCTGGAAGTCATCGACACCAACGACTGTGTACCTTTTCTAAAGTTTAATTGGACGTACACACTCGACAGCACAGATAGTGACAAATCACAGGTTGCCATAATACATCATAGTACAGTGGATAAATGGTCTTGCAATGTTACATGGGCACTCATGTAGAATAAGTGTATAATGGACTGTCAGTAGCCAAGCACTCAGTATCGCCCATCCATATATCATCTGACTTCACTGACTGAGCACGTCAGCTTATAAACAATATTTCAGATGGCTTCTAAACCTAATCTCGTCTAGCGACGATTCTTCAACATAATGTTCAGCACATATTTTTCCATATAATAATATTGAACCGCTAATAACGGGTTCTCATGTGTAGCAGTGATCTCTGGACTAAACAAGCGATAATACGGGCATCCCTTTTCTCTTCTTGAAAGTCACTACATGTTTTGGTTCCAAGATGGCTTCACTCGTGAGCTGTCACTCACGTTTGGATACAGATAATGAATCTGTCCTAAAGTTAGTCATTCATAAAACATTTCATTGCTCTGTAGATTTGATCATGAACAATTGACTGCAATCTACAGGATATAGTGCTGCTAGGAATCGAAGTCGTTTTCATCGAGTCAAATATGTTCTCTTAGACATTCAAATCGTAACTATCGAAAATGGTGGCTTCGATCGAGAGTTCATAAGAGTATCTTTGATTACCTTGGTATAGGAAATATGAAACTGCCATTCCTTGGCAATACGACTAAACACTGGGGTAAAGCATACACGATAGGTTTAGACGACTATCACCTTCCCCACAAATACTGAGATCACTTTTTCCCGGCGACAGGCCGACATAGAAAACACAGTCCCTATCGGGACGAAGCCAAATCACACCACACTCTAGCGACACATCCGCCGAATAGCCTTCGACCTCTCTAGAGACAACAGAACATATAGTTCGACTTAGATATGTAAAGATATACAGATATAAGACAGACTCGTCCTACTCAGACAAACAATACACATAAAATCAGGCCATAGATATTCTGAAGCAAGAACAATCTATTATTACCCAAACAACGAATAAATCGCAGTAAAATGGATTTATCCGCGGAGTTTGATCGAAAGAGCCGACACAACTTTCAAGGGAAGTAACTCAATAATGACTTTTCCTTAAGCACTAAAAAATTACCTATGTATAATATTGTAAGATATCAAAGACTGCACGTAACAGTCTTACCACACCTCCCGGGAAAAAAAAATGGAACATTTTTTTTTTTTTGAAATACATCTAGGAGCAACGTACAATAGGCTCACAACGCATGAATAATGCACAGATGAAAATATCAGGAATACCTATAACGCCTAATATGAGGCTAAGTCGACTTATGGAGCGACTGGTGAGAATGTGTCTCATAAACTGAGAGAAATTATTTCTCTACAAGTATATTTTTCCAGGAAGGTGTCATCAAAGTATAATACAATTCTGGCAATTACACAATGCCTAAAAAATTCATATCATCATTTCGCATTAGATATCTTAAATTTATGATTTATGAAGAAAAAAATCATCAAAGCACATCGGTGAATAAACATCAATGAACCGCTATGTAGTGATACAATCATTATATTATTAAATTACAAATGTGTATCTATCATGATATAGAAAAGGAACTACTATAGAACTAGACATATCAAGAAGTCTAAGCCCTAATAGTTATGTGGAATCATGTGGGCATCTTGACAGAATGTCTGCCATCACATTATCTGATCCACGAATAGCTCGCACAGAGAAATGAAAAGGTTGAAGAGCAATTGTATATCGAGTAGACCTCGAGCTCTTCAAATTCTTACTCTGTATAGCAGTAAGAGCTTTTTGGTCGGTTTCTACTATGAAATGTGCGCCTAGAAGGAATCTCTGTAGTTTGAGGATCGACCAAACCATAGCTAATAGCTCACGGTCTAAAACCGAATAATTCCTTTCTGCCGCATTAAGTTTTCTGGAAATATACATTACAGGATGCAGAGTTCCAGAGTACTCTTGCATTAGTGCCGCTCCAATCCCAGTGGATGAAGCGTCACTACGAAGAACGAATGTCTTATCTTTAGTGGGTAGCACTAAAATAGGTGGTGTTGAAAACAGTGTTTTAATCTTATCCAGAGAGCATTGGCATTCCTGAGACCAGTGGACCACATTAGGCGAACCTTTCTTTAGAAGTGTTGAGAGAGGTGCCATGATAGAGGATAGATTCTGAATGAATCTGCCATAAAATTGAATAAGACCTAACAGACTTCTCACCTGTTTTTTTTAGTCTTAGGGATTGAGATGTTAAGTATCTTACTAGTATTATGGTCCTCTGTCTTTAGGAAACCATGACCAACTCGGTGGCCTAGGAAAGAAATTTCGCTAAAACCAATATAGGCTTTAGAGGGTTTCGCTGTCAGGTTGTGCCCACGCAAAGTAGACAGCAATTCATCTAACCCTGAATAGTGATCTTCCCAAGTATCGCTGAAAAGACAGATGTCGTCTAGATATGCAATGACATCTGACCGATAAGATAGGATTCGGCGCATCATGCGTACGAATGTAGCTGGTGCGTTCATAAGACCGAAAGGCATAAAATTCCATTGGAACAAACCTCTAGGTGTTGAAAAAGCCGTGAGAGGTTTGGCGCGTTCAGATAAAGGAACTTGCCAATATCCTTTAGACAAATCAAGTTTAGTGAAAAAATGAGATTTGGAGAGTCGAGTAAGTAGCTCTTCCAGTAAAGGCATAGGTTCGGCATCGAACTTAGTTACTTGATTCAATTTTCGATAGTCAACGCAAAGACGTATGTTATTGTCTTTTTTACGCACAATAACCATCGGCGAAGAATATGCAGAGGTGGATGGTTCGATTATTTTCAAATCTATCATCTCATCCAACTCTTTCTCGACCTGTGCTTGAAAATGTATAGGTATAGGATAAGGTCTAATCCTAATAGGAGTATGGTCAGTTAGAACAATGTCATGTTGAATGACATTCGTTTGTCCAGGGATGTCAGTGAGTACATCCTGAAATGTTTGCAACATAGTTGAAACTTGTCGCTGTTCTCCTAGAGACAAATCAGGAGAGACAGTAACGTTCTTCCATGATTCACTGGAATGAAGTGGGATCATTGGAAGAGGAAGATTTACATCTGAAAAACTTGTTTCCTCATCCTGTATCACGGACAGTGATGAGTAATGACCATGTGGTACTGGAGAATTGTCCGTTGCTTGGAAAATGGGTTGCAAATAATCCGGACGTTCATGGAATTCAGTAAGCATATTGATGTGGAAGGTTTTATGCTTCCCATCAATATCGACAATATAGTCGACATCGGAAATTTTCGATATTATATCGTACGGACCTTTCCAAGAAATAAGTAATCTGTTTTCCCTACAAGGTAGTAATACAAATGCTTTGTCACCAGGACAAAGTTGTCGTAAGCATCTCTTCTTATTGGCAAATTGCCTTGCCTTCTGTTTCGCAAATTCAGAAGAAGAAGTTGCTAATTTGCATGCTTCGATAATCTTTTGTCTCAACGCGATGACATATTCGTAGGATGACTTTGTGTCATCGTCAATATTGTCAGATGTTATGAGATCGTGAAGCAACGACATAGGGCCACGCGGACGCGCGCCAAAGACGAGTTCAAAGGGAGAAAATCCCGTATGTTCATTGGGTACCTCTCTGTAAGCGAAGAGGGCCGCAGGTAAAACTCTGTCCCAGTCCTGAGGATGATCCTCAGTTATCTTCCCCAGTAAGTTTTTAAGTGTTCTATTAAGGCGTTCGACCATACCATTAGACATTGGATGGTAGATACTACTTAAAGATCTATCTATCTGCAGAGTAGACATTACTTGAGACATGGTATCTGATATTAGTTGGGTGCCATGGTCTGACAATATCTCTCCGGGGAACCCCAGACGAGAAAATATAAGCCAAAGAGCATCTGCAATATCAGCAGTAGTAATGCTCTTCAGAGGAATAGCCTCTGGCCAACGTGTGCACATATCAACACACGTCAAGATAAACTGATGTCCTCTGGCAGACTTGATCTTAAATGGACCAATTATGTCTATGGCCATTTTTTGGAACGGCCGAATAGGAATGTCCGCCGCCTGAATGGGTGCAGCATGCCGTGGACCTTTGGATTTAACTTCCTGACATACTTTACAAGATCGACAATAAATCCGTATGTCCTTGTTTACCAATGGCCAAAAGAAAGCCGCAAGGACTCTTGACTTAGTACGGGAAAAACCCATGTGTCCAGCACACTGAGAGTCGTGAGCGTGCTGCAAAATTTTAACTCTCAAATTCTTGGGAACCAGGATTTGAGAATGACTTGACGTAATGGAGTCTTGAACCATACGTACAAGTACGCCATTCTTCTTTGTAATCCACGATTTACGACTTGTGTCTTTATTCGGATCACCTTTAGTTGCAAGAATGAAGAATTTCTTCAGAGTGGGATCATCTTCTTGATGTTTTATAAACGAGTCACGAGAAATTACCAAGGGATTATCTTGGTTATGCACTTCATTATTTTCAATAGATGAAGTTTGAGGCATATTAAGAGCCTGAGCTCTAGTGACTACAGCGTTAGCAATCTGCATGTTTTGCCTTTCCCACGTGGACATTTGTTGCGGAGTGCATTCTTTGACTCCATGAATGCGACCGATGATGAGGTCAGCGATCGGATTCGGAAGAAGACATGCGTGTACTTCTCCTGTAAAGAAAGGAGTAGCAATCCTAATGATAGCAGTAGAGTATTTCTCTAATGTGCCGCCAAATGTTACACATTTGACTACTTGTCCAGTGGCACGGGAAGGATCTACGAGTGACTGCCTAACACCAATTGTGGTGCATCCAGAATCAAATAGCACAGAGACTGGATTGTTATTCACTAAACCCTTATGTAAGACAAGAGAACCTCTTCCATCATGCGCGACTGATGCCGGAAGAGCAGGAAGAGGATGGCCACAGCTTAAAGTAGACACTGTGGTTGGCTCAAATAGCGTTTTGCATTGGGGGCACTGAGATGCTCTCCCAAAATCAAAAGCGGCACATGCCATATTACTAGCATCATTATTATCTTTACTCTGTTTATAGGCTTCATTGGACTCTTGTTGTGCAGAGTTTGCCTGAAAATGTGGTTTATGTCTTTTGTATTGAGATCTACCTCGGTTATTATCACCTCTGTAGTTATTGTTACCTCTATTGTAACCCCTATTTGGGTTTGAGTCATAGTTCCCTTGGTTACCATTATCATATTCATTATAATGAGTATCTCTGTAATTATGATCTTGTTGACTCCAAGACGGATAACCCTGATAGTTTCTATAATTACTTCCTCTACGGAAATTCCTATAATTATGACCACCCCTGTGTCGAGAGCTATCAGCTCGTCTCCAGTTCTTTGAAGAAGAACCCTGAAATGATTGGTTACCTTGGTTTTGATAACTATTATGGTTACCTTTTTTATCAAATCTGTTTTGAGGTCCCTGAAATCTGTGTGAATAATTGGGATTGTATGGTGTTGCTGAAGCAACTGGCATACTCTCCTTAATCTTAGTGTTGCCAAAAGTCACGTCGGGGTGTGCAGTGACATATTGGGAACAATATTCTTCCATTTCTTTTAGAGATTTGGGTTTACGCTCATGTATAAATTCAAGGAAAGGTTTGTTCACACATGACATAATCTTATCTCTGAGCAACAAATCCATAAGTCCTTCATACGTTTTTTCTGTTTTGGAAAGCTCAATCCAACGATCAACTGTGAGACGTGCCTTTGCAGTGAATTCTGAGAATTCTACACCCGTCTCAGGCCTCATCGTTTTAAATAAAAGGCGATAGCCTTCCTCACTTAGCTGATATTTTTTTATCAAAGCCGCCCTAATGACATCATAATTATCCTTATCTGCTTCTCCTACAAGGCATAATCTAGTCAAAGATTCACCTTTCAAGTTTTCTGATAATTGATTAGCGTATTGTGATTTATCCACATTATGTGTACGACAAGAACGTTCAAATCTATCCAGCCAGAATGTAATATCGTCACTGGACTGATTGAACGGTGGAACCTTAACCTTGTAAGTAGAAGGTTTACCATTACCACTAGATGCCTGATTAACATTACTCATACTTGTCAATCTCAATTTCTCTAACTCAAATTCATGTTCTCTTATTGCTTTTTTCTCTTCAGCATCTAATCTTTTTTGTTCAGCCTCCCTGTCTAATCTTTTTTGTTCAGCTTCCCTGTCTAATCTTTTTTGTTCAGCTTCACTGTCTAATCTTTTTTGTTCCGCAGCAGCTTCTCTTTCTAATTTTTTTTTGTTCAGCTGCAGCTTCTCTTTCTAATTTTTTTTGTTCAGCTTCAAATCTCCTTTCCTCCACCTGCATCTGCAATTTCTTTTGTTCAGCAGCAGCCTCAGCTTCTCTTTCTAATCTTTTCTCTTCCGCCATAGCTTTTCTTTCTTCTGCAGCTAATCTTTTCTCTTCTGCAGCTAATGCTTTGTCATATTGAGCAACTGCCCATTGTTCTAATTGTTGACCAGTCTTATCAAGGGCTTTCCCTTGTGTAATGAAGTATTCTAATGTAGCCATGATGTCTAACAATAATACTAATCACCTGAATCAATAATAATACCACAAGTTCTCAATGACTTGATTAATCAGTATACTATCCCAATATCTGTGGGTCACAAGCCTTTAATAAGGTCTTGTATAATAGTAATAATAATCAGGTACTGGTTTATACCATAATCCAAGTGCAGTGCACAGGGAATTGTGTCTTATGAAATATACCTATATAAAACATATGTCAACCAACAGAATACATAAAGTACAAATAGGACTGACAATACAAGAACGTTTGCAGAAATCAAAATAAATCAAATAGGGAAATCAATGAAAATAATCACTGAATCTGCAAAGAATAACAACACAAATGACGTCACAATATATGAATATAAATTGAGAATAGAACTGAAAGATAGAAAAGGTTAGACCAACAAATTACAAACAAATCAAAACAAAACTAAAGAACAAAGAAATATTACAAAAATAACAATAATTACAGACTTCACAGCTAACACAAAAGCAACAGTTGTCGCAGCAAATTTTCAATCAAGAAAATTGCACCTATAGAAAACGCCCACAACGGACCCTCTATGACGTGGGATATTCTGTTGTGAGGACGCCGCCCAACCTTAAACACAACCCGCTGACATAGAAACTAACATACTATACAAACAAATAACATGTAAACATAAATATATATAAATTATGTGTATGATAGTATGTGTTGCAAAATAGGCTCAGTCTTACAGTAATGGCAAAGTTATTTTTATGAAAACAAACAAACTGCCACTTTATTCAATTAAACATTCTGGCCTTAAATATTAAAGTTCATATATGGAAAACAAGAAGATCCATCGATGAAAATAGGACTTCTTAGTTCACTCATACTGTCTTCCTGTTAACATTGACAAGAATTGATCCAACTGTTCTGTGAAACTCTATAATGTCTAATGTAAAAAATGTCAACAACGCTGACCTACATACTGCATTCACCTGACAGGTCACGTGACGAAGTGTTGACAAAGAGCAAACCAATACTGCAAGTGTGTCGTATCAGCCACAGGAAACGGTCTGGTATCGGTAATCTGTTGACTTCTGAACTTCTGCGAGGTCAAACCCAGAAAGCTGGTCCACCAGTTGATAAGGTGCACCAGAACACTCCTAGGCGGGAAGACGTCGCCTATCAACGACTGTGTACCTTTTCTAAAGTTTAATTGGACGTACACACTCGACAGCACAGATAGTGACAAATCACAGGTTGCCATAATACATCATAGTACAGTGGATAAATGGTCTTGCAATGTTACATGGGCACTCATGTAGAATAAGTGTATAATGGACTGTCAGTAGCCAAGCACTCAGTATCGCCCATCCATATATCATCTGACTTCACTGACTGAGCACGTCAGCTTATAAACAATATTTCAGATGGCTTCTAAACCTAATCTCGTCTAGCGACGATTCTTCAACATAATGTTCAGCACATATTTTTCCATATAATAATATTGAACCGCTAATAACGGGTTCTCATGTGTAGCAGTGATCTCTGGACTAAACAAGCGATAATACGGGCATCCCTTTTCTCTTCTTGAAAGTCACTACATGTTTTGGTTCCAAGATGGCTTCACTCGTGAGCTGTCACTCACGTTTGGATACAGATAATGAATCTGTCCTAAAGTTAGTCATTCATAAAACATTTCATTGCTCTGTAGATTTGATCATGAACAATTGACTGCAATCTACAGGATATAGTGCTGCTAGGAATCGAAGTCGTTTTCATCGAGTCAAATATGTTCTCTTAGACATTCAAATCGTAACTATCGAAAATGGTGGCTTCGATCGAGAGTTCATAAGAGTATCTTTGATTACCTTGGTATAGGAAATATGAAACTGCCATTCCTTGGCAATACGACTAAACACTGGGGTAAAGCATACACGATAGGTTTAGACGACTATCACCTTCCCCACAAATACTGAGATCACTTTTTCCCGGCGACAGGCCGACATAGAAAACACAGTCCCTATCGGGACGAAGCCAAATCACACCACACTCTAGCGACACATCCGCCGAATAGCCTTCGACCTCTCTAGAGACAACAGAACATATAGTTCGACTTAGATATGTAAAGATATACAGATATAAGACAGACTCGTCCTACTCAGACAAACAATACACATAAATTCAGGCCATAGATATTCTGAAGCAAGAACAATCTATTATTACCCAAACAACGAATAAATCGCAGTAAAATGGATTTATCCGCGGAGTTTGATCGAAAGAGCCGACACAACTTTCAAGGGAAGTAACTCAATAATGACTTTTCCTTAAGCACTAAAAAATTACCTATGTATAATATTGTAAGATATCAAAGACTGCACGTAACAGGAAGATTTAACTATATGAAGATGACATTCATTCATAGCAGCACCATATTGTAAAGTGAAGTCAATTGTCTCATGATAGAATCTACAAAGTAATGAGAACATTTAATGTATGATTAACTTTGATACAGATTCCTAGTTGTATCCAAACGTGAGTTACAGCTCACGAGAGAAGCCATCTTGTATTCACATATTTAAGGACTATCAGGAAGAGAAAGGGATGCCCCGTATTATCGCTTGATGAGTCCAGAGATCACTGCTACACATGAGAACCCATTACTAGCGGTTCAATATGATTATATGAAAAAAAATATGTGCTGATCATTATTTAAAGGAATCTTCGCTAGACGAGGTTAGGTCTAGAAGCCATCTTGAATATTGTTTATAAACTGACGTGCTTTTGTCAGTAAACTCAGATGATATATGTATATGGGCAATACTGAGTACTTGTCGACTGACAGTCCATTATGCTATTATTCTACATGAGTGCCCATGTATCATTGCAAGACCATTTATCCACTGTACCATGATGTATTATGCCAACCTGCGATTTGTCACTATCCGTGCTGTCGAGTGTGTACGTCCAATTAAACTGTAGCAAAGGTACACAGTCGTTGGTGTCGATGACTTCCAGCCATACATGAGTGTAAGAAAAAGACCATTTGTCAACACCACGAACTCTTCTTATCATTCGCATATTATACTCTCAATCTATGTCTACACACCACTGCGTAGGTCAAGTTGACATCCCATACTCAAACCACGAGTTACACAACAACACAGCATTTAACTCTGGTGATGTTCTAGTGAGCTTATATTTATCAACTGAAGAGCAAAAGAGAGTTTATCAGTAATGTATGAGGTCAGCTGTGAAGGCTCCTGAGATAAATGTTTATGTGAATTACAGAAGGCCCTTCTTACTACCACTTACGACCTCAAACATATATCTTTTACTATTATGATCGTAGCTACGTTAAAAGTCTAGGGTACTGAAATGTAATGTGTTGTAGTTTTTTTTTTTTTTTCCTATTCTATAACCAGCGGCACTCGAGCTTTCCGGCTCTTTCGGCCCAATGACATGTCATTGCGAGGCTGGGGGGTCAGTGGACTTTCCTTCCAACCCGGTCAGGAGCTTCGCTCCTTCCCATCCACACGGGATTTATGTGCAGGAGCCGTTCAGATTATTCAGTCAAATTTCCGGTCGTAAACATTTCTTCAAACGCCGACGGCCGGGTTTGAACCATGAACACCTGGTCGCCAGTACAACGTCGTAGCCATTACACCAGCGCGGCTCCCAATGTGTTGTAGTAGAATATACAAACACACACAGATAATTAATAAGTCTAATAATATTAATAAAATTTATAACACACTGAACTAACTCAGACTGTTTTAGTTTCAATATTAAAAATTTTTTAAAAATTTATTTGTTCTGAACCAATGTTTTATTTTGGTCAGAACATAAGAAATGTTATGGAGTTATAAATTGAATGCATAAATATATGGCATAATAAAATGGAATGTGTGTACATAGGTGTTTTATAAGACTGGTTAATATTAATTATATTTATAATGTCTCTGGTAGAACTATTACTGGATGTGCTGTTGGGGTGGTGTCATCACACCCATTCTGTGACTAGAACTAGCTTTGTCCATTGTCTTATAGACTTTAGAAAATGTTCTATTTCCCAAAATTCAGTATATTTGTGAGGGGGAAATATTTATAAATAGTTAAGAGTTCTGGTGAATCCTCAGCAGGCCACTAATTCACTCATCTTGTCTGTGAAGGTCTGATGCTGGATTCCGGTGGCCCACTCCTCTCGGTAGCTAGAATACAATGCTAGACTGCACCGACACCACTGTAGGCGGCACACACATCTGCTTGTGTAATCTTGATTACTTATGTGGCACTACCCTAGTGCCACAACAGAAACTCACAATTCTGAAACAAAATTTGTGCTATGTGTCAGTACTCTATTTACTGCACCACTCTTACACACAGCACAACACATCAACATTACACAGAATGGGTCAGATCTCTCTGACCACACAGCACATCTTACCCAGTTGTTTTCATATAGTATCAGTTCCCCAAGACTGCATTGCATCTGAGATATGTTCAATAGTTTCCTTTTATTCAATAAGATAGGTGATATGTTCCCACTGATCTCAACAATAGATCCGCCTTCCATAGTCTTAGTTAGGCGTCCATATATTTTGTTTGTCTCTAGACCCTGAACTTGGGCTGGGGACCTAGAGCGAGCACTTACTTGTCGTAATCATTTTATATGATATGGCAGTATCAATCACTCGAAATATTAAAATATACAAAATAAATGCTTTCATTCTTACCAGAATTCAGAATTGAGAACACAGTTAATTGCTAGCAAAACTCAGCTGAGCTGCTGGCTATATGATGGCGTCCCACTAAATGTATGTAATATCTTCTGGGAAAAACACCACAGGCAATAACCGACTGTGTCCCTGGACAGAATTGTATCAAATGGCAAAAATGCGCTTCTCTGTCCCGCTAATATGATTACATTTGCCCAATCACAGACTTCCCCCCTAACTTTTCAAATCTACAACCAAAAGTCAAATTTCAGTCAGATCTCAGTCAAGTATGTATATTTGTCTGTTGGTCCGTCTGTCTCTACTTGTTTTTTCATAAAAAACACGCTTGGTTCTTGGACCAACTTCATGCAATACCCTGCACAAATCTGCCTCCTAAGTTATTTTTAGCCACAATTCTCCACCTTCCCCCTCTCTTTCATTACAGCTTGATTTTTGCATTTGCGTGTCTCAAGGACAAAAATTTGAAACTTTAGTGAAAGTATGGACAGTACAGTCGCTAGTCTGATATGAAAAATACAGTCTTTTGTCAATATCTTCCTTGTTATCTATCCGTCTGTATAATTTAAAGTATATTAGTTCTCTGCTTAAGATGGGCTATCAAACTAGCTAGGTTTTATATTCATAACTCTATTATTAAGAAAAAACATATTTTTTCTCAACTTTATTTTTTTTTTAAAATTTGTTCTCGAACCTTCTCCCCGGCGATTGCCGCTGAATTCAAATAAAACGACCAAGTATCGAAAAACGTCCAAGAAATGACTGTTTCGAATAAGAGCTACGGACTTTTTTTGGTCCATTTCCTTACATTGTGTCAACTAGTGACGTGAATTTTTTTTCTTTTACTACCAATTGCGTCTTTTAGCCTTTCTAGATTCAAACACGTGTTCAGTCATATTTTTCCTTTTTTGATCTCCGTTTCCCTCCCGTCTACAAAGGGTAAACCGTTTCGTCTGCACGTCTAACTAGTTAGTTTAAATGGCGGTAGGAAATGCGGGCATGGGCGAGCATGTCTCCTAGTATCTTACGCATTATTTTTATCCCTACATTTTATCCTTATATTTGGAGATATTTTAACGTTGTATCACGGTAAATTCATCACACATCTCCCCACCTGAGAACATGCACTACGGCAAGTTCCAAAACCAGTGATACACATAGATAAAATTACTCCTTACGCCTGCCACTACTCTAATTTTGATCACAGGGGTGCCGACTGAGGAAATCTGCACCGACATTCAATGACCCTGGGATGTATTCAATACTAAACTGATAAGGTTGTAATAATAAAGACCATCTCAACAATCTGGCATTTTCATGCTTAGCCTGAGATAAGAACACCAGGGGCTGATGATCCGTCTGGACCACAAAAGTCCTACCATACAGATAGATTTGAATTTTTTTTTATTGCCCAGATTAACGCTAAACATTCTTTTTCGCTTGTGGAATATCCTTGTTCCGCTTTATTCAATTTGCGGCTTGCATAAGCGACTGGGTTCAGTTCCCCATCGGGTGAAGATGACCGTTGCAACAGAGCCGCCCCGAGGCCTACATTACTTGCATCTGTTCTCACCACAAAGTCCTGTGTCAAATCAGGCAATTTAGAGAACAGGCTTGCTAGTGAGTTTTTCCTTTAACTCTTAAAAAGCCAATTCACATTGCGCAGTCCAAACTATTTTATCTGGATGTTCCTTGCGAGTCAGATCAGTCAGAGGAGCACATATAGAGTTAAAATTTTATATATATTTTTGGTAAAATCCACATAACGACACGAATGATCGCACGTCCTTTTTTGTTTGTGGTCTAGGTGCTCTCTGCAGTTTTTCCAAGTTCTTGGGGTCAGGAGTCATGTTACCCTGATATACAGTGTGTCCCAAGAATTCCAACTCTTTGCATCCAATACAACATTTTGTTGGTCTAGCAGTTAAATTCGCCTCCCTAAGCCTATCAAATAACATTTTTAGGGAGTCAATGTGTTCTTCAAATGTCTCTGTGGCGACGAGAATATCATCCATGAAATTCGTGATACATGGGTTATTCAGGGGATCCAACAATTTGCGCATCATCCTTGAAAATACACTCGGAGCATTTTTCAATCCGAATGGTAGCATGTTGAATTCATAATGTCCTTCCGATGTGCTAAAAGCTAAATAAGGTCTCACTTCAGGCTTCACTGGAATCTGGTAATAGCCTTTGCTAAGATCCACCTTCGAAAAGTATTTTGCCTTGTTTAATCTGGCAAATAACTGTTTTGTGTCTGGTAATGGATCCACTTGTCCTTCTGTGAAAGCATTCAGTTTCCTGTAATCTATGCACAGTCTATGTTCCCCAGACGGTTTCCTCAACAAAACTACACTGGAGCTAAAAGAAGATTCACTGTGTGAAATAATCCCCTCCTTCAACAAATAATCTATTTCTTCTTTCAATGCCTTCTCCTTCGCGAACGGAATAGAATAGGCTCTCATACAGATTGGTTTTGAGTCTACCAGTTTCATGTCATACTGTAGCAAATTTGTATGTCCTGGTTTATCTGTTAATACATCTGTATGTTCCTCCAGAACCTGTTGAACTCTCTCCCTCTGATATTTAGTCAGGTGCTTACTGACTTTTACCTGTGCGGCTGTTTCACAAGGATGTAATGGGTATTCATGTGAGGTGAGTGGTTCCTTTTGCATTTGAGTTGCGATAGCCAAGGTCAGTAAGGGGGTGCTTTCCTGGAGTGATCTGTCCAGGTACTTCTTTAAAAGGTTTACATGATAAACTTTCTCCTTCCCCTTTTTGTCAATTTTATAGTTTGTTCTAGACACCTTCTCTAGAACCGTATATGGACCTTGCCATCCAATTTGTAATTTATTCTGGCTGCCGGGTAGTAGAAGAAGCACCTTCTCTCCCACAGCTAGTTCTCTGTCCTTTGCCTTCCTATTAAAATATGCTGCATGTTTCTTCCTGGCTTGTCTCAAATTATCATTTGCCAGTTTCCATCCAGCTTTCAGACGAGTGGTCAGTTCGTTCACATATTGATACGATGAGGTAACAGTCTCTTCTGCCTTCTCATCTGTCCAGGTCCTTAATAAGGCTACATCTGGACTTTTAATTTTTTATCCTTATTTTTCATGGCACCCATCGGATCCCTTCCATTGGAAGCCTTATAATGAGGACTTTTCTTCCTAGAATCATCACTCACAAATCGACCACTACCAATTTTCTTCATGGGTATGTCTCCCCACTTTAGATTGCTTATGAGAGATCTTCGCTCTCTTTTAGTTTCCTCCAGTTTATATAACTCTGACCGAGGGATTGTCAGTTTATTCTGGGGTAAATTTCCTCTTTGTACTCGTCGCATAGTGGCCATGTTAATCCATTCAAGTGAAGACTGGGTGTGAAAAGGGGGCTCCCATTCCCCTTTGTCTACCTGAGTATAATTATTTTTCCTTCCAGGCCTAAGTTTGCCCCGTGGCGTTTCTAGTTCCTGCACATATTTTCCCTTTGTGGGTGTTCCCTCATGAAATACGCCACATGCTTCTACAAAGTTTTCAATATCGACATTTACGTCGGGCCAATAGTAATTTCGAGCAACTTTTTGGCAGATGGTACCTACTTTCTCATGGTCACCATCTTTTCCAACATGTAGGCTCCTTATTAAATTTGCCCTATATACCTTGGGAAGAACCAACTGTCCGTGACCAGTGGATCTAGTTCCTGTCTTCCTATATAGCAATCTGTCCTTCATGAAATACTCTCCCTTGCTTGGAGGTATGTGGCATTTTGGCAATTTTTTAAAACATGGCTTGAGTGTCCTATCCTCAGCCTGCGCCTTCCTCATCTCCTCTGGATGAGCATTTATAGGTTCACCTTCTTCCTCCTTTTTCTGTGACCTGGTCTGCACTGTCGCCATGATCACAGGTCTCTCGGGATTCCCCAAGAAGACGTACCTACACCCCAATATCAGAGGGTAGATTGGTTCATCTATCACTGCTGCTCTGATTTCTCCTTCCACATAGCGAGTTTTCACCGTTATCCTTGCGATGGGAAGTGTCATGAGTGGTATGTCCTTAGTCGCCCCTTGTATTTCCACTGTTTCTGTGGTATACTGACTTGGGTCCACTAGGCTAGACTTCACAACTGAATCATAATCCAAACCTGTATCATAAAGGCACCTTATGGTGACCCCATTACAAATAACATCCTCACAAACTGGGGGGTGATAAGGTTCCTGCTGTCCATTAGGATTAACCTTTAATCTTTGAGTCCCCGACTTCATTGCAGCAATGTTTGAAGGTTTCCTTCTACAAAATTCGGTGTTATGGTTGTCTTTCTTACACCATTTGCACCATCTTTTTCCTTGGTTAAACGGTTTTCTTTCATTATATTTTTGGTCATTTAACTGTGAGTTTCTGTCACGATAGTCATTTCTTGGCCTATCAAAGTTTGTCCTGCCTTTATTACCCTGTTCTCTGTTATCAAATTTATTAAATTGCTGTGGAGCTTTAAAATTTTCTATGTGCTTCTTTTTAGTGCCACTTACCTCTGCCTGGGCTGCCTGATACCTCTCAGCGACATTTAAAACCTCCCCCAACCTCTCTGCACCTTGTTCCATGAGAAATTTTCTCAAGTCTGGAGCCATGGACTCTCTTAATTGCTCTATCATGATCATCTCTTTCAGATCTTGGGTCTTCCCCAGAGCAGTCCATTTCTCCAAATAGGTTTCCAGCCTGGCAGAGAATTGGTGGTATGTCTCCCCAGACAACAGTTTGGCATTTCTAAATTTCTTACGGTAAAATTCACCATGTTTTTCATATCTTAATAACAAAGCCTGCTTTAGCATGTCATAATTGTCTTGGTCTTCTCTATTCATTTTAGCAAAGACTTCATAAGAAGTACCTCTCAGTCCCTGTGATAACTTAAGACTAAACCTCTCTCTCTCTAACCCATATGTAGTATTTAATAATTCAAATCTACTGAGGTACCCCTCGATGTCATCGTCTTTCTCAACAAAATGGTCTAAATGAAACCCCATAGCTGAGGTTGAGGCTCCCTGACTAGGCGTAGCATCTGAGGCAAAAGGGCTGGCACCATTTTCAGGAGCATGGCCTTGTAATTCCATCTCCCTTAGTCGTAATTCGTGCTCCCTTTGTAACCTTCTATCTTCTGCTTCCCTTTCGGCCTTTTTATCTTCTGACTCCCTTTGCTGTCGTTTTTCTTCTGCCTCAATCTGCAGCCTCTTAAGTTCTTTATCAGCCTCAATTTGTAACCTCTTCTCTTCAGCTAACCTCCTATCTTCCCTTTCAATATACTTGTCACATTCAGAAATTACATACTGAATTAAAACCTGACCCTCCATGTTCATCTCCCTCGCCGTTAGCACAGCAGCCGATCTAAATTTTGCTAGGTCAGCCATCATACAAAATAACAATGACCAAGGTAAATCTAACTGATTAATGACTAAGGTAATTCTAATTATCTAATGACAGGTAATTCAAATTATACAAATAGACCAAGGTAATTCTAATTATATAAAATGGCCAAGGTAATTCTAATTATATAAAATGGCCAAGGTAATTCTAATTAATTAATCAACTAATTACCACTGGCTGTGAAGATTCACCAACTTTTATTTTCCCCTTTTTATTTTAAGGGACACTTTTTCAATTTATACAATCTGTCCCCACTGGTTTAATTCTCCCACCAGGAGATTCCAATATCTTTGATTAACTAAATATCCCTGGACAAGACCCCAATATTTGTAGTGGATTTAGTGGTACTGTATGGTTGTTGTGTTACCTAGTGTAATGTATGAGGTCAGCTGTGAAGGCTCCTGAGATAAATGTTTATGTGAATTACAGAAGGCCCTTCTTACTACCACTTACGACCTCAAACATATATCTCTTACTATTATGAATGTAGCTACGTTAAAAGTCTAGGGTACTGAAATGTAATGTGTTGTAGTAGAATATACAAACACACACAGATAATTAATAAGTCTAATAATATTAATTGTCCCTGGAAAAAGGGGAAGGGGTCGACCTAGACGACGGTGGACCCAGGACATCACAGAGAGTCTGAACTTGTCTTTGGCTGATGCAGGTCGACTTGCCCAGAATCGTGATGCGTTCAGAGCAGCTGTAATGGAGACAACGTTCTGGAAAGAATATGTCACATGATGAATAATATTAATAAAATTTATAACACACTGAACTAACTCAGACTGTTTTAGTTTCAATATTAAAAATATTTTTTTAATTTATTTGTTCTGAACCAATGTTTTATTTTGGTCAGAACATAAGAAATGTTATGGAGTTATAAATGGAATGCATAAATATATGGCATAATAAAATGGAATGTGTGTACATAGGTATTTTATAAGACTGGTTAATATTAATTATATTTATAATGTCTCTGGGAGAACTATTACTGGATGTGCTGTTGGGGTGGTGTCATCACACCCACTCTGTGACTAGAACTAGCTTTGTCCATTGTCTTATAGACTTTAGAAAATGTTCTATTTCCCAAAATTCAGTATATTTGTGAGGGGGAAATATTTATAAATAGTTAAGAGTTCTGGTGAATCCTCAGCAGGCCACTAATTCACTCATCTTGTCTGTGAAGGTCTGATGCTGGATTCCGGTGGCCCACTCCTCTCGGTAGCTAGAATACAATGCTAGACTGCACCGACACCACTGTAGGCGGCACACACATCTGCTTGTGTAATCTTGATTACTTATGTGGCACTACCCTAGTGCCACAACAGAAACTCACAATTCTGAAACAAAATTTGTGCTATGTGTCAGTACTCTATTTACTGCACCACTCTTACACACAGCACAACACATCAACATTACACAGAATGGGTCAGATCTCTCTGACCACACAGCACATCTTACCCAGTTGTTTTCATATAGTATCAGTTCCCCAAGACTGCATTGCATCTGAGATATGTTCAATAGTTTCCTTTTATTCAATAAGATAGGTGATATGTTCCCACTGACCTCAACAATAGATCCGCCTTCCATAGTCTTAGTTAGGCGTCCATATATTTTGTTTGTCTCTAGACCCTGAACTTGGGCTGGGGACCTAGAGCGAGCACTTACTTGTCGTAATCATTTTATATGATATGGCAGTATCAATCACTCCAAATATTAAAATATACAAAATAAATAAATGCTTTCATTCTTACCAGAATTCAGAATTGAGAACACAGTTAATTGCTAGCAAAACTCAGCTGAGCTGCTGGCTATATGATGGCGTCCCACTAAATGTATGTAATATCTTCTGGGAAAAACACCACAGGCAATAACCGACTGTGTCCCTGGACAGAATTGTATCAAATGGCAAAAATGCGCTTCTCTGTCCCGCTAATATGATTACATTTGCCCAATCACAGACTTCCCCCCTAACTTTTCAAATCTACAACCAAAAGTCAAATTTCAGTCAGATCTCAGTCAAGTATGTATTATTGTCTGTTGGTCCGTCTGTCTCTACTTGTTTTTTCATAAAAAACACGCTTGGTTCTTGGACCAACTTCATGCAATACCCTGCACAAATCTGCCTCCTAAGTTATTTTTAGCCACAATTCTCCACCTTCCCCCTCTCTTTCATTACAGCTTGATTTTTGCATTTGCGTGTCTCAAGGACGAAAATTTGAAACTTTAGTGAAAGTATGGACAGTACAGTCGCTAGTCTGATATGAACAATACAGTCTTTTGTCAATATCTTCCTTGTTATCTACCCGTCTGTATAATTTAAAGTATATTAGTTCTCTGCTTAAGATGGGCTATCAAACTAGCTAGGTTTTATATTCATAACTCTATTATTAAGAAAAAACATATTTTTTCTCAAGTTTAGTTTTTTTTTAAATTTGTTCGCGAACCTTCTCCCCGGAGTTTGCCGCTGAATTCAAATAAAACGACCAAGTATCGAAAAACGTCCTAGAAATGACTGTTTCGAATAAGAGCTACGGACTTTTTTTGGTCCATTTCCTTACATTGTGTCAACTAGTGACGTGAATTTTTTTTTCTTTTACTACCAATTGCGTCTTTTAGCCTTTCTAGATTCAAACACGTGTTCAGTCATATTTTTCCTTTTTTGATCTCCGTTTCCCTCCCGTCTACAAAGGGTAAACCGTTTCGTCTGCACGTCTAACTAGTTAGTTTAAATGGCGGTAGGAAATGCGGGCATGGGCGAGCATGTCTCCTAGTATCTTACGCATTATTTTTATCCCTACATTTTATCCTTATATTTGGAGATATTTTAACGTTGTATCACGGTAAATTCATCACAGAAGGTATCCAAGCGATTAAGACATTGCCTCTGTAATAAGAAGCTTCTCAAACTACAGCTGGGAAAAAGGCTATTTCATAATAGAAGAACCTTACTGTTTAGGGTGTCTTCAAGACAATAATATAGAGCATTTTTGTTAAAATGTAAGAGGTATAATCAAATGAGAATCCCAATTTTAGATTATTTGCGGTCATCAAATTTACTTATAAATATAGAAGAGGTGTTTGTAGCGAGAGGAAAGATATAATGATGATGATAATATCCTGGACAACTAGATGTATCAGATGATACCAGGATAGTGCCAGATAAGAGACTGGTCTTACTGTAGCGAAATCTGTGAGACAATCGCTAAATTCAGTAAGATTTTACTCCTATGAAAATACATAAACCCGCCCGGGTGTGTTTGCCTATCTGCGTCCCCTACGCCAGTAGAGCGCTGCATTGTATACCGTAGTAATGCTTAGACAATAACCCCGCTGTCAAATATTACACGCTTTCCTAGTTTCGTCCTTGAGACTTACAAGTAACGCAAATCTTTAAATATTACCTAAACGCCGTTTTGCAGACAGCTAAGTGTTCGTTTCAGTCAGAGTGAGAGAAGAAGACGTAGGAGGGAGAGATAAGGGATGAATGAAAGCCTTGACAAGCGTTGTTTTTTTTGAATCGCATGCGACAATGCGACGTCACAGAATTGGTTTGAAACACTACACGCGAGGGATAGGTTAGGTTTGAAAAATAGACTACAGGCCATGGTTACCGTTGTTAGGGCATGTTTGAACATCTGCTATCGTACGCTGTAGTTTTCTTAGAAAAAGTGAGAGAGAGAAAAATTTGAAAGGGGGAATGTATGGAGTCCGTTTAAACTATCGTCTGCATTTCTAAAGTGAAACTAACTGTCACAATTGAACGATAGATGGAAATAAAGAATAAGGGACGATTAAAATGATAATATTTGGTTATTATACCTAACATATTACTTAGTGTGATATATTATCTTGCCGTAGAGGAACCCAAAAATAATAAAATATGTTATTTGAATAAGTGTAGAAGGAAAAAGTAAATTATGATGAAATGAAGAATAAAAACGATAATATTGAATATAATAAATAATAGCATAAAAATACAACCACTGTGTGACAGACATCAACAGGATCACTAATTACTTGTCAGAATTATAAACTTGTAGGATATAACTGAGATATTGACGAAGACAGATGGACGAACAGACTTGAATCTTTCTCAGTTTGTCCTGTAGTGGGGATAGAGGGGAAGTTAGTCCAAGATTTGAAAATTGAGTTCAATTTTGAATAAAACGACGCTAGAAACCAAACAGTCCCTGATTGGCTGGAGACTAATATACTAACGGAGGAATAAAACTGATTGGTAGTTAGTGTTCGGGGCCACTTATGAAAGAAATTTTCTACACTAAAGTTGTTTTACAAGCAAGATAATAGTACTATCTTGACGTTGCTGATCTGCACCAGCAAGCGATCTGGATTTGACCATATTTATCGCAAATCCAACTTATTAGTGTTAATATTTCTCTGATGCGGTAAGAAAGAAAACATTTATATCACCATTATATTATTATTATGCATGTATTATTGAATATGTATGAAAATTATGTGGGTAGAAGTATCTAGAGGGAAGTCAACATCAAACTTTTGTGTTATATTTGTCAAAGCGATTCTTTTTTTCGGATTTTTTTTTTTTTTTTTAAATTTTTTTCCGTTTTATTCGTTTTTTTTTTTTTTTTTTTTTTGGGCCCAGTGAGGGATTTTTTTTTTGATCTAACTTTATAGAAAAAGGGCCACTACAGTTTTTCCAACTTAATTTTTTTTTTTTTTTTTTCCCAAATTGTTTTTTTTTAATAAATTCTCTTTTTGGGATAAAACTGATTTTTTTTTTTTTTACGTTACTTGTGTTAAAAATTAAACATTTAAAGTTGTTTTTTAATTGTGAGTACCAGATTAATGTATTATTAATGATATAATGAAAATTACCCCCGTCAGCTTATAGAAGCCAAAATTTTAGAGGGAAGCACCTTTTTTTTTCGCAAACCCCAAAAATCCACTTTTGTGTTTATTTTTATTTTCACATTTTCACAGAGTTTTCACCTTTTTTTTTTTTTTTTTTGTACCGTTTTTTTATTTTAATGAAAATTTTATTAACAATGTTGAAAAATTTTGTAGAAAACTTAGTTTTTTTTTTTGATTTTTTTTTGTTTCACAGGATATTGTTAGGATAACTCTAATACATTAACATGTTGTAGACAAAACAAGCAACAGGCCTTTTGAATTTTTGGCTCGAGACAAGAAAATTAAATATTAATGGGGAAATTGTGGTACAGTATTATGACATAAGACCAGGTAAACCACTGGCCGCCTTCTTCAGCAAGTCACCGTGATTGTACATGACTTGATATTATTAACTTAAAATGTTTCCTTTGTCAAGGAAAGTGTCAAACTGTAGTTTGAAGTTTATTTGACCATGAATGGGGTATACAACCAATTAAGAACGTTAACTAATTGTTTAGTTACCATGCTGAGTCTGAATGTGATTTAAAATGTTTAGTAGTTAGGGAAAGAGAGAGTTATATGAGAGGTTGAGTAGGACGCATTTATATCGTTCCAGGGTTTCATCTGTGACTCAAAGTGAGCCCAGGTCAACCTATACCTGTCGTTATTTCTGCATCTAAAGAATTGAGGCAGTATCGACTGTGTGCCTCCGTGTTATATTGCAAGAGCAGAATCCTTACTTGGCTGTGGAGACTGGTGATCTAACCAAAATTCATCCTGCATACCAGACACCACTCAGTTAAGAAATTGCCTCCAGGCACTTGATATATCAAACTCAACTACTCTCTATTCCCAAACGTGTAATAGAACATTCAGATTGTGATGAAGATAAACGTTCTTGTAATCAATACCCATTCATAGGAGCAAGAATAAATTGACACGGGTCCAGAGTGACACATTTAATTACAGTTGTGAATAAGAATATACTCAGTTATAAATTGAATTAATGTATGTAAATACTTTGAATTATCTTTTGAGTTCAATATTCCGGTATACACAAAATTGTGATACTGGAACAATAAATTGTAAAAAAAGATTTCACATTTAAAACTTAACTCTGGGTATTGATAAGTACTTTTCATAGAGTTCTTAAGTGTATTTGTTGTCACTTTATTATACCAAAATTTCATTACCCTAGACATTAGACATAGCTGTCAGACATACTAGTTAAAAATAAGTCTGAGTGAGATCGTAGGGTGGTAGCAGAAAGGTTCTCTGAGAACACACCCTTATTATCTACTAGACTCAGAGGCCTTCACAGCTTGACCTCACTCAGGTACATTATAACAATAACACCAACATTCATAACATCTAAATCCACCACACTTACAAGAAATACCCCATTCTCTGAAAAGAGTAATGATGTATCGACATCAAAGGTATAGTCAAGCTGTATAGATTCCTAGATGAGATGGTAATGTACTATTTAGGTTTCTATGGTGCCCCTCTCCAGACTAACCTTAGACACTGACTCTGCTAGGGGTAATTAACTAACCAACAAGAATTATGAACCAAACTTAAATAATTCAATAAAGACTGTTAGTACAATTTATTTATGTACAGGACCTTTCTTTGTTCTGTTGGATAATTTTCAAATAAACTGAAATTGATTCAAAATATATATGGTTTCACTGTCAATTATTTCTATTACATTTAAAGTTAATTAAAGTTCATTTTCATCTGTTTTCTTGGTCTTTGACGAAAACTGTCTTTCTTCTGTGCTAAACTTGAACAAATGTTAATATTATTATATCACAATTTATAATGGCATTTGCTATGTTCTTTAACACCACAGACTAGTGTCATCATTTCAATGTTCACTTGTAGAGAATAACTCGTAGGTTATATGTTCCATAGTCTTTAGATTCTTATAATCTTAAGTTTTTAATTTCTTTTGTGTGGTATGGTTTTTTTTTTGTAAAGTCAAGTAGCCCCAAACAAGGCTACTTATCTTCGAAATGTTCTTCTAGGCCTGGCCCAGCAATGGAACTGGAAAGAATCCCACAACTGCGGTTCTTCCAATCTTAAAGGTGGCAATGTTGAAGACCCTCTGACATTCCACAAGGGCTCAGAACAACAAAAGCTTCCTCCAGCTGACTTAGGCACGTAGGATTGAGTAAACTCTTCCAGGCAGGATATAACCTGAAATATAATATATATAACCTACGTTGTATCGCTCACTGACTCCCTAACCAGTCAGTAGGTAAGATGAGACAGATCAGACAAGATGTGGTTACTCATGAGAATCATAGCAAGTCAAAAATAACATAATTCATTTAATTAATAGCACACTATTCCAGTAACTCTCTGGTTACAGTTTGTCCATGATTTGCTTCCTTACAATCAGATGGCCTGTGGAAAGAGTTATGTTATAACTCAATTTGTACAGTAAAATAATTTATTTCATTCTTTCCATCTTTCCAATAAGGTGGTCCATTCCAGCAAGCTTAACATTTTCAAAACTTTCCTAAAACTAACATCACAATCTGCTTTCATTTCACAATTAAATTGAGCTAACACATGTTTGAATTCCCTCCAAGAATTACACAGTGATTTCACACACACGTATCCTCTTCTTTAAGGCACATATTAATAATATAATTAAATATACATATGTAATTACATTCTTTCTTACCCTCAAACACATGCAGACCCGCTTTTAATGGCTCTACAGACTGTGTTACCCGGCAGATGGCAATGGAGTCTGGTTGTAGACGATTTCGCTCGTGTCTGAAGTTTGAATTGTCTGGTAAGTGTATTATTATTGGTACTTTCCGCCTTTTATAGGTCAAGGTTTCCCCTTACAAGAAAGAATCGAGGCCAAAGTATTTTGCTGACTAGAAAAAGTGAAAATCTTAGGCGTTCTGTGCTAGTATGAAAAACCTGAAATCGTTCTAGTTTCTTTATCTCTGAACGGATTTCCTTCATTCAAAGCTTATATTATTCTTAGGGCTAAGCTCTATCTATTGCAGTATCTCTCTTATGTCTAGATTAATCCGACTTTTCACTGGAAAAACATGGCAAAGCACAACATGGTTCATGCTTCGATGCCTTAAATACATATTTTCTCCGGTTCTACACCACTTCCAGTGAAATACATTGCCTTCCAAAAAATTGTCAACATCTATACTTTCTCGTCTTCCTGCTAAAAGGCCTTACAAAATATTAGCATTGCATGTACCGAGCTGCGGTTTTGATTGGTTGTTGATTTCTCGGAATTTATGTACGGTGTAATGTTTTGAATGATGGCCGAGATAGTATTCAGACTTCATCACAGTGTTGAGAACAGACAGACCTAGTGAACTGCATAATATAGTCAAACAGTATTTAACAAGAACAAAAGTTAATATTTAGTACTTGGGGAGGTGAAGGTCTGATGCTGTTCTTACAATACATATGACTTTTGACAGTTGAAAGTTAATTAAATATCTATTAAAGTCAATCATATAACTGGAAACACCAGACCTTTACACCCCTCCCCCTCATTATTATTAAATTGTTAATGTTATTGTTTGGTTTTGCTAGGTTTTATCTCGTTTTTGTTTGTTTGGGTTTTTTTTTTTTTTAAACATACCAGCATAATTGGTTATTATGATTCGCCCTATTTACAATGATTTGACAAGTGTGATGCCACTTTCCAATATCGGTAGCTGCTCATATTATTTAGTATTGAAAACAATATATATATCCTAATAATAACCAATCAGAGGTTGAACGGGTTAATTTTCATCATTAAAATAAAATAAAAAAATAATTTGCCTTTGCAATTCTTGCCTTAATCTAATGTTATGACAGAATAAAAATAGTTAAGCTGTTCCACTTGTTTTAGGAGGAAGTTTCAATATGAATTTGTTTAAGAGGGCTTGAGTAATAAATCAGTGACTTGCTTGAATCGTTTCCTTTCTACGAAATATACAATTCTGCGATTATTTCTATACAGTACTTTGCAAAAAAAATGGCAGTCATATTGCTCAGCTAAATATGCTGAAATCTAATTAAATATGCATGTTCTGCCCCAAATTTACACTCCACTTAAGTGAGCAAACACTACCAAAAGTAAAAAAAAATTAGCGTAGAGTAAAGTCCCTTGATAATAGAGCAGACGACAATTTCTAATGCTAGTGGCAGAAAATGGATACAAAGTCAAAGTGTATGTTAATTTCACAGCTGTGGAATGAAGGAAATCAAACATGTTCCAACATTTCTAAAACCTTGAACATTCCTGAGCGGACTGTCTACAGAGTTGTGAGTAAATTAAAAGCAGGTAATGGAATCGAGCGAAAAGAAGGTAGTGGGGGGTCAAAAATTTTGGACACAAAGGACCATCGGCGTCTCGCCCAAATCGTTCGGGCTGGGCCAATGAAGAGTGTAGAAAACATACGGCAGCGCATGATCGAGTTGGGAAACCCAGAGGTATCTAATGCTACTGTCAACCGGGAGCTACACAGGATGAATTACACAAAAAAAGCGGGTAATTTTGTCACCATTTCTCACAGAGACTCACAAACAGATGCACTTGAACTGGTGCCACGAACACCAAAATTTTTCATGGGACAATGTGATTTTTTCAGATGAATGTTCTGTTTGGTCTTATCCTGCTCAAATAAATATTTGGATGAAAGACTCTGTAACGCCTGTGTACCAGCGACCGAAACATACCTATAAATTCCATCTTTGGGGAGGGGTAGCAGCAAGAGGTGTCACCCCACTATGTGTTTTCACAGGAATTCTCACGAAAGAAATGTACATCGACATACTATTGTGACACCTTCTGCCATTTATGCAGGTCATGTACCCCGATGGGTGCACATTTCAACATGACAATGACCCAAAGCATACAGCTCATACCACCAAAGCATGGCTGCAAGAGAAGAATGTGATAGTGCTGAAGTGGCCCAGCAACAGTCCCGACCTAAACCCAATTGAAAACGTTTGGGCACTACTCAAGAATCATTTAAAAAAAGAGCGGACTCAGAGACGTTGAACAATTGAAGAAGGTAGCTGAAAAATACTGGGACAGTCTGACTCACAATTACCTACAAACACTTGCGGGAAGTATGCCTCGCCGCATCCAGGCTTGCCTTGCTGGAGAAGGCAACATTATATTGTACTGAAACCACTGTTAATAGATAGGGGAGATACCAATCTTCCTCTGGACATACAGTTTTTATTATTATTTGCTTCTATGAGTGTGCTGCGTTGCGAAAATATGACTGCCATTTTTTTTTGCAAAGTACTGTATATAACCATTATTTCTGCCTTATTGTAAACTAAGAACCATAAAATAATCAATACGTTTGTACTTGTAAAATTGCAACATCAAAATAATATAGTCAATATTTGACACACCGGTTTGCGGTTACAGTGCCATAATTAGTGTAAAGAAGACAAACAAGGCCATTTGTTAATTGAAAGTCAGGAAAGGTCAATCAAGATGGCAGCGACCGTGAAAGTTCTGAGTCTTGCTGACATTTCCTCAAAGGTTGCAGGTTCATTAAGGTCTAATCATGCCACCAGGTTAGTGAATTGGTTACATATGTAACAATGAAATAACTGCTGGGATATTGTTTATTTTCTTATATTATTCACGTGTTTTCAATATAAAGATGGTCGAACAAGTCTGCAGTTATCCCCTTGCACAATTTAATGGAACCATTTTGCAACCGTTTTTCAAGGCCTTGACGCGCTGATTACAGTTTTCTAAAACTGAATTTACTCAGAACTTTCAGTAACGGCGATATTAAAATGTGAGTAGCTGAAGTAAAGGCAGCAGAAAATATTAATGTATTTGACCATCATAGTAGTTGTTTTCGTTAGACTCCTAAAGATATACCCAAGGTACAGTGGTTAACGGCAAACAGCCCAGAGATGGTGTTAGCTCGAGCGCTTACGAGTTTCAGCGCGACAAGTGCCACGCATTTTTGCGCCCGTTAATTCATCGCAAGCGTGGTCGAATGGTTAAAGCACGTGCTTCTCGAGGCAGTGGGACCCGACCTTAAACCAGGTCGCATCACGCTCCAATCTGCCCCGTCGTTAAAGATGGGTACCAGACTACTCTTGCGTTAGGGAAAGCAAACGCATCGAGCATGGGATCTAGTCACCCCACCTCATTAAGCTGAAACCTAAAAAGGTAAAGGAGCCCGTTACACGCCCATTGAGGCATATTGGGAATATGGTGTTAGGCCCATATTATCTTGACCGTCGGCACACGAGGGGTGATGTGGTCGGCATCACGCCGGCCGCTTTAACCTTCCCAGAGTAGCTCTGGTACCCATTTGGGGCTGGGTCGACCCAGGAGCCGTTTGTGGCCTAAAAATTTTCCGCCTCATCTGGGGATCGAACTATAGACCACTGCGCTAGGAAGCCAGTGCACTAACCACTATGCTACCGCGGCTCCAAGCTGAAACCTAGTAGAAGTAAACCTCGAACACCTCACTCCCCTATATCTGTTGTGAGACTACCATTGTATGTCTTCTATTATATATACAATAATTAGCAAACATGCTATCTGAAATTATAGTAAATTAATATTAGACAAACATAAAGGTATGTTTTCAGGCACTCGTAAGAAATAAAGAAGTAGAACACTTGGACAACAGAAAAACAACAGACGTGAGTGGCTTACCCAGGGTTCGAACCCCGTACCATCCGTACGACAACTCCGCCTAGCTATCAAGCGAATCACACTGACCCCACGGCCAGCTAGGCATCCCCAAAAAAAAGGATGCTTTGCTGACTATTTATCAGTACGAAACACACAAGATAACACCGGAAGTATACAGTGGGCAACTCAGCCCTTTAATGACGCAATCACTTCTGTTGTTCCCCTATTAACAGTATGTGTCAGTCCAAACAAGACAAAGACCTTGATACTGGGTCCAGTAAATAGTAGAAGACTTAAGGACAGTAGTATAGAACAGAGGGTAGGTTTCTGGTATTGTATAAACATAAATAACACATAAGGAAGGGAAACTCGAGGCCTGTAAACAGTAAATTAATATTAGACAAACATAAAGGTATGTTTTCAGGCACTCGTAAGAAATAAAGAAGTAGAACACTTGGACAACAGAAAAACAACAGACGTGAGTGGCTTACCCAGGGTTCCCTTTAGCAGACGGTGTTAATAACATATACCGTAACAATTCCCTGTACACCGGGAAAAAAAAATCGATAGATTTTTTTTCAAGATCTATCCGACTTAACAATTTTTCAAAAAATTTAACACAATTGTGACATATGGCCGACGATGTTCTGAGTAGAACCGTGTCGCGGTCATGTCAACTACGGGGATCATCTCATTACAACCATAATACAGGGGCGGCAGTTACAAATAATACTACCCCTATAGCTCAGGTCCCACTTGACAATAATACAACACAGTCTTCTGCTGCATGTTTTGCTATTAATTATAATGTGGCAACTGTATGTCCAGAGGAAGATTGGTATCTCCCCTATCTATTAACAGTGGTTTCAGTGCAATATAATGTTGCCTTCTCCAGCAAGGCAAGCCTGGATGCGGCGAGGCATTATGTGTTATTTATGTTTATACAATACCAGAAACCTACCCTCTGTTCTATACTACTGTCCTTAAGTCTTCTACTATTTACTGGACCCAGTATCAAGGTCTTTGTCTTGTTTGGACTGACACATACTGTTAATAGGGGAACAACAGAAGTGATTGCGTCATTAAAGGGCTGAGTTGCCCACTGTATACTTCCGGTGTTATCTTGTGTGTTTCGTACTGATAAATAGTCAGCAAAGCATCCTTTTTTTGGGGATGCCTAGCTGGCCGTGGGGTCAGTGTGATTCGCTTGATAGCTAGGCGGAGTTGTCGTACGGAAGGTACGGGGTTCGAACCCTGGGTAAGCCACTCACGTCTGTTGTTTTTCTGTTGTCCAAGTGTTCTACTTCTTTATTTCTTACGAGTGCCTGAAAACATACCTTTATGTTTGTCTAATATTAATTTACTGTTTACAGGCCTCGAGTTTCCCTTCCTTATGTGTTATTCTGAAATTATAGACACTATCAGAGGCGTCCCTAAAGTATTTGGCACCTGGGGTGGATCATATCATTGGCTTCCCCTTCAAATATAGAAACATACTTGTAAGCGTATTTTTAACAGTAAACACTATCATAATAGTGTGATGGCACCCCATTCCTGCTGGCTGTCACCCAGGGCAGAACGCCCTCCTCGCCCTCTCCCCCCCCCCAAATGCCACTGGATACTATATATCCTAATTTTAACCCATAAGAGGTTGAACAAAATTATTTCATGAATAAAAAAATTAAAAAAAAACCATCAGTGTGCAATCTCTTCATCATTACCCTGTAGCTCCCCAAGGAGCATAGCTTTCAACAAATGCAGCCAAGTCCTCCTGCTACGTCCATTATCTGAAGGTCATTCCATATCCACCTGTTCATTTAATTTCTGTCTCCAGTTCTCTTCTCCATTTGTTTTTTGGCCTACATCTGCTTATCCTACCCTGGGAATTCCAGAACAAGGACCGCCATGTAATGCTGTCAGTAGGTTTGCTCAGTTTGTGTCCAATCCATCACCAGCATCTTCTTCTCATCTCGTTTCACTGGCTGTTGTCTGGTTCTTATCATTAGTTCCACATTGATGACCTCGTCTTACCATATTAGTTCTTCTATTCTCCAAAGGCACGTATTTATGAAAGGCTTTTGCATCTTGGCTAATGTTTTTGTTCTCTTTGTTTCAGGGCCATACGGTTGGACTTACTTCATAATTGACTTGTCTATATTGTTTGTTGAAGTTGTTATGGCTTAAGTTTTCTACATGATGGGTTAGCTCTTGCGTTAGGGAAGGCAAAGGCAGCTAGGAAGGAAACTCTTCCCCTGACTGTTAGAAGCTGGGCTTAGTGTAGTGAAGTCTTTGTCACTCCTCTCCCTTGTGTCAGTATTTGCTGTGTAGAAAAATATAGTTATAACCCATCAGGGTTTAAACATGATATTTTTCTCCATCAGTTTAAACAAATTAACTGAATTGATTGTTGTTTACTTTTTATAAGCTTATATAAATTATCGTAACCCTGCATTGGATATACTTTACTGTTTGTAAACAAATTTAATTTACTTGTTTATCTTTCATTTTCATTACATTTATGCAAACACCCATTGATGAAAGATATCCTTTCTTCCATTCTGCAGGTATTTATTCTCTCTCAGAATTGGGCTATCAGTTTTTCTGTCTATTAGAAGCTTTATGGCTTTTATTTCTTTCCTTATGTGGTTTTTTTCACAGTTAATTTGTAGCCTCTTTTCTGTTGGCTGGATGTCTGTGGGATCTTGTGGAGGTGGTCTGTTTAGAAGTGTTTAGTCTATCTCTTCATTTGCTTTTTTTTTTTTTTTTTTTGGTCTTTTGTTACAAATCACTTTTTCATTCTTGTCTTTGATAAGGCCTTTGGTTTGCTTGCATTTCCCTATTTACTTCTTTTTTACTGTTGTAGAGGTCCGTATTATCTTTAGCTGCAGTCTTCTCTGCCTCTCTTGCTATTTTGTCACTCTTTGTCCTCTTCTGATGAGGCTTCTTCCTTGTTAGCTTCTATACATAGTTTATGAGTCTTGGCTTTGGAACTTCTGGTTAAACCTGTTCTTTTCTTTTCTTTTATCTTATTGAGGCTTCTGTTGCTACCCATATTTTGTGCTGGTGTTATCCTTATCCAAGAACTTCACATGGTTCATTCCATATATTTTTATCTGTTGTCATAGATTTTCTGTTCTCACTTTGTCTTCTAGTTGTTGAAAAACTTGATACTTACTGGATAGTGTAACTGCAAATTTGTTGGAAATTTCAAGATTTCTTGGAGATTCCACAATAAAATGTTGTCTTTAGCTATATACTGTTGTTTTATATCTTCTGAGCTTCACTTTTATTTTGGCTAACAGAAGATGGTGATTTCGATTTACATCTGCTCCTCTACATACTTTCATGTGGTGTAATGATTATCAACATTTCTTGTGTGTGCATATATGATCAGTCTGATTTGGACGAGGTTCATCTTTTGTTTTCTGTTGACAGTTTTGAATGTTGCTGATATTTTTTCCTAGTAGTCACAGAGGAGAAAGACAAACTGGCATCTCAAGTACAGAAGCTAGAGGAAGAGTTAAAGGCAGTAAAGGTTTGTAAGATATGATGACTGTGTCTTGATATTATTTTTATTCACAGTCTCTGATGTTCATTATTTCAATTTCTTCTCTGATCTTCAATGGCTACCAGTTATTAATTTTTTTCTAAATATATATTTTTCAAATTCATTCACCTAAAAAAATTTTTTATTTTTCCTTAAAATCTAGGGTCTTCCATTTGTATTTTGTTGAATATATATTCTTTATTTGTGTTTTAAAATCATCCTACATTGTCTTTTATTTAATGTTCTTTTTATTGTTTTAACATTTATTTGAACAAATAAGATATGTGTTGCACAGAGCTTGAGTAACAGCTTAAGTAACCTTTCAGTGTTCAGCACTTATGTTTTAAAATTCCGCATTGTCATCTTCAGAAAAGTGATCAACAGCATTCAGAACTTTAACAAAACATTATGGGTTTTTATACGAATCCTTCAGTGGAACAGTTTTAAAACAAGTCAGTAGATTCAAATACCATGACAAGCAGAATGCATCATGGACAATTAGTAAATGAGCAGGAAAAGCACCAGAGGCTACAGAGATGTAGTTTTACACACAAAAATGATAGGAATACCATGAGCAACTAACAACAAATGATGATGCACTGAAAGAAGACAGTATGCAAAGGAAGCTTATTACTCATGTTAGAAGGAAGCTTATTACTCATGTTAGAAGGAGGCTTATTACTCATGTTAGAAGGAGGCTTATTACTCATGTTAGAAGGAAGCTTATTACTCATGTTAGAAGGAAGCTTATTACTCATGTTAGAAGGAGGCTTATTACTCATGTTAGAAGGAGGCTTATTACTCATGTTAGAAGGAAGCTTATTACTCATGTTAGAAGGGAGCTTATTACTCATGTTAGAAGGGAGCTTATTACTCATGTTAGAAGGGAGCTTAGTACTCATGTTAGAAGGAGGCTTATTACTCATGTTAGAAGGAGGCTTATTACTCATGTTAGAAGGAAGCTTATTACTCATGTTAGAAAGGAGCTTAGTACTCATGTTAGAAGGAGGCTTAGTACTCATGTTAGAAGGGAGCTTAGTACTCATGTTAGAAGGAGGCTTAGTACTCATGTTACAAGGAGGCTTATTACTCATGTTAGAAGGAAGCTTATTACTCATGTTAGAAGGGAGCTTATTACTCATGTTAGAAGGAAGCTTATTACTCATGTTAGAAGGAAGCTTATTACTCATGTTAGAAGGAAGCTTATTACTCATGTTAGAAGGAAGCTTATTACTCATGTTAGAAGGAAGCTTATTACTCATGAGCTTAGAACTCATTGGAAGGAAGCTTATTACTCATGTTAGAAGGAGGCTTATTATCATGTTAGAAGAAGCTTAAGTTAGAAGCTTATTACTCATGTTAGAAGGGAAGCTTATTACTCATGTTAGAAGGAAGCTTAAGTTAGAAGGAAGCTTATTACTCATGTTAGAAGGAAGCTTATTACTCATGTTAGAAGGAAGCTTATTACTCATGTTAGAAGGAAGCTTATTACTCATGTTAGAAGGAAGCTTATTACTCATGTTAGAAGGAAGCTTATTACTCATGTTAGAAGGAAGCTTATTACTCATGTTAGAAGGAAGCTTATTACTCATGTTAGAAGGGAGCTTATTACTCATGTTAGAAGGAAGCTTATTACTCATGTTAGAAGGGAGCTTAGTACTCATGTTAGAAGGAGGCTTATTACTCATGTTAGAAGGAGGCTTATTACTCATGTTAGAAGGAAGCTTATTACTCATGTTAGAAGGAAGCTTATTACTCATGTTAGAAGGAAGCTTATAACTCATGTTAGAAGGAAGCTTATTACTCATGTTAGAAGGAAGCTTATTACTCATGTTAGAAGGGAGCTTAGTACTCATGTTAGAAGGAGGCTTATTACTCATGTTAGAAGGAAGCTTATTACTCATGTTAGAAGGAAGCTTATAACTCATGTTAGAAGGAAGCTTATTACTCATGTTAGAAGGGAGCTTATTACTCATGTTAGAAGGAAGCTTATTACTCATGTTAAAAGGAAGCTTATTACTCATGTTAGAAGGGAGCTTATTACTCATGTTAGAAGGAAGCTTATTACTCATGTTAGAAGGAAGCTTATTACTCATGTTAGAAGGAGGCTTATTACTCATGTTAGAAGGGAGCTTATTACTCATGTTAGAAGGAAGCTTATTACTCATGTTAGAAGGAAGCTTATTACTCATGTTAGAAGGAAGCTTATTACTCATGCTAGAAGGAAGCTTATTACTCATGTTAGAAGGAAGCTTATTACTCATGTTAGAAGGAAGCTTATTACTCATGTTAGAAGGAGGCTTATTACTCATGTTAGAAGGAGGCTTATTACTCATGTTAGAAGGAAGCTTATTACTCATGTTAGAAGGAAGCTTATTACTCATGTTAGAAGGAAGCTTATTACTCATGTTAGAAGGAAGCTTATTACTCATGTTAGAAGGAGGCTTATTACTCATGTTAGAAGGAAGCTTATTACTCATGCTAGAAGGAAGCTTATTACTCATGTTAGAAGGAAGCTTATTACTCATGTTAGAAGGGAGCTTATTACTCATGTTAGAAGGGAGCTTATTACTCACGTTAGACGGAAGCTTATTACTCACTTTAGAAGGAAGCTTATTACTCACGTTAGAAGGAAGCTTATTACTCACATTAGAAGGAAGCTTATTACTCACGTTAGAAGGAAGCTTATTACTCATGTTAGAAGGAAGCTTATTACTCATGTTAGAAGGGAGCTTATTACTCATGTTAGAAGGAAGCTTATTACTCATGTTAGAAGGAAGCTTATTACTCATGTTAGAAGGAAGCGTATTACTCATGTTAGAAGGAAGCTTACTACTCATGTTAGAAGGAAGCTTATTACTCATGTTAGAAGGAAGCTTATTACTCATGTTAGAAGGAGGCTTATTACTCATGTTAGAAGGAAGCTTACTACTCATGTTAGAAGGAAGCTTATTACTCATATTAGAAGGAAGCTTATTACTCACGTTAGAAGGAAGCTTATTACTCACGTTAGAAGGAAGCTTATTACTCATGTTAGAAGGAAGCTTATTACTCATGTTAGAAGGAAGCAAACCATTTTTATTGGGCATGTTATGAGAAGAAGAAAGCTGGAATGTATTGTGACAACAGGAAGGATTAAAGGAAAATGAGATAGAGGATGACACAGAGAAAAGATACTGGCAAGTTTAACATCATTGCATGAAAAGATACTGGCAAGTTTAACATCATGACATGAAAAGATACTGGCAAGTTTAACATCATGGCATGAAAAGATACTGGCAAGTTTAACATCATGGCATGAAAATATACTGGCAAGTTTAACATCATGGCATGAAAAGAAGCCAACAACTGAATTTATAAACCACACTGGAGTCAGGAAGTTGTGGAGAGACATGATCACATACACCACTTGGCATTGTACTTGAAGAGGAAGATAAAAAATATTAGTCCTCTCATTAATTTAAGAGAGTTGGTTCAGTCCACTAATAATACTATGTGTTCTTAATATGTTAAAGTTATCTTAAAAAATTATATTTATTCTCTGATTTGATGCTGTTTTATAAAGTGAAAACTTTCATGGATGAAATAAAACTTTGAGAAATTAGATATAAAGGTAACAGTGATAACTCTGCTAGATTGAGCCATCTTAAAAACACATAGATTGCCTTTAGGCATCCATCCATTTATGGCCATAGAAATTTGGTCAGATTACAAGTCAGCTTAAGAGAATGTGACACTGTTATACAAGGTGTCCATAAATTATCCACCCCATTATAAGTCGAAATAAATTCATTATTTTGGAAGTTATCTGTCGTAGATTTTAGATAAGTATTTAAGATATATTTTGGTCCCGTCTGAGAAGAACTAAAAAAGGGTGGTAACTCAGTGAGAGGTAAGGTAAAGAAATAGATTTCACGAGTGAAATGGTGAAAGGTAGAGTCTGTGATTGAAAAGATACTCTAGTCCAGCCTATCTCTACAACAGAAATTTGTTGATCAGACAGTATATCTCTCTATATATATATAAATATATATCAACCACTCACATACACACACACAGATAAGTGACGACAATTAGACGGATTGGGGGGGGGGGTAACTGTAATTATCTCCCCCTGACCAATGTAACTAACAAAAGTACGACTTTTGAATAATCGCCCTTGATTTTCTTCATAAGCTTATCTGCCCCTGTTCTCACTACGTGCATCATAGTCTGTTGTAAACATTACTAGTGCCTGATAGACATAGAGAAAAGAAAAAAAAATAGGCGTGGCTACAATTATGAGTTTGACAGATATAAAAGTACGAAGGTTCTGTATTAACAAAACGTGCATAACTAATAAGGAAGCAAGGTGGAAGCAAAAACGTGTGGGTATATGTAATCTATTTACATAATCTCTGTCACATTATCTTAAAATGGTTTTCTGCAGTTAATTGCACAACTCTTAAGAAATTTGTTTCTTAAGACCACCACAGTTCAGTCAATCATCATAATCACCCTTCAGTTTCCCAAAGAGCATAGACCTTCAACAAACATATGCCAAATCTTCTTCTGGGATATTATTAACCTTCTTTGCATACGTTATATCCTTTATTTAGCCCCTAAGGATAGCTGCAATAATAATGAATTTATTAAGGCTTATAATGGGGTGAATAATTTGTGGACACCATGTATATTTGAATAATTTTTAAAAAAATAAAAAATTATCATTATATTTAACTGCGGTAGTTTATTTCAAACATTGGAATACAACTATGAACTTTTCAGGATAGATATGCACAGTCTTTGGCTGAGGTGGAGAACCTGAAAGTAAGAATGATGAAACAGGTGGAGGATGCCAGGCTGTTTGGTATACAGGGATTCTGCAAAGACTTGGCAGACGTGTCAGATATTCTGAGCACAGCCATCAACTCAGTCCCCAAGGAAGAGCTGCAGAATTGCAACCCTCATCTGGTCCGCCTGTTTGAAGGCCTTGACAAGACTGACTCACAGCTCATACAGGTATTCAGTAAACATGGTGTGGAGTCTGTATTACCTCAGCAAGGGGACAAGTTTGATCCTAACTGCCACGAGGCATTGTTCCAGGTCCCTATCAAGTCAACAGAAACACAAGTGGCTGATACTGTGGCTCATGTCAAAAAAGTTGGTTATAAGCTGCACAACCGTACACTCCGACCCGCCTTGGTTGGTGTATTTAAAGCTTCCTAGTTGAATTCTAGCTTGAAGATATATACAGCTGTATATATATTTTTAAGGTGCTGTATACTGTTATAAGCTATGAAAATGTATATGGCTATGCAGTCTTAGTTGTTGGTCAGGAATAAATGCAAAACTAATTTTCAATTGTTTAGTGTTTGGCAGCAAAAAGAATTTCATCAAATCATAACACATCTATTTATTTTTAGGGTGTGGGGGAGGTTTTCCAGGGACTATGAAGAAACGGGAAAGATCATCAACATTTCCCTTTGTGCACCCTATGGAGCATGGAGCCAGCACAGCAACTGGCCGCCTTGCAGGAATTCTACACCAAAACATACAATATTGTTCGTGCAGCAGAGGGTTCTGGATCGATTTGTTTTACAAGATGATGTTGCCAACCCCATACTAGTCCCCTAAAGTGACATGCCAAAGGGAGTGGTAGTCCTATTCTTTCTGTCTCCTCAGAGACGTGTGGTAACTACACAGGGAAGAACAGTTATGAGGTGAGAGAGATCAAGAAAAGGTTCTGAGATAATGGAAATAGAGAAACGGTTGTGAAATAAGGAGAGTTGAAGAAAAAATTGTGAGATAATGCGGAATAAAGGGAGTACCATATCAGGGGAATGTTGATCAGGAAAAGAGTGTGTGAGAAAAGCAATACAATTTGTAGTGCCTTATCAGGCAAGAACTGTCTAGATATTCTTGTTGAACTTTAAGAATATAAATTGGACATCATAATGATTGTCATTTTCCTTTGTGCTCCATTTAAAACATGGAGCCACCATTGTAGCAGGTCCTGTGAGAAGCCTGTACCAAACATTCACATGCTTTTGCAGCAGTGGTTTCTGTGGTAATTTGTTTCACCTAATGAAGTTACCAGCCCCATGTTCAATCTCATATTAGTCTACTTGTATGATATACCTGACGGTGCGGCAGTCAAGTTCTTTCTTTGTCTCTTCAGAGACCCCCAGGAACTACACGGGGCATAAATCAGACAACAGCTAATGTATTTACAGGTTAAAGACAGAATGATAGGACATGCTCCCAGAAAATAACCAGTCAACATAAGCATACATCACTTTGACTGGAACCCACAATGGAAGAATAGAGCTGGGGGGTGGTGCAAGCAGAACATATTGAGGAAAGTAAAAGCTGATGGAAATGAGCAGAACTAAAAAAAATGATTCAAAATAAAAACTGGTGAGGAGCAATAGTTGCCATCTATTTTATAAGATTTATAAGAAATTAATAGGATGAATAATGTTGATTTGAGATTGTGGACAGGACAGGTGGAGCAGCTGGAGAAATATATCACATAGTGACGTTAAACACTAAACAGAATTGTTGAAGAGGAATTCAATATGATGATAACTGAAGATTGTGGGTAGTTTATCTTCAGATAAAGGGAATACAGAATGGTTTACAGTAGAAACAGGGGTGAAACAAGGCTGTATTATGTCACCACTACTTTTTGGAATAGCTATTGATTGGGTTATGAGAAACTATACCCACAATGAACAATTGGGTATAAAATGGACAAATGGAAAATTCCTGGGGGACCTGGATTTCGCAGATGATGTAGCATTCTTAAGTTCAACACCAAGACAATCCCAAGAAGCAATAAATAATTTGTGTCATCTCTCGGTTACAATTGGTCTCCAAATAAATGCCTCTAAAACTAAAGCTATGAACTTTTCTAACGAGACCTTTGATATCATCTTGAACGGGGAAAAACTACAGAAAGTTGAAAGTTTCAATTATTTAGGCAGTAAAATGACTCAGGATGGTGACACAACAAGAGAAATCCATACTAGAATTGCTTTGGCAGCTAGCGCCTTCAATAGATTATCTAACATTTGGAAATTACGATCATTGAATATACATACCAAGCTTCGTCTGTTTAATTCAAATGTTATCTCAGTGTTAACATACGGCTGTGAGAGTTGGAAAATAACAAAATCATTGGAGAACAAGCTGAATACATTCGAGAACAAATGTCTTAGAAAACTCATGAACATCAGTTGGAAAGAATTCAAGACTAATCGACAAATAAGAGAAGACTCTAGGCAGAAATATGTCTCCGACTATATAAGGAAAAGACGATGGTCATATATCGGTCATGTCCTACGAATGCAAAACAACAGAATACCACTACAGGCGCTCACTTGGGTTCCTGAGGGTAAGCGGAAAAAAGGAAGACCAAAAGAAACACTCAGAAGAACAATAATAAGAGAAGGAAGAACGTTGGGCCTAAATAATGTGCAAGAGCTAAGAGGAGTGGCGTCACAACGAACAACCTGGAGAGCACTGGTTTCTGCCTTATGCGCCGTGTTTGGCGCTTAAAGAATTTATTATTATTATTATTATCTTCAGAGAAGAGAGGATAAAAATTGATGATTGATAGACTGAGAACAAAGTATGGATATAACATAGTGTGGTAAAGTTTTGGCACAAAGTAAGGCCATAATACAGTATGGCACAGATGCAGTACGAAGTAAGGACAAAACATAGTGTGGCATAGACTAAGCACAAAGTAAGACCATAATACAGTATGGCATAGATTGGGCACAAAGTAAGGACATAACACAATGTGGCAGTCAGTAAGGTAGAGAACTGGGATATTGAAAAAGAAAATCAGAGAAGAGAGACAAGGATGAACCTTGTTGCAATGTCACTTGTAAGGAGGCATGCAAAAAACTAAATCCATGGAGAGACATGCCTGAGCAGACTTTTTAAATGCACTATAAATAACAATCACCATTTGCTTTTTGGAGTAGTTGAAAAATCCACGCCAGGGAAAAAGTACATTTTATCCATGTCACTACACTTTCACTGTATATGGTATTTGCCAAGAACAGTTAATGGGTACTTTGTTTGGAAAAAAGTAAGACAATGCGCATCCATGCTTCCTTAGTCGCTTCTCTTCTAATTCTTCTTCTTCTTCTTCTTCGTTCGCCCTGAAAAGGACGGTGGTTGCGTTGTGTCTGTTTCCAACGTAGTTGTGATATCTGCACCTTTCGGTCGACACATCCGACTTCTGCACGGCATTTTTTAGGACCGGGTTTGCCTTCCCATTGCGATCCGTACTCGCTCAGCCAGCCTGCATTGCTGCAGACTGTTTCCAGGACCACCACGTGGAGGTGGAGCACGGTCTTGACCAGCTCTGGTTCGCTGGTCCTGACGCAGGCAGTCAAGCTATGAGTCGCTGACTGCGGTCTCTATTGCTGCGTCTTGAGGTCCCTCTTCTAATTCGAGGTGTAGAGGTTTGCCAGAGAGAGTGCCATGCTATCCTATCGGCTGTCATTCTTTTGGCCTGGTTCCAGTCAAATCCTCTGTCCTTTAGAGATTGTCTAATGTTTTCCTCGCAGCAAACTCTGGGTCGTCTTGGAGGTCTGGATCCCTGGCTCTTGGTTTCTCATATTTACAGTAGTAGCCAATCTTCTTCCATTCTGCAGACATGGCCAAACCATCATAACTCGGAATTTCTACTCAGGTCTGCTGGGGCTGAGTTTCAAGGCTGTGACCTAGCATCTGGTTGCGGACCAAGTCCCTTCTTGTTGTGACGAAATGGCTGTCCCTGTCCTTTTGTGTGATCACTCACACCTTCAGCCCTCCGGCAGTTAACTTCTTTTCTTCATATTTCTTCATTATTCACTTGTTATTTGGCATTTCGTTTTGCCCTATCATTTATTTTACTCTTTATGCTGGACATAGCGTGGGGAAAGTCTCTAACACGCCACTCCCCTATGTCAGTATTTGCTACGGGAGTAATTCGTATCTTATTGTTTACCACTCCTCAGACGTATTATCGTAACAATATCCAGTCGTCATACCGGTCACCGGCTTATCTCTTTGAATCCATCTGACCACCTGTGGAAAGTGTTGGTCAAACCCCATTGGAAAGCTGTTGATCATGTTGACACAAGCTTGTATGTGCGTACGATGAAAGAAGACAACACTGTCTGACCAGACTTCTGTCTGGTGGAGGCACGCAGATAAAGGGGATAATTAGATAATCGGTCGGGATAGACATCTGTGCGGAAGACATTACACCAGGAAACACGATCACAGTATTGTGATCGACAGAGGTGCGCCGGAAGTCTTATGTAACGAAATGACATCACTGTTATAAGAGGCCATGCGTGTATATTAAATTTAATATATTCAAATATGCGTGGGATGAGTAATGATAAACTTCCCCACCCAAACAGTGCTAGATAGATTTGATTGGTTAGCCAGAATCTGCAATGAATTGATTGGAACATTCGGCGGAAACACAGCTGGGATTTGAAACTAAGGAGTGTGAGATATACTGTAGAAATCAGATACAGAACAGCACAGACTGCATCGCAGCGTCAACTAAACACCTCCCAAGAAGCCAGTGAGATATTGGACTTAATATTCCATACTAATAAGTGACAGTTCAACGTATTTGGGCAACTCTGAAAACTTAAGAGTAAACCCACATATTTAAATACAAGACTGAAAACTTAAGGGACCAGGACTTTACTATAACAAGACTGGAAGCCTAGGAATCAGATTCACCAGTCATAAAAGGACTTTAACTCAAGTTTTCCCAGGTAGTGATTTTGCAGAGACACTCATCATCAGAGGAATTAACTATAATTTCCCAGACCCAGTCGTAAAAGGAATTTAACTCAAGTTTTCCCAGCAAGTGATTTCGCAGAGACACCCGCCGTCAGAGGAATTAACTCTAATTTCCCAGACCAAAGTGATTCGAACAGCATCTAACTAAAGGGCTGTGTGTCCATTCTAAACCTGTGCCAGGAAAAGTGTGCATTCCTAAAATTCTGTGGTACCGGTAAGTGTAAACAAATTATTTACTAATGTAAATTTTACAGGTTTCTTGCTAAGTGGTTATATACGAGGCTGGCAACCTCAACATATGAAAATAGTATATGCATGAACCACTACTGCAAGAGCTGGTGATTGTTTCTGACTAGTCGTGCAGGAAACCCGACAGCAGAGATGACCCCAGAACTCAGACGGGTGTAAGGATGAGTAATGAGTGATGGTTACATCACATGTGCCTAAAGTGTATAGAATCATGTTGTGAGATTTATATACCTTTTTAAATTGTAATTCAGGCAAATCATTATTCACGCACCCCAGACGCAATTTCCTAGTTGACACCCAGAAGGATATTGGTGAATTTTCATCATATTCCCTGAGTACATTGTGTGCTCTGGAATTTAACTCTTCTGCGAGGTTAACATTGGTGGGTGGAGCGCATGAAAATAGGCCTGTTAGTTTGCAGAGAACAAATGTACTCAGCAGAAGGCATTTATTTCTTTCTATTTGCCACAGTTCGTGGTTACAAGACATCAGACTTAAGTACTGAAGTTCCTACGACACTAGTGTGAGAGAAGAGTATCAACACTAAACCGCCTACAGTGGACGAGTTATGTGGAGAAGTGTACTTATCACCAAAAAGAAGTGACGGAAACCACAGCTGCAGGACTCATCTGGAGCTAAGTTTTGTGTAACAGGCTACAGCAAAAATCAAAGACATTCTAAAGCCCATTCTAAACCTCAGTGAGGAAACTTTAATTTCAATTTTCACCCAATTTTCCATATTTATTTTCCCGTGTTAAAGACTAATTGACTGTTAAATTTTGTTGTATATTATTTTAAACTAAACAATAATAGTTGATTCAGTATATGTACGAAAGCAAACGTATGAGCCAGTTTTTCTTGATAAATACATATATACCCTTCAAAAGAAGTTAAGGACCATTTTTATTAAGGGTGCAAAGTGAAATGAAAATGAACAATAAAAACACAGCACTTCAAAATATAACATGACAAGCTTATCAGTGACAATCAACACTATTTTCATGACGGTTGCATTAACGTGTGTAAAATGACAGCACAGCAATCAATAAACCCTCATTTTCAAAATTAATGAGAATAACACCAAAGGTCAACATGGTCAGTAGCGTGTGTGTCCTCCATTATTGGCGATACTTTCAAGGCACCGCTGTCGCATGGAAATGATGAGCTTGCGAATGAAGCATAGGAGCACTGCCTGCCACTGATGCTGAAGTACCAGAAGCAGTTCATGCAGAGTTGCAGGAGATGGCTGATGTTGCTTAACTCGTCGCCCAAGCTCGTCCCAAAGATGTTCTATGGGATTCAGATCAGGACTGTTTGCAGGCCAATCCATTCTATTGACACCCGCTTCTTGCAGGAAAGCATTTACTGCACGAGAACGGTGTGGTCTTGCATTATCATCTTGAAGGACTGCATTGTTCCCAATAACTTGCAGGGCTGGGATGGCAAGAGGCTGTAGAATCTCGTCACTTAGCGGTCACCATTCAGATTCCCAATCACATGATAGAGGGGGGTTCTGTGGAGTAAACTAAAGCCTCCCCACATCATCACTGATCCAGTACCATATCGGTTACGTTCGATGACTGCAGCATCACTAAAGTGTTCACCACGACGCCTCCATACTCTGATTCGTCCATCTGTAGGCTCCAAGACAAATCGGGACTCATCCGTGAACATAACGTTAGTCCACTGTGCACGTCGCCACTGCACGTGCTGCATACACCATGCTAAACGAGCTGCTCTGTTGGCAGCAGTCAAGTGTGGTCGAATGGCTGGACGACAAGCACAAAGGTTGGCATCGTGAAGGCGATTCCGAATAGTCTGATCACTGACTACAGTGTTGGTAGCATCTCTGAGGAGCTGTCTGATAACATTTGCACTTGCAGTTCTCCGTTGCAGTGCTTGCCTCTGAATTAAGCGATCTTCTCGAGGTGTAGTGACTCTAGGACGACCTGTGCGTTGCCGTTCCTCGACGATTCCAGTCTGGGCATAGCGCTGCTGCAGTCTGACAATAACTGAATGAGATACTGCAAGCCTCTGAGCGACATTTCGGACAGTAAGACCTTCCTGCAACAACGCAATAGCTTTTCCTTTATCCACAACACTCAGCTTTCGTCGTTGAGGCATATTGTTGTGCAATGGTTATGCAGCACTTGTGTTGCTTATAAAGACAATTTTGTGAGTACGGTACAGCTCAAGACCAACACTATAGTCTCCCACATGCATCACGCATTTTTGAAATAGCAGGTATTTTTTTCATGCTCAGACATTAAAAACACCAACATTTTGGCGTCTCAGCAGCATTTTTTCAGCGTGCTTGCTGAGCTGAACACTAGCCACACAGTATGCTGGTGGCTCATGCAGCACGTGTTGAATGTTTGTCGTTCGAGAAAAATCAATGTCAGATTAATTGCTTATGAAATATAATTTTTATTATTTTTGGGTCATTTTCACCTACTGGTCCTTAACTTCTTTTGATCATTGCATAAACCCTCCACAAAAGGCGACGGACCAGATAATAAGTTAACAAATTTGCTCAGCCCTTAAGCAGCGTTTGTTCTTGACTTCTGGGAATATCTTGTGAACGCTCCCCTACGGTAGAAGCGCCATTCTTCTTCTATCTACATCTTTGCCAATAGTAATCTTGCGCGAAGATAGATACCTTGGACGACCTACTTTTAGATACGCTTGCGTTGTGACAATTAGTTGACACTACTGCAAAGCAAGGGGAGGCAATCCCGTGACACTTGTTATTTTGATCACCTTCCTCCAAAACCTCATTTCTGAGGTTTGGAGCTGGCTTTTGTCAAAATAATACTGCTTAAGAAAAGAAAAAATATAAGCATTAATACTGTCCCAAAGAGTGCATTTATTCCCCCTTGACACAGCTGCAACATTATCGGATACCAAAAGGCCATGATACACTCTCCTCAAGTAACTTACAGAGTATTCTGCCTTTCTTATAGCATTTATGAAACCACAAATCATCCATGAGTTTGGTTCTCATCTTATAGAATCTTGTCATTTTAACTCTCTGAGGCACAACTGTAGCCATTACACGTGCGAAGACTTTGTAAGCAGACAGTGGTAAAACCTAAGATACCAGCACTAAAATATAACAAGCCAAGATTATTCAAAATTAAGCAACAGTGTATTAGTTACAACAGTAAAATCACATAGATTTACCATAGAAAATTCTGCCTACATTACAGAATTAATCTTCATAGAATGCATACCATTTGTTTTTGTATTTTAGATGCATATATTTTTACACACAGGAATAAAGGACTTCGTTGTTAGCAAAATGTCCTCAGATGCATTTATTAAGATTCCATACACAAGATTGAGTGCAGCAGTGAACTTGATGAGGAAGATGAGAGAAACTATGGACACAGCAACTTTCACTAAGACAGTAATTTTCACAAAAACACAGTTGCGTGCAATGATTCTTACAACAGTATTACTGTATGTCTGACATTTAATACATTACAATATCACCATTAGTCACATAATTTTTAGTTATACTTATTGCTTTTATTGTCAACACTAGTACTTGAACTATACTAATATAAGTTAATTTAAATAACTGCAAGTGAAAGCTGTATTTGACACAAGTGTTTCAACACTAAGTAATAAATAAAAACAATTAAGTACATAATATGTGGTGACATATGATACTAAGTAGGAAATTATGCTTCAGTACTTTAGTCCAAAAAGCCTGTAAATAAAAATGACAAAATATTGCATGTCTTGTACATTTTGAGTCACATCATTGTGTATGTTTGTTTTGTTTTTTGTTGTTGTTGCAAAGATAGTAACATCAGTTGCCTAAAAAACATCCTACCACTCTAGCTATACTTGTAAAAATAACAATAAGATTTCTTGGCAAATTTACTGAAGTCAAGTCTTAATTTGTTGTTTGAAATATTCCAAACCTGTTACTTCAATATAGAATGATCTCATTATTTCAAACATCAGTTGACTGCAAAAACAGCAGCATTGAAATCTAGAGATTGTGATGTCCACACAAAAAAAGGACTTGGTGCATCTTTTTTCAAAGAAGTCACATGATTCTTATAAAACAGAACTTTAATTCCCTATAATGTGAAACACCCTGTACATGGTCCCTATCAATGTGTTGTCTTGTAATTAAATTACTGTGTCAGATTGACTTGTGAGTAACTGACTTGTTCTACAAAGTATATTTCTTACATAAGTACTTTGAACAAGCCACTAATATGATATAGTTAGCTCATAACTGGCCAGGACAATTCATAATTGTTTTTCATGGCTGAAGCAACTGTTACCAGAGAGGCAATACTCAGATGAGTTTTCTATATACAGTGGAAATGTGAAGCTGAGGAAATGAGCATTATTTATTTGACTGTATGACTAAGTAGATGGACTGCCATGGTACTAACACAGTGTTTCCGTGCTTTACATTACTGTCCTGTTTAAAACATAAACATTTATTTTAAAGAGGAACAGTTAAACACTTTTTGAACAGAATATTTTGGATCTTTTGTTGAAATTGGAAAAATGTAAACTTGTAATCTGCTAATTCTCCCTCCGCACTTTCCATGACAAACATCACAGACAGTCCTTCAGGGTAACCATGACCCTAGCAGTTTTAAGTATTTTCTTTGAAATAAAACAAAATAAAATTTTTGAATATTAAATAGGTGTCATATTTTCATAATTTTTCACGATTTTATTTGTAATCTGCAAAATTCCAGTTAAAAGTTACTCCATTACTCAATGAATAAAACATTGGTGTGCCTAGATAAAAATAACCACTTTGTTTATCTGCTAGATTATATTTAATAATACTACTGACGAGTTGTAGGAAAATTCAGATTATAAATGTTCATCATGTCTGTCTGTGTTTGTTGAAGCAGTATGTTACTCACGGTTGCTTCAGCAAGGGAATCTACCAGGTTACAACTGGGCGTTTCTTCGTGTATTTAAGCACCTTCTGCTGGAAAATATCTGCTAAAAAGAAGTCCTGACCATCCTTAGAGGCACACAAGCCATGGATGGCAGATGGTCCGTTCCTGGCAATTTCCTGGTAAAATTGAAAGAACGGAAAAGGCATACTTAGTAAAAGTAATAAACTAGGACTAAACTAAAATGTAAAACAGTAAGAAGAGGCTTTTCTTCTTCTTTGATCCATAGACGCCAACCGTCAAAGCAGTCAGTGGCCATCACGCCTAGTGGCGTCTTGTAGGGCAGCAAAAAATTGATTCCACTTTGTTTGGTCAGCGGTAATCCTTCGTACAGTGCTGCAACTCTGGTTCATTCTTTGCATCTCGGCTTCCACGGTTCTCCGCCAGGTTGTTTTTGGTCGGCCTCTCTTTCGCTTTCCTTCGGGAGTGCATAGCATAGATGTTCTTGTAATGGTATCAGGGTCCCTACTGAGGACGTGGCCAACCCAATTCCAGCGTCGGCCAGCTATGATGGTGTGCATGTCCTCCTGGTTACTCCGAATAAGTAGTTCTTGGTGGCTGATGGTATTCGGCAAAAAGATTCGGAGAATTTTCCTTAGGCTTTACACAGTTATAAAAAGAGAACAGTTAGATCTTGGCCAGTCATGACTTCCTAAGGTCAAGACAAAAATGAAAGTGGCAGAAAGGAATAATGCAAGAAAAATCATTTTATTTGCTGTGCAGGAATTAATAACAGTGAAAACACTCGATGAGAGGTCACAGCAATTGGGTCTGAAAATACACAGGGAATAGACAAAAATAATGAGAATAAATGCAGATAATGATAACTGGGTTGAACTTGAAGAAACACGAATACAAGATGTAGTATCGTACACATATCTTGGCAGCAATATAGACAAAGTTGGAGGGACAGACAGTGATATCAAACTAAGAATACACAAAGCAAGAGGAGCTTTCATTGCATTGGGAAATATATGGAGATCAAGAGAAATCGGATCCAACACGAAAATAAGAATCTTCAACTCAAATGTGAAGTCAGTCCTATTGTATGGCTCTGAGACATGGAGAACAACAAAGACAACAACCACAAAGCTACAGACGTTCATAAATGGGTGCTTGCGTAGAATAGAGGGATTAAAATGGTATGACAAGGTTACCAACGTGTAACTGAGGACAAGAACTAGACAAGTGCCAGTGGAACAAGAGATGAGAAGAAGGCGATGGATAGGACACACACTGAGGAAACCTGTTGATAGCATTACAATGCAGTCCTTGTTCTGGAACCCCCAGGGCAAGAGAGGCAGAGGTAGACCAAGAAGCACACGGAGAAGAGAGCTGGAAACAGAGGTGAAAATGATGAGGAGAACGTGGAAAGAACTTGAGATGATGGCCCGTGACAGGAGGACTTGGCATGTGTTTTTTGAAGGCCTATGCTCCTTTGGGAGTGGAGGGTTATGAATGAATTAATAACAGGATGCAGTATGCCTTAGATAATTTTAATGTGACTGGTAACGCTTTAACAGTGTAATATTTTTGTGCCATAGGCTATGCTATGCTGCTATTTGAGTTGACTATGATGGTTTTTGTTGTTAACCCTGTTACTGAAGATGGTACCGACATGTTGTTATTGATCTAGCAGCGTTTGAGATCTCACCCTTTAACCCAATGCCATGTAGTGATATCTGCATCTTTTCACAAGTTGTTTTGTTTCTCCGTACAAGATGTTCCACTTATCTGGCCTTGGAGGAAGGAGCATTTTCCTAACATCATCGAGTGCTGGACACTCAAAAGAGATGGTTGTCAACAGTTTCGTAGGGGTAGTTACACAGCTGGCACTCTGGGGAGTGTTATGGTTGGATTCTGTTCGACATAATTCTATGTTATGTAATTTGAATCGGAAATAATGGTGCATTAACCCTTTAAGGCCCAGCAGACCATATATGACGCTATGATAATTATATTATAAAATCCGTATTAATACTTATTGGGCCAAATATTTCTCATTTTGTAACTAAATGAATGGCTTTCAGGTTTATATTTAAAAAAAAGTTACATTCTAAAATACTTTTACGTATTCTATCTTAGAAACATGAGTAAATATACAATTTAGTGTTGGGTTGTAGGAGCCTTTGAGCCCTAATGGGTTAATGTGCATGAATTCACAAACTTTTAAGTGAAAGCATCGGCCAGAAGACCTTATTCTGGGTATTACGAACTGGTCTGGGTCGGGTCCTTTGGGTATTAGGTTGTACAAAGCGGTCTGTTAAATATTCCGAAGGCCTAACATTACCTTAACATGTGCCTAAGTTAGTGACGTCGCTATATAAACATTCTAGAAGTCTGACAATGGAAGATTTACACGGACATACATTCTATGTTGCTTATATCATCATCTGGGACCGAAGACACAGCAAAAGAGATGAATGCAGTCAGCGACTCATAGCTTGACTGCTTGCGCCAGGGTCAGCGAACCAGAGCTGACCAAGACCCTATTCCACCTACAAGTGGTGGTCCTGGAAACAGGCTGCATCACTGCAGTCTTGCCGAGAGAGTAGGGATCGAAGAGGGAAGGCAAACCCAGTCCCAAAAAATGCCGTGCGGAAGTCGGATGTGTCGGGCCGAAAGGCGCAAATATCGCAGCTTCGCTGTAAACGGACACGGCGCAACCATCGTCCTTTTCAGGACGAACGAGGAAGAAGAAGATATCTTCTTTTTCGATCCTTGTGCGGCAACTACTACAGGTGGCCCCCCTGAGGAAGCCTACGTCTTCTTCTTTGATCCTTAGCCGCCGACTGTCAAAGCAGTCAGTGGCCATCACGCCTGGTGGCGTCTTGTAGGGCAACAACAAATTGATTCCACTTTGCTCGGTCGGTGGCCATCTTTCGTGCAGTGCCCCAACTCTGGTTCATTCTTTGCATCTCAGCCTCCACAGTCCTCCGCCATGTTGTTTTTGGTCGGCCTCTCTTTCGTTTTCCTTCAGGGGTCCATAGCATAGCTGTTCTTGTGATGGCATCGGGGTCTCTTCTGAGGACATAGCCAACCCAGCTCCAGCGTCTGCCAGCTATGATGGTGTGCATGTCCTCTTGCTTGCTCCGAGTAAGCAGATCTTGGTTGGTGATGGTATTCGGCCAAAAGGAAGCCTACACAAAGCCACAAACTCCTACAGCGGTGAATTATGTAGCAATTTGCTTTATATGATGAGGTTGACAACCCCATTGAAACGAGTAGGGTGTATGTGGGTGGATGTAGAAGGTTAGACAACACTTATACACCGCTCGTCTTAGCTCACTGTCTAAGGAGTAACGCACTAACTCCAACAACCATATCAATCTCCAACAATATATTATATTAACAATAAGTCACCATGGGCGCAGGGCCATTACAAATATTGGAGACCTCACAAATCCCGAGTATCCTGCAAACACTCTGCTTCTCGGAATCACTACAATCACAAAATAGACTACTTCCTAAATAACTACTGCAACATCCAGCCTTCTCAACTCTAGACTCTTCGCTGTCTCCTGTCTCTTCTCTACTCCACTCTCTACTCTCTACTGACCCAACACACTACTGACTCAACACACATCTCTCTCTGACTGACCCCTTTCATTCGTATTCACCAAACACGTGAAAACCTTCCACACTCCACTGAGCTTCATTCACGCATAACTATAGCTAACAGCTTGTCTTAACCTCTGCTCACAACATTGCTTGTAACTAAAATATTACAAGGCAAGCATTCCCAACTCACAACAACTCAAATGACTAATAAACTCCCGCTGGAGCATGAGAATATTCACACATGCAAAAAACCCCTCAAAGCACTCCGTGACACTCATGCACAACCTCATATTAGTCGCTTGTTACGAATTGTATGAGGGAGCAATAGTCCAATACTTTTGTTGTCTACTCAGAGACCCCCCGGGAACTACACGGGCCATTGCTTATGTACTGACGTCGATAAGATAAAGGTAGTCCTATAGCAGATACTGACGTAAGGAGTGAATTGATAGGGACACAATAATACACTATATTAGGTCCAGCTTAGAGAAGTGTGGTTGCTAGTTCTCTTCTTAGCTGCCTTTACCGTCCCTAATTCAAGAAGTTAGATACCCATTTACAGCTGGGTAGACTGGAGCGTGACGCCACTGTGTTACAAACTCGGTACCTTTGCCACGAGAGGTCAGTGCTGTAACCATTCTGCCTTATTGACGCTCAGTAATATAGGTACATATAAAAGTAGTGTCAGACCTTTGAAATACGCAATACATAGATGGTCATTCGCGGAAGGGTTGTTTAAAAAAATAAATAAAATGTTACCTCGTTCTGGCCAGGCGCCTCCCGTTCAACTTGGTTATATTAGGGCGCATGCCCAAATATAAAAAGACCTTTAGGTTTGATAAGGAAGGGGTGTCGAATAAAATCTACTTACGGATAACACCGATTTGAATAGCCGGTCCTCGTTAAAACATCGTCTCGTGCGAAAAAGAATAATCTAAACTGGTCACTCAGGCAAACCAAATCTGTATAGGTATTGTTAGTCTCTATGGAAGTCAATGGTCATGATAAAATCCCAACTTTAGAGGACGTGAATTTTTTTTGTTTTTTAAGAGGCATAACTGTTATTTACTTACAGGAGTAATGTAGGCCCAAGCATCTTTCTGCTGGCCGTTCAAGTCGTAAGTGAAGGCTCGAGCAGGGAAGATCTCCTCACCCTCGCTTTCGTAGGGCGCCAGAGCTATTTCAGCAGCCACTATGACGTCATTATCTGCAGAATTAAGTAAAAAAGGCAGTTGTTTTATTTGTAGGCTAATGTGTGGAATTAGAATCTTCTTAACTCATGCTCCTCTAAAGTGTCTTCTAACTTTTACCTCATGCAAACTGAAATTCAAAGACCTTATATTTCCACTAACTTGTTAAAAAAAACACACACCAAAAGATTATTCTTACCGTGTCGTTCCCCGGGTGGTCACCGAAGAGACAAAGCCAGAATGTGACCGCTGAGTCCTCAGGCATGTCGAAAGAGGTGACAAAAATGAGGTTATGCACTGGGCTGGCAACCTAAACATCCTATTTATAAAATCCCAGCTTTTTCTGTCACTAACGCTAAGGGATGCAACTTTGGTTGAAAGTTAGACATTAATTGTGTTGTTTCCCTTATATGTACGCTCCCGAAAATAGTAACACTCGACAAAGAAAAGTGCGCAAATGACGGTGTGCACAAAAATATTTATAGAATGTGTGATCCCGTATACACACATTGGCCTCGCTGCTGCTACGTAGTTCGTGTACTGTGGTGTTGCACAGTGGTTTTTAAAAAATACTTTTGAATAAGTAAAATTGCCGTTAGGTATTGGTGCTTTTAAATTTAATTCCCGTCTTATGACGGGCTTTTACATTAGTGTAAAATAGACCGCTATAGAACCCACTTTTGCTAGAGCACATGCCTACTTATACACACACACACACACACACACACACATATATATATATATATATATATATATATATATATATATATATATATATACATATATATATATATATATATATATATATATATATATATATATATATATATATATATATATATATATATATATATATATATATATATATATATATATATACAGTACATACAGCGTGTCCGGCAGAATCACTACCAATAACATATATACTGTTCAAAAAAAGAAACGCAACTTTTTTGGTGTTACTTTTATAAAAGATATTCGCTGATTGGACATCAGTCAACCTATCAACTGTGTCCACCTGGTCATTAACTTCTCGTGGTTACCTGAATTGTACTCACCTCATGATTCGTGAGGTCATGAAAGAGGTCAAGGTCAAAACAACATTTTTGACAATAACTCGTGACAGGTTCATGAGAATCCCGTGAAACTTACTGAACACAAAACTCTCTGACCATATTATTGAATGCCTATAAAAGATTGACGCTCCTCGAATAAATTCAGTTGAAAATTCAATGTGCAAGTATGGCTCATCTCACTACAGAACAACGACTCATCATCATTGGACGTTTACAGACTGGACAGTCACAAAGTGTAGTGTCCAGACAATTTAATGTGGTTAGAAGCACCATTAGTCGCCTTTGGAGGCGATTTCAAGAAACTGGCTCAGTGGCAGACCGGCCGCGCAGTGGAAGACCCAGAGTCACAACTCCTGCCGAAGACCGCTTCATACGGCTGCGTCACCTCAGGAATCGACTTGCATCTGCGTCCTCCACAGTCCAGGCAATGTCAGCAGCTCGTCGAATTTCAGATCAAACGGTCAGGAACCGGCTGCACGCCTCTGGTCTTTGGGCTAGAAGACCTTACAGAGGTCCTGTTCTTACGGACCGGCATCGCCAGAACCGACTGCAGTGGGCGAACCAGCATCGTCAATGGACCGTTGGGAATGACTGGAGACGGATTTGGTTTAGTGATGAATCATTTTTTGTGCTCCAGCGACACGATAGACGGAGAAGAGTTTACCGCAGAGTCCATGAACGCTACGCATAGAACAGCGTTGATGAGGCTCCTCCACATGGTGGTGGAGGTGTACTGATGTAAAAGGGGGGGGGGGCGATCAACTTCATGGGAAGAAGTGACCTGGTGCAAATTGAAGAACGCCTGAATACCCAACGATACGTCGCTGAAATTCTTCGTCCTCACTTCCTTCCACTTCTGGCTGCACGAGGGTCGATTTTTCAGCAGGATAACGCTCGACCTCATGTGGCACAACTCACCACCCAGTTCCTCGCTGACAACAACGTCCAGACCATTCCGTGGCCAGCCATGTCATCAGACATGAAACATGAACCCTGTAGTGGATTTGATGGTATTGTATGGTTGAAATGTTACCTAGTGTAATGAATGAGGTCAGCTGTGAAGGCTCCTGAGATAAATGTTGATGCGAATTACAGAAGGCCCTTCTTACTACCACTTACGACCTCAAACATATCTTTTTTACTAATGAATGTAGCTACGTTAAAAGTCTAGGGTACTGAAATGTAATGTGTTGTAGTAGATTACCCACACACACACAGATATTTAATAAGTCTAATAATAATAATAATATTTATAACACACTGAACTAACTCAGGCTGTTTTAGTTTTAAATATTAAATCTTTTGTTAAATTTATTTGTTCTGAACCAAATGTTTGTTGGTCAGAACATATGAAATATTATGGAGTTATAAATGGAATGCATAATTATATGACATAATAAAATGGAATGTGATTACAAAGGTATGTTATAAGTCTAGTTAATATTAATTATATTAGATTGTCCCAGGAGACTATTAATGAATGTACTGTTGGGGTGGTATCATCACGCCCAGTCTATGACTACCAAACATTGTCCATTGACTTATGGGATGAATACATGGTTTATTTTCCCACAATGGTATGTCTATATTTGATGGTGAATTAGTTGATAAATTAGTTGATAAATTCGTTGGTAAATCAGTTGGTGAACTTCCAGCAGGCCAGATCTCACTTATCTCGACTGCGTCGATCTTGTACAAGAGTCTGGTGGCCCCTCCTCTCCGTGCTGGGGGATAATATACGGCTGCTCTGACACAATGTTAGACTGCACTGGTCCACGCTTGTGTATATTACAACAGCATTCGGCACCTCTTCGGTGCCAAACAGAAACTCACAATTCTGAAATAAAAGTTTTGTGACATGTGTCAGAACTCTACCAACTGAGCCACTTCTGCACACAACACTACACAACAACACCACACAGACTGGGTCAGATCTCTCTGACCACACAGTACATCTTACCTAGTTGTTTTCATTTAGTATTAGTTCCCCAAGACTACCTTGCATCTGAGATATGTTCAATAGTTTCCTTCTATTCAATAAGATATTTGATATGTTCCACTGATCTCACAATAGATCCGCCTCCATAGTTTTAGTAGGCGTCCATATATTTTGTTTGTCTCTAGACCCTGAACTTGGGCTGGGGATCTAGAGCGAGCACTTACTTGTCGTAATCATTTTATATGATATGGCAGTATCAATCACTCGAAATATTAAAATGTACAAAAGAATTGCTTTCATTCTTACCAGAATTCAGAACTGAGAACACAGTTAAATGCTAGCAAAGCTCAGCTGAGCTGCTGTGTATCTGATGGCGTCCCACTAAAAATTATGTATTATCTTCTGGAAACAACACCACAGGTACTACACCACTGTGTCTCTGGACAGTTTTGTAACGAATGGCAAAAATGCGCATCTCTGTCCTGCCAATATGATTTCATTCATCCAATCACCGACTCCCCCCCCTAACTTTCAAATCTACAACCAAAAGTCAAATTTCAGTCAGCTCTCAGTCAAGTATGTATTACTGTCTGTTGGTCCGTCTGTCTCTACTTGTTTTTTCATAAAAAACACTCTTGGTTCTTGGACCCCTCCATGCAGTACCCTACACACTTCTGCCTCCGAAGTTATTTTTAGCCACAATTCTCCACCATTTCCCCTCTCTTTAATTACAGCTCGATTTTAGCACTTGAGCGTCTCAAGGCCGCAAATTTTGAAAATTTAGTGACATTTTTTAACAGTGCAGTCGCTCGTCTGATATGAACAACACAGTCTTTTGTCAATATCTTCATTATTATCTATCCGTCTGTATAATTTAAAGTATATTATTTCTCTGCTCAAGACGGGCTATCAAACTAGCTAGGTTTTATATTCCTAACATTATTATTAAGAAAAAGTTACTTTTTCAAGGTTAGTTGTTTTTTTGAAATATGTTCGAGAACCTTCTCCACGGCGTTTTGCCGCTGAATTCAAATAACAATCAAGTATCGTAAAAGTCCAAGAAATGACTGTTTCTGACACGAGCTAAAGTCGTTTTTTGTCCATTTCCTTACCCTCTGTCAACTAGTGACGTGAATTTTTTTCTTTTTTCTTTTACTACCAATTGCGTCTTTTAGCCTTGCGATCTTCAAACACGTGTTCAGTCATATTTTTCCTTTTGGTGCCCTCCGTTTCTCTCCCGTCTACAAAGGGTAAACGTTTCGTCTGCACGTCTAACTCGTTAGTTTTAAATGGCGGTGGGAAAGGCTGGCATGGGCGAGCATGTCTCCTAGTATCTTACGCATTATTTTTAACCCTACATTTTATCGTTAAATTTGGAGATATTTTAACGTTGTATCATGGTAAATTCATCACAAACCCCATAGAACACTTATGGGATGAACTCGACAGACGACTCCGCCAGCTAGACGTGGCTCCAGCCAATCTCCGACAGTTGTCTCTTGCACTGCGGGAAGAGTGGGCAGCCATCCCACAACAACAGATCCAACGGCTAATCAGATCCATGTCAAGGAGATGTCGTTCTCTGATAGAGGCCAGAGGAGGACATACACCTTACTGAAACGGAGGCCTCAGTCACAAAGAATAAAAGTCCAAACCAAATTTAATGAACATCATTTCATTGTTAAAGTCTGAAAGTTTCTTCATGCCAAGATTGAAACATTAATTCCGTAAAATAAAATTTTGGTACAAGTTTGAAATTTGGTGTCCATTACCACTGCAATAATGTTGCGTTTCTTTTTTTTTTTTGAACAGTATATATATATATATATATATATATATATATATATATATATATATATATATATATATATATATATATATATATATATATATATATATATATATATATATATATATATATATATATATATATATATATATATATATATATATATATATATATATATATATATATATATATATATATATATATATATATATATATATATATATATATATATATATATATATATATATATATATATACTGTTCAAAAAAAAAAAGAAAAGATATATATATCCAGGTATTAATGAAGCGCTGGCACACCTGCACTGAACGTGGTGGGGACTATGTTGAAAAGGTATTAAGTGCTTTCATTCCTATTTGTGCATATTTTGTTAATAAAAAAATATTAAGGTTACTTTTTTACTCCTCCTCGTATATATATATATATATATATATATATATACTGTTCAAAAAAAAAAAAAAAAAGATATATATATCCAGGTATTAATGAAGCGCTGGCACACCTGCACTGAACGTGGTGGGGACTATGTTGAAAAGGTATTAAGTGCTTTCATTCCTATTTGTGCATATTTTGTTAATAAAAAAATATTAAGGTTACTTTTTTACTCCTCCTCGTATATATACGAGGAGGAGTCAAAAAGTAACCTTAATATTTTTTTATTAACAGAATATGCACAAATAGGAATGAAAGCACTTATAGCACGTTTCACTATCTTTGCCCAACTTCAAAATGCTATATCTCAGCGAATATATAACGCATATAAGTGAAATTTTGTGTGTAAATTTGAAATGGTATAGACCCTATGAATTAAATTTTTCATTAAAATGCGGCCATTGGTTTCAATTTTTGTTTCTTTGCGATATAATATAAAATCCTACTTGCCAGCACACATCACACACACACATATTGAAATGTCTACAGTAAATTATACGACCTCATTTGCACATTTTTGGTTTATCAAGAAATTGGCATGATTTTTGCGTGAAATTCCGTGAAATTGCACTTCTTGAACATAAAACAGTTTATTTCCGGTTTTACGCACACATTGTCAATCAGTGGCGTGTCTACAAAAAGTATTGTGTGGCTAAGTAGGAAAAATGAGTCTGCGAGTACATGTTATGACATTACAGCAAATCACAAATAGGATTTTAAAGTATTTCTGCAATGAAGCTACTCGAGGAAAACTATATCATTCCATTTCAAACCCACAAAAGAGGACTATTCATGCCTTGGGGATAAGCAAACGATCATTGCACCGCTGGATAGCGACATCAGAAATTTGTAATTCCAGTGTTTTACACACGAAAAATAGGCCAAGAGTGGTGAATAATTTTGACAGAGAATTGATCCGCAGAGAAATTTGCAATATGTTTCACAATAATGAGGCAGTGACTTTAAGGAAATTGAAAATTTGGTTAAGAAAGAATAATGACATTGATATTTCCAAATCTACGCTATGGAGGACTATTAGGAATTTGGGATTCACTTTTAGAAAATATGTTGGTGGTAGAAACCTTATTTGTGAGAAGCCTCATATAGCTGCAATGAGAAGCAAATATTTACGCGAGGTCAGAGAAATGAGAAGAGATTGTTATGATTTTGTGTATTTAGATGAAACTTGGATCAATGCGCACCACAGTAATGAACGAGAATGGCAATCATCTGATGGGACAACTAAGAGACTAGTACCAAGCAGCAAAGGACAGCGCCTAATAATTGCACATGCATAATACTGAACTCACATTTGTTTCAAAATCTACAGATAATAGGGATTATCATACAGAGATGAATGGCAAGATATTTCAAGATTGGATTGTGAATCATGTACTTCCTTCCTTGGATAGACCGTTGTGTTTGATAATGGACAATGCTTCATATCACAACGTTGTGGCACCAGAAGATAAAGTTCCTAATTCATCAAGTACTAAAGATGTAATAAAGATTTGGCCGACCAAAAACAACATTCCATTCAACGAAATGTCCCTGAAGCCTGAATTACTTGGAATTGTAAAAAAGACACAGCATACACAGATATTTCACATAGTCAAGGCAATCCATGAACATGGTCACATATGTTTAAAATTGCCTCCTTACCATTCTCACTTAAACCCAATAGAACTAGTATGGGCTAAAATTAAGGAACAGGTAGAAACAGAAAATAGAACGTTCAAATTAAAAGATGTTGAAATACTTATAAAAGCCGCCATGTCCAATATAGCCAGGGATTATTGGAAGAAATGTGAGAACCATGTGTTACAAGAGGAAGAGGAATATTGGAAGAATGATGGTTTGTCCTTCATTCAGCCGAGATTGATTATCAATTTCTCAGAGACATCTGATTATGATTCGGATGAAGTTTAATTTCTTTAAAGATGACCTTACCGTTATTTACAAGCACATTAGAGGAGCAACGTTCCATTATGATATTTATGAACCGCAAAGAGGTGATACCTATTGAAATAATTAGATCAAGGAAGGACCAGTTTGGTAGCGCATTAAATGTCAATGACAAACAATGTCACGAGTATCTCGCATGCAGATCATTTAAGAAATCAGCTTCAACAGGTATTCATATGCAAACGTGATGGCCACATTATTGTAATAGTAGACACGCCTATGCCTAATCAATTCACAGAATCTGTGCATGAAGTGGTAAAATTTCTTTTCTCGATACACAATAATTAGTATGCCGACAAAGATCAAAGGATTTCATCCGTTTATGGGAACTAGACAAGATGCACAGATATAAAGTATATATTTGTTGGGTCTAACCCAATATAACATCGTATGCAAAAAATGGCATTAATACGTTGGACGGTTAATCAGATAATTACATTTGTTTGAAGGCAAAGCTAGTGAAACGTGCTATAATACATTTTCAACATAGTCCCCACCGCGTTCAGTGCAGGTGTGCCAGCGCTTCACTAATACCTGGATTCCGCGAGAAAAAAAAAACTCTTCTGACTGACTGCGTAGCCACGTATGCACCGCCTCTTTCACCTCATCGTCCGTATTGAACTTCTTGCCACCGAGTGCCTCCTTGAGGGGTCCAAACACATGATGATCACCTGGTGCGAGGTCCGGTGAATATGCAGGATGTGGAAGACACTCCACGCGCAGATTCATGATTTTCGTTACTGTCACACGAGCTGTGTGCGGCCGCGCGTAATCATGCTGAAACAACACACCAGAACTGATCAAGCCGCGACGTTTCGACCTGATTGCAGGTTTCAAGTGGTTCTGAAGCAGACCACAGTATGATTCGCTGTTGATAGTGAGTCCCCTGGGCTTGTAATGATCCAGGATTGCGCCTTTACAGTCCTAGAAGAGCGTGAGCATAAATTTGCCGGCCGACCACGTTGTACGGAACTTCTTTGCTTTCGGCGATGATGAATGTCGCCACTCCGTGCTGGCTCGCTTAGTCTCTGGCTGGAAGTAGTGGATCCAGCATTCGTCACCAGTAACTATACGGTGCAGAAAGCCATCTTCTTCAGCTTCATAACGCCGTAACAGTGTTTCACAAACATCCACACGACGTTCTTTCAGTTCGGGGGTGAGTTGTTTTGGTACCCACCTAGCGGAGACTTTGTGGTACTGCAGCACGTCGCGAATGATTTGGTGCGCCGAGCCATGACTGATCTTCAATTCTCCAGCCACCTCGTCGATTGTTATCCATCGGTTTTCCCGTATCACTCGTTTCACTGCAGCGATAGCGTCAGGCGTAGTCGCAGTGCGAGGCCGGCCGGAGCGAGCTGCATCAGTCACAGTTGATACCCCACTTTTACACTTCATGTGCCACACATAAACCTGCTGAAGCGACACACAAGCGTCCTCATACTGCCTCTTCATCCTCCCATGAATGTCTGCTGGTTTCTCACCCACACTACCCAAAAAACAGATAACTGCACGCTGCTCTTCTCTCGTGCATGCTTCCAAGGGGGCGGCCATCTTGGCTATGGCTTGCTGACGTCATACTTCCCATCAGGACGACGAGCCTGCGCGCACTTGTACCTCAAGCGGGAGGGCATAACATAACTGTAGTACAACCGTCTACCACGTGATTTCGACTTTTTATTGCCATATATATATATATATATATATATATATATATATATATATATATATATATATATATATATATATATATCGATATATATACATATATATATATATATAGAGAGAGAGAGAGAGAGAGAGAGAAAGCGGGGGGCGGATACTGGAGCGGTTGATATCAAATAAAGGTTTTAAAAGTCCTAAAGAAGGGGCCACCCCCTTGAATCTGCCAATGGTGTATAGAGAACAATCAATAATTTCTCGACAAGCAGTGGACTTGACCCCACATGGATAATGCAGAAGATGAAGATCACTGACTACATGGCGAAGACAACATGTTGACACACGGAACTCTAATCTGCTTTTCTTTTTTTTTTTTAAAGGGGGGGAAGGGGGAGATACACAATTATTTAATACCGAATGTGGACATCAAAACGAAATAGGAATGTGCAACCACAGCCTGTGAAATGTTCTGTTCAATACCGAATCTACTGGGGCCTGCAGGTAAGGGAAAATGCTCCAATACCCCCCACCACCATTCTACCCAGTGGCGTACTAAAGCGGGTTCAAGGGGTGACAGCCAGGATAGTGCTTACTGCTAAAAAATATACTTGCAACTGTGTTTCTTTATGGGGGAGGGGTGTAAAAAGTAGGATCCCGCCCCGGGTGCCAAATACTTTAAGTTCGCCTCTGATTCTACCTTGCCCTTTTTACGGAGTATGGAGTCACCACTGCAGCTGTTCGAAACTTGCACCAATCAGTCACGTGCTCTTGTGGCGGTGATTTCTGTTGCAATTTGTTTTACATGATGAGATTGCCAGCTACATGTTAGTCGCCTTGTACGACATGCCTGAGGGTGTAGTATTTCTATTCATTTTTTGTTTCTTCAGAGACCCCGCGGGAACTACACAGGGCGGCCAATTGTCCGCTGGGGGCAAAAGCAGGATAAAATTAAAAGAAATCCAGGTCTTACCAGCTTTACTGTAGTAGATGGCGTACACTTTGCCTACATCGTCTTGGGGCACCAATGTTCTGTTGAACGTTCCAGCCTTCTTGTTAGGGCTTAGACCAGCGTTATAACACAGAGCCCTGAAATCAGTTTTAGCGTAGTTTGTAGGTACAAGCTGAACTGATTTAATTAAAAACATTGAAGGGGAGGGGGTTCCTACAAAACAATATTTGTGATCCTTCTAAATCCGCGACAGGAAAAGCAGGGGATGTGTGGAGCTACTTTAGATTAGGGCCACCAGACGTCCGGGGTTGTCCGGCTTTTCGTGCCTGAACTGTGCGTCCGGCTGCATTTTTTTTTTTAAGGCGAACAATCCGGTTTTTATGGGATAGACTAAATTACGTGAAACACGCCATTTCGAAAGTTCTCTATTTGAATTTCAGTTCCGATGAAAGAATTAAAGTCGTCATCCTCACAGACTTGAGCAAATAGTTATTAACAATTCCGGAAGATTTCTTTATTTTTTTTTTATCTTTTATTTTTTTGATCATCATATTTTAACTGAGGTTTTGTAATTGTCGCTCTGTATGTTTCTTGCAACCTGTTACGACAAAAAAAGTTGAATAATAAAAGGGTGATGGCTGGCCTTAGTCCGATTTAACTTATTTGACCCATCTGGTCCCCGCACTCACTGGGGGATCCGCACTCGGGTTCCCACCTCCAGCAGTGACACGCATTAAAAAAACCCGGAACGAAAGTTATTTCAAATTAGGCAGGCTATCAATAATACATGCAATGACATTATCTTAAAAACAAAACAATAATTATATGTATCCGCCATATGTTGACATAAAACGTGTTACAAGAAAACTAATTTTAAGTCCAGGGTGCCCCACGAGAACGGCCAAATCGAGCCTCGAAATGACTAAGACCGACCCTTAACACGGTACTAGATCTAGGTTTAGTAAATTAAAACCTGGTCGTCTATTACAAGTTGCAAAAAATTGTAATTTTTTTAAGTTTAATGACATTATATATTTATTGCACAAACCTACGCTATGTGTCAGAATGAAAGTGCGTGTGCAGATGAACTGAAAACGAATTTTTTTCTGTTTCGCCAGTAGTCAGCAAGATTGACAAACAGAATGTCATGTGTGCAGATGAACTGAAAACGAATTTTTGTCTGTTTTGCCAGTAGTCAGCAAGATTGACAAACAGAATGTCATGTGTGCAGATGGAATGAAAACAAATTTTTGTCTGTTTTGCCAGTAGTCAGCAAGATTGACAAACAGAATGTCATGTGTGCAGATGAACTAAAAACGAATTTTTGTCTGTTTTGCCAGTAGTCAGCAAGATTGACAAACAGAATGTCATGTGTACAGATGAACTGAAAACGAATTTTTGTCTGTTTTGCCAGTAGTCAGCAAGATTGACAAACAGAATGTCATGTGTGCAGATGAACTGAAAACGAATTTTTGTCTGTTTTGCCAGTAGTCAGCAAGATTGACAAACAGAATGTCATGTGTGCAGATGAACTGAAAACGAATTTTTGTCTGTTTTGCCAGTAGTCAGCAAGATTGACAAACAGAATGTCATGTGTGCAGATGAACTGAAAACGAATTTTTGTCTGTTTTGCCAGTAGTCAGCAAGATTGACAAACAGAATGTCATGTGTGCAGATGAATTGAAAACGAATTTTTGTCTGTTTTGCCAGTAGTCAGCAAGATTGACAAACAGAATGTCATGTGTGCAGATGAACTGAAAACGAATTTTTGTCTGTTTTGCCAGTAGTCAGCAAGATTGACAAACAGAATGTCATGTGTGCAGAGACAAAAGAATAAAGTTGCTGCTACAGAAGGCCTTTTTGCTTGTCATACTGTCAAACATCACGTGTAGTTTCAAACCAGTGGACTGTACTTCAAAATGCTTTCCGTGAGCCAGATCACAATCTTCTGTTAGCCAAAACAAAATTAAAACTCAAGACATTTGCAACAGCACATAGCTATAGATAACAGTATACTGTTCTTCTTCTTTGATCCTTAGCCGCCGACCGTCAAAGCAGTCAGTGGCCATTACGCCTGGTGGCGTCTTGTAGGGCAACAACAAATTGATTCCACTTTGCTCGGTCGGCGGCCATCCTTCGCACAGTGCCCCAACGGGTTCTCCCCTGAAGACATGGCCAACCCAGCCCCAGCGTCTGCCAGCCACGATGGTGTGCATGTCCTCTTGCTCGCTCCTAGCAAGCAGATCTCGGTCGGTGAGGACACTCGGCCAAAAGATTCGGAGAATTTTTCCCAGGCATGTTGTGCGAAAAGAGGACAATCTCGACATCTCCCTCTCTGCAACTCTCCAGCTCTCCGCGCCACAGAGAAGCACAGAAAGCACACAGCTCTGACATAATCCTAACCCTGTGCCCGTGCTGTACCGAGAGGACCCCCAGATGTTGTTTAGACTAAAAAAGGCTGTTCTTGCTTTGTTCATTCTAGTATACTGTGGGATATCTAAAAAATCAGGAAATAAGAGAACAATTTTCAGTCACAGTATCCAACAAGTACCAAGTACTTCAATAGCTGGAAGATGAAGCAGATACGGAAGACCACTGGCAACAAGTAAAAAATATATGGAACGAGACATGTGAAGAAGTACTGAGAAAAAGAGAACATCAGCAAAAAAGCATGGATAACAACAGAAACCATAAACAAGATAGAAGACAGGAAAAATAAGAAAACAGATTTAAATAGAAGCAAAACCAGAAGCTCCAAAGCCAAGGCTCATGAAGTGTACATAGAAGCAAACAAAGAAGTAAGAAGAAACATCAAAAGAGACAAGAGGAAGTATATTGAAGAGTTGGCAAGGGAAGCAGAGGAAGCTGCAGCCAAAGGAAATATGAGGGATCTGTACAACAACACAAAGAAGCTAACAGGGAAATGTAAGCAAGCAAATGACCTCATCAAAGATAAGAATGGAAAATTGCTTAGTAATATACAAGAACAAATGAAAATGTGGACAGAAAATTTTGAGGAACTTCTCAATAGACCAGTTCCAACTAATCCCTGTAAAGTGCAATCTTTACTATCTTGCAATATAATACATTTATATACTTATTATGTTCGCAAATATTTTGTAAACAAAGT